>CM041723.1:24178576-24251076 GCA_023373845.1 Nibea coibor
TGAGACAAAACAAACAAAAGTTCTGGTTCCTGTTCTCAAAGTTCCTCCTTCTGTAGACCCGACAGAGGCCCGGTCAGGTACGCCGACATGTTTCCAAAAACTACAAGCTAATGCCTGCTAACAATAAGCTAACAACAAGCTAATGCACGCTAACAACAAGCTAATGCACGCTAACAACAAGCTAATGCCTGCTAACAATAAGCTAACAACAAGCTAATGCACGCTAACAACAAGCTAATGCCTGCTAACAATAAGCTAACAACAAGCTAATGCACGCTAACAACAAGCTAATGCACGCTAACAACAAGCTAATGCCTGCTAACAATAAGCTAACAGGATGAAACATTTGACTCTTCGTCTGATGATCCTGATCCAAACCCATCAAAACGCTTTTTCGTACCAGAAGCTGTTTAAAGGTTTGTGTCTCATCATCAAACATGGACAGTTTGTGAAAGACGACATAAAGTAACTAAAACACGGTGAGGAAAGATGAGCACGAGTAAAGTGAGTTTGTGTTGGAGGATGTGAAGACACACGGTGTTTGATCTCAGGCTCGATCCTCTAAATGAGAATAAATGAAACGTTCTGATCTTCAGTGTGACTCAGATCAAACTGACTTCACGTCTTGCCTCATTTCCTTACCAGTTTCCTTCGCTGTCAGCAGTAATCCACTCGTGGTTTCCATGGTTACGGTGTAAACAGGAACTCCTAACAGCTAAATACAGCAGTACAAACACGGCTAACCGTCAATCATCCTCTGACCAACACCCAAAGCATGATGGGAACTCAAAACTGATGAATACAAAATGTAAAAAATAAGAAAAATCCCAGCAGCGCTAACTCAATCCTCCAGACGTGCAGTGTACTATTAGCTGGTGTTAGCATTTAGCTCAAAGCATCACTGTGACCTTTGTTTTTAGCAAATGTTAGCATGCTCACACATCAACAGTACAGCTGCTAAAAGCTAATGTTAGCATTTAATGCTGTGTCTGTGTCTCAAACAGCCTCAGCCGGTGTCCCGTGTGTTTTTACAGTGTAGAATAAAGTTTTCTGTCTCTACCTGTGATCAGCTGTTAGCATCAGGACCTGAACACCTGAACAGTCCTTTTGTTACCATCAGCTGTTTTCCTCACACTCACGAGCGTCTCTGAGATATTTTTAACAAAGCTTGATCTGTCCTGATGCAAATCACTGAATCCAGTCAAATGAGGTGTGACACACACCTTCAGTGTGGGGCTCTTCATTCATTCATGAGCGTGTGTGTTGGACTGGATGTGGTTCTGTTCCACAGACTGCAGTCTATTTATATCTGCAGTGTTTGCTGCTGCATCGACCGGCGTCCCCTCAGGGATCAATACGCTTTCATTTACTCACTTCAGCCGAGCCGAGGACGATCGCTGGTTGGAGTTTAACGCACCTCTGTGTTGTTGCTGAGACAAGTCCGTTCTCCATCACAAGCTCTTCATCACTGCCTCGACTTTGACAAACACTGAAGACAAACTCGAGCGCCAGGACGAAATGAAGTCAGAGTTATGAATGAGAGTGAGAAAGTGGGAAGTGGGTGAACCACACTGAGTCTCATCTACTTCCCTTACTGAACTCCAGCTTCCCTTCAGTGGGCCGGGCTCGGTCAGGTGTTCCAGGTCAGGTGTGAATGTGACACGTTTCATTTAAAGGTCCAGTGTGTCACTTTCAGAAGATGACATTCACAGCTCTGTTTCATTAATCAGCAGGAATGTTATGTTTTTGTTACCTCAGAATGAGACTTCTTATCTACACATCAGAACTGGGTCAGTTTCTGGTTCTGCTGGCCCAGTCTACAAGTTTACAGTCCCCACATATCACTGCTCAGCTTCAATTCTCTATGATTTACACAGTTTATGATGGACAGAGGAGCCTTAGCATAAACACTTGGTAAAGTAGCTAACCGCTAATTAACTGCTGCTAGCTGAAACTACTGTTAGCATGCTAACAGAACCGGGCTCACCAGCCGGACCGGACCAAGTGAAAAGACCAAGCAGAGTTAGTGGCGTCTCCAAGGTTGACAACAATAAACCACTTTTAGCCACCCCAATCAGTGACTACACCACTAGATGTCAAAAAATCCAACAGACTGGACCTTTAAAGAAATATGGAGCAAAGCTAGGTAGATAAAATCAGTGTGGTAGGTTTGGTGGTACCACAGATGGACCACCGCTCTGCAAAGAACCGGAGCAGCGTGTTGGTAAGAACCCGAGCGTCAACGTGTTGGTAAGAACCTGAGCGTCAACGTGTTGGTAAGAACCTGAGCGACGTGTTCGTAGTATTTCCTGACATGAATGTGAGTCCGGATGTTTCCGTCGGTCCTTCCTCTGCAGACAGTCCATTCATGCAGGACAGAAATAACCTCTGCAGCAGCAGCCAGGGAACTTCACTCGACAGGACGCCAGGAAATTCTTTTTATTTTATTTTATTTTACCCAGCAGCCACCGGGGCCATCCCACCTCTGAGTCCACTGATTAAATAGACAGAGAGCCGCTCAACTATCTGCTGCTCCCTTGACTTCAGACGTGTGTACCAGGTTCCACCTTGTAAATATTCTTGACAACATCTGAAGTGTAACATGAACACCTCACATCTGTGAAGTCGTTCATGACTAAACTGGAAATAAACACGACAAACTGATCAGTTCACGTGACACTGACACAACCACCAAAACTCAAAGTATTCTTGACCCAGTGAGTCCAGTCTCTTAGAGACGTGCTGTGTTCAGGGTCTTTTCTTTGAATCCTTTGGTTGGTTGTCGTCACAAGTTTCAAAGAGAAAAAAGACATTTTGAGTCAGAGATCAAAAATAGAGAAAGAGAAGAAGGAGTGGGAGACAGTCTGTTATTTTCAGGGCGTGCCAGTTGGTGTTCATTCGTCCAACTGAAACCACAACAAACCAAAGCAGCGACACTCGACTGACTTGACATGAACATCGTTTTCTGGATTCATCTCTTACTGCCAACAAACCTCAAACCAACATGTTTGTGTCTTTAAATACAGACTGACTTTCTGTCTGTGGCTACAAACAGAAGTTTGCTGCACTTTTTATCAAACTAACAGGAGGAAGAACGTTTGGTGGGGACTATTTCCAGAGGCGGATTGATCTACACAATGTGTTTGCACACATGCTAGTTAGACACTAAATCACCAACCTGATGTTGTGTCTGTAGGCACAATAAAAGGTGGTGACTGTTCCTTCATAATAAAATGAAGAGTAGAATGAGAATGAATAACATGAAGGAGGGATTATCTGAACACTCTGTAACAAACAGGACAGCAGAGAAGTCTTCTGTCTAATCTGAAGAAGAAGAAGAAGAAGGTTCACTTCCCCGCATGGTGGCGAGGACAGGGTGAAGCTGTCTGTACAGAGGAGCAGCAAGCGATAAAGGAGAGCGCCATCTCTGGGCGTAACGTGGAGTTTCACATCTAACTCATTTAACATCAGACAGCCAATCACAGGTCGACACTGGATGCTGATGAGATTTAGTCCTGAGGTCTCCACGCATCAAAGACATTCAGTTAGCAGAGGCCAATTAGCACTTAGCTACTTCAGTACTCTGTGTGTTAAAATCCTGACTCACCTGTACACCGCTGGGTAGGGTGGGGCATACAGATACCTGTCCTCCAGAGCCCCGCCCCCCCAGCACAACAGGTAGCGGGCCATGTCAGCGTGGCCCCGCCCACTCTCACACCCAGCCTGTGATGTCAGCGGCCGACAGCAGCCGCCAATCAACCGGCGTCCACATGTATGTGCCCTCTGAGTGGGGAGGAGGCGTTACCGAGGGAAACGCAGTGACATCATCCAAAAACGTTAATCTGATGACATCATCTTTACAGCATCCGTTTCCAGTTCAGTCTTTTTCTTCTCCTCCGACTGCAGCGGCACCTCCTCTCCGATCCAGCTCCTTTCAGTCCTCCTCCTATTCTTCTTTTGTCTCTCCTTCTTCTTCTCTTTAACAGTCTTCCACGCCGGCTTCTTTCTCTCTCAACAACTTCTCTGCCCAACTTTCTCCCTCGTTCTCGTCACAGTCGTCTCCTCCCTCCCTCCTCGTCCATCAGCTGGGTTATTTTTCTCCACAGAGGGAGGAGGAGGAGGAGGTATGTGTTTCCTCCCGTTTGACCCTCCTCTTCTGCCTCCTCCTCCCTCTGTCCTCTCCTTCCCCTCTTCCTCTCTTTGTCTCCTCTTACCTTCCTTTCACTCCGTCGACCTTCCTGGAAGTTTTGATCCGACGACAAAGATCGTCTTAAAGAGACGTCAGAGTTTAAAGAAACGAACTCTGATTTCACATTGTGCATTTTTATCACATCTTTAGTCTGAAATCTGATTCATGAATTCATTAAATCTGAGAGAGCAGAGTCCACTATCCCCGCACACACACACACACACACACACTAAAGACTATTTGAAACTATAAGTTGATTTAAAATGTAAAAAAACTACCAAAAGTCTTTTATGAACTTATTTTGATGACAAAATGTTTGAACGTCTTCAGGCTGCAGCACAAACAGGTCAGAGGTCAGAGGTCAGAGGTCAGAGGCAGCAGATGGAAAGCATCCACAGAGAGGACGATGAAGAGGAGGAAGACGTCTCAGAGTTCAGGGAGTGTCTGAACACTGAATGAAGCCATCTGGACATTCTTTCTATAGGCTGATGAAAGAGTGAGAGAAGAAGTGTGTGTGTGTGTTTGTGTGTGTGTGTGTGTGTGTGTGTGTGTGTGTGTGTGTGTGTGTGTGTGTGTCTGTGGTGGTTTGGTTTGTCTCTGACAGGAAACAATAAAGTTTGTGTTTGAATTTGAATGGTCGTCCACGCCCAGCTGATGGAGCGAGGCCAAAACAGAAACAGATGAGAACATCGGAACGAGTTCTCGGAGAAGAAAACAACCGAGAAGACTCATTAAAGACCACGAGAGACCACGAGAGACTAAGACCTGAAGACTAAACCAACACGCAACACACAAGAACAAGCCAGTTTCCATAGGTCCCCATGTTAAAACGTCATAGCAGAAATAAACATGTTGGTACAAACAGCATCCAAGCAGTTTTCACTGATGTTTATGAATATGAACCGTCTGTGCAGCTTTACAGGTTTGCTGAGGTGACCTGCCATCCTGACGTTACAGCATCTGTAACAGCAGAGCAGCTTCAAATGAACAAACTTGTTGCAGAGCTAAAAGCTGCTCTGTGTCCTCAGACTCTCACCATGCGGTCTGCTTCGGTGGTTTGGTTAAACGAAGCCGAGCGGGAACCCGAGCGGGAGGGGACCCAACCCAAAAGACCAGAAAAACATGGTGACTGATCCTGAGCCTGGGACAGCTAATATCACTGACTAGTCCAGCAGCAGTCAGCCCAGCTCGGCGTCTGTCTTTCAGCCTTTTATTTCACCAAGCTCTCACCAACCACTAAAAGTCAGTCCCAGATTTACTCTTGTCCGCCGGCTTCTTGCTCTGATAACAGCAGCTAACAAACTGAGCTAACAACTTTAACTTTCATTTCTTGAAATGAAATTATGATGTAATTAGAGATGAGTGACATCACAGTGACATCATAGTTTTCTTGTCGGGTTCTTCCGTGGTCCCGGCCTGGACAACCTCACGTTGGTTCTGTCCTCCAGCAGCCTCTCTCGTCAGAACCAGGTGCTGAACGTCTTTGTCTATTTTTAAAGCTCCGGCATCTCACGCTACAGGAAGTTAATCTGTTCCCATGGTTACCAGCACCAGGACTGGCCAGGTCTGATTGGCCGTCTGACAGGAAGGACCCGGTACAACAACAGAGCACAACATTAAGGTACTTTAGTATTTCTGCTGCTTCACATCTCATCAGATGTTTAAAATTTAAATCAGAGTATTTGTACTCTGTGGTATTAAAGTACCGTCAATATTAAAAGTCCTACAATAAATAATACATATTCTATTAATTAATCCATCAGTTTATTTTTTAATTAATAAATGTGGCTATAATTTTCTTTTTATTGTTGCTGTAATGTTTGCTGTGCTGACAAGATATAATACTAATATACTAATACTACTAATATAATATACTAATATACTACTAGTATAATACATAATACTTTAAGATACAATATGGTAAACTAAACTAAACTAAGATCCATTAAGTTTAGACAGACTTCAGGTCATCAGAAAAATACTTAAACTAAACTAAAGCAGAAAAAAAGAAGAAGCAGAAATGTGACTAAAAGTTAAGATGGCTGATATTTTTAACTGACTAATGGATGAAGATCTGTCAGCTGACTGTTGAACCTCAAGCTGTGTTTTTATGTCTGAACACACGAACACACTGACAACCGAGAAAGAACCAAACAAATGGTGTGTGCGTGTGTGTCTAGTTAAAACGTATGTGTTTTCTCAGTCTGTGAACACACACAGAAGTGAACCTTTAAGTCTCCATGAAACAGGAAGTAGACTTCAGTTTACTTCCTCGTTTTTTACATGAATTCTGTAAGAACGTTCAGAACCGGCAGTGTCCAGTCTAACAGTGAACACGGCAACAGAACCTCTGAACCAGCAGTGTCTAGTCTAACAGTGAACACAGCAACAGAACCTCTGAACCGGCAGTGTCCAGTCTAACAGTGAACACGGCAACAGAACCTCTGAACTGGCAGCGTCCAGTCTAACAGTGAACACAGCAACAGAACCTCTGAACCAGCAGTGTCCAGTCTAACAGTGAACACAGCAACAGAACCTCTGAACCAGCAGGGTCCAGTCTAACAGTGAACACAGCAACAGAACCTCTGAACCGGCAGTGTCCAGTCTAACAGTGAACACAGCAGCCTACCGAGCTGGTTTTCTTGCCGGGTTTGGCTCCTGGCATCCCGGGCCGAGTCAGTTCAGTTAGCTTCACAGCTGACCGAGCTAACACAGTTAGCACTTCACTACTTATCAATGTTTCCATCAAAGTCTGTGAATCACCTCGGTACTGTAACGTTATTCCCTGATGGTCTCAGAGCCTGTGCTCTGACCCGATCCGGTCCGTCTGCTCTTTACATCATAAACTCTGTAAATCACAGAGAGTTGAAGCTGAGCAGTCGGAGGGCATCAGAGGGAAAACCAGCAAATATATTGTGAATAGAATCTGATCCAGTTTGAATAAAGTTCTGTGGTTCTGTTCAGTGATCAGTGAGGCCCAGACACTGATGACTACAGCAGCCTCACAGACTGGATCAAACAGGAAGCACTCCGCTCCAATGGTGTCAGGAGAGAAAGCGTTTCATTGGATGTTAAATTAGTACACGCCGTACCCCGAGTACAGGATGACATCATCAATAGGTTTTTCTGGTTTATCTCGAAATGACAAACTCTAAAATACCACGAAGAACACCTGAAGACACTGAAGACTGCGCCAGTGTTGGACAGACAGGAGAGATGGACACAAACTTCATGGAGACTTCAACTGCAAATACATGACAACACTCTGGTGCCATCATGTGCCTCATCTGTGTCACTGCAGGTGTCAGTGCTGATAAGTGTTGACTGAATCTGTCCTTTAAGAAGTCTTTGTCACCATCTGGTGGATGATAACGGTCAGGAGAAGAGCTGTGATCCTCCACACACACAAATCTGCTGACTGTCAGTCTGTGATTTCTTCAGCATTACTGAAATACTGAAAGGCTGCATCAGAATATTTTAACAAAACACCAAAGAACATAAAATAATGTTACTGAAACCTGTGGAGACAAGCTGAACAACAGAGTTTTTAAACTGGCCTTCCTCAATCCACTGCGTTCAGGAAACATGGGAAGAGGAAGTCAGATCATTACATCGTACTACTCAGGACAATCGGAGTACTACATGAGTGAGTTGCTGCATCAGTTGAAGGAGTTCAAGTATCTTGGGGTCTTGTTCAGAATTGACAGGAAAATAGAGCGTGAGGCAGACCGGCGGGTTGGTGCAGTGTCTGCTGTACTGTGGACATTGTACCGGACCGTGGTGGTTCAGAGAGAACTGAAAGCTCTCTATCTTCCAGTCGATCTACATTCCACCCCTCACCTGTGGTCACTGGGTAGTGACTGAAAGAATGAGATCCAGGATACAAGCGGCTGAAATGAGTTTCCTCTGTCGGGTGTCTGTGCTCAGCTTCAGAGATAGACTGAGGAGCTCAGACATTCGGTACCTGGTTTTATTGAGCCTCAGTGACATGTCACCTGACACATCGAACCAGGAGCCTTCAGGCCCCTGAAGGTCCAGCATCTTTACTCAAACACGAGGAGAACAGCAAGACTCCACAGTGCATGAAGACCTGACCTGACAAGGGCCACAAACTAAACAACAGAATCAAAACAATCACTTCCGGCCCCAGTCTGGACCTGAACCATCAGCTCTGACTCACCTGGGGCTGCTGTGGAGCGAAGGCGCCGAGTTCACCTTGCGGAAGCCATCTTTGAGGATGGAGCGACGCCACGTCTCTTTCTCCGACCTGGATTGAACTGGAGGGCCGGAGTCGTCTTTGGCACCACCTCGGAGCCCTGCCCCTGAAGCACTGAGGGTGGTTTCAGAGCGAGACGTCTCCGAGGGGGCAGATGGGTCCGGATGAACCAGCGGGGCGAAGCTCAGCTCAATGATTTGCTTGGCGCTTTCACAGATCTGACTCTGAACACACAAACACGTCGGTCTCACCTCCTGACACCAACATTGACATCAGGTGACTTCCTGACTCGCTCTCTCTTACCTGGATCTCTGGCGTGAGCGTGGGCAGGTCGAAGGTGAACACAGAGGTGGATCCAGATGTCAGAAGGTCCACGCTGTCCAGGCTGCTGTACGAGGTGCCTTTGGCCCGGTGAGACTCCATGATGCTTTCAAAATGGCGGCTGAAGGAGTCAAGGTTGCTGTCGGACGGTCGGCGGGGACTGCCGATGGAGATCGGAGACTTGAGGCCGCCATGTGAGTTAGAAGCCTCCAATGGCCTGAAAGGGAAACAAACACCAAACCAAACTTCTCCAACATCATCCAACAGAAGTCCACCCAGAACAATCGGACAGGAAGTTCTACAAACGGTCTAACTTCATGTGATTGGTGGATTCGCTCTCACCCCTTCAGCAGCAGACTGAACACCTCGTCCTCGTCCTTGGTGGCTCGCTGTCTTTGTTTGTCTCCCAGCATCCGAACACTGGCCCAGCTCACCACTCCTTCCTCCTCCTCCTCCTCCTCTTCCTCCTCATCCTCCTCTTCGTCTCCCTTCCCCCTGGCTGTCCGTGGTTTGGGTGAAGCGTCAGCGGGACTGAAGGAGTTTCCCAGAACGCTGCGATTACTCCCAAAGGCCGAGTCCGCCTCCGCCTCCTCGGCTGCCTCAGCCTCCGCCCGCATCACCTGCAGGATAAAAACCAAAGTTTATCTTCTGTGAACATTATACGTGATGAGGAACCAGATGAAATCTGATTGGATGAAACCGGGTCACCTCGTCCAGGTCGGTCTCCCTATAGCACCGCAGCGGCACTGCGTCCAGGTCGGTCTCGGAGTATTTGATGGTCTTGCGGATAATGCCGGTCTTGGAGGTGGAGCCTCTGGAGCTGTGGGTCAACAGTTCCACCTCGATCTGCCGCACCTCGTGATGTGACAACTTCGGACCCTCGCTGTCCCACCCCCTCCTCTGATTGGCTGGTTTTAGAAATAGGGAGGAGGGAGGGGTGGGGCTGGGTGAGCTGCTGGTCGGAGGCGTCGTGGATGGAACGTCTGGGGGGCATTTTTATAAACAACATTAGAGGAAATATCCAGCCAAGCCAGACAAGGATACATCTGTATGCAGATGATACATTCCTATATATTGTGTATGGAAATATTTAAACAGTGTGAGGAGCTAACAGCTGTGACGTTTACACTTCTTACAAATCTCCATCATTCTTTCAGCATCAAGATTTGTATATTCAAATTAAAGCACGTCTGTAGTAACAGACTTCACCGGCTCATTATTATTCTGAATGAACACATAAGATGCTGCAGTCCCTTTGTTCAATTTTGAACAGTGTCGTTGCGTCAAGGGTTGGAGGAAAACAGGTGAAAATGTAAAACATTTTGATTGATTAAAAATAAATTGATGTATTGCTTTAATACTTTAACACTTAATTAATTAACACCATAAATTATTTCTAAAATGTTTTGATTGTATTCAGTTAGTAACATTTGATAATCAGGACTAACAGCTGATCAAATATAGATATCAGTGCTGATGCTAAATAAAGAACAGGAAGTGAGTAGTGATGTGTAGTAATACTTGTGTACTGTAAGATCTGTTTTAGCTGATGCTAAGCCGCAGCTAATTGGCTTAGACGAAGCTCCTGAAGCTGCTTGTTTACATCACTGAGTGGAGAAAGATAGAGGGAATGTTTAATCTGCTGAAAGGAAGAGCGCCTGACCAAAAACTACTGCTGTAATCTACTACTACTGCTATAATCCCAGTGTGAAGGTGTGAAACTGTTTGGGACACTATCTACGGTACCCACAGTACATACAGTAACTGCAGCAGTAGAAGCATTTATAGTACCTATAGTACTATCAGTACCTTTACTGCAGGGACTGTCCTCTGTCTGCCCTCCAAACAGGAATTCCCACTTGGCTTTAGCGATCTTCTGCGATCGCGTGGATGAAGTAGTCACTGAGCTGCTGTCCGACTGCACAAGGAGGAAAGAAAGAAAAAAAATGTTTCTTCAGTATTTCCCACGCAAAAGAAAATACACATCAGAGAAAGAATTAAAGCATCAGTGCTTAATTTGTCTGTTTTGGGCTACAGTAGAAACATGGTGAAGTCTGTGACGACTGTAGATAAAAGTATCCCAGGTCTACAGGACAGAACAATTACAATGTGACCTACAGAAACCATACCAGCATTCAAGAAGACACTTAAGTCATTTTAAAATCAAATCCACCTAAACCGAGGCCAAGTCACGATCAAGAACGGAGCATACCAACGTTGTACAACACTGTCCTTACCACCGGCAGCCCAATGTTGGAGATAATGCTCCACACAGCCACAATTTGGCAAAGCAAAGGATGTGTTAAACAGTTGCAACTGTCATTTCTGGCAAGTTCACAACGGCCATACTCGAATCAAGCCAATACTACCCTGCTGTAGATAATATTTTCCATATCTCTTTGGGTGAGGAAGACAATGTTGAGTAAAAATTTGGTCAATTCTGAGACAGGACCTTCAAAAAGATCCATCTACTCCTATGAAGAAAGCTAGAAAGCTATGTTTGTTAGCATTAAACAACATACTCCATCAGTCTCAGACACTGACATACTGCCAAAACCTGATGGGAGCTCTAGTTGTTGAACGCCGACTTGTTTTTTTTGCAAATTTTAGTGTTCAGTTTGACCAAAAGAAGATCCTGGTGCAGAAGAACCTTCTGTTCTGTTTTTGTCATATATTTATTGTTTTTAAGGTAACAAAAACTCTGCAGACAGACAACCTCACACTACACACAAAATCTACACGTTTACCTCCTCACACACACACACACACACATATATACACACACAGATCCTAGTACTACCAAACCCTCATCACCCACCCTCCCACCCAGCCGACCTGTATCCCTGAGCTGGTCTCTCCTGTATCGTGGCTGGAGTGGCTCAAGGTTTCAGGGGACAGACTGCCTGTTACCCCACTGGAACTTTGAGAAGATGTCCCAGTAGCCCCGCTGTGATCCTGAACCTCTTCCCTCTGATCCTTGGACACACCTATAACTGCCATCTGGTGAACCTGTACTGATAACTTTATTCCTTCGTCTCCTCCAACCTCCCTTGGAGTGTAAACCTCAGAGGTGGACTGTCGGCTGTAGTTTTTGTCACAGAGTTCGTCCCCATGTTGTGTTAGTCCAGGCTCCCTCCACTCCTGGTGCCTGGAGGTCCAGCTTACAGGCAATGCTTCTGTGTTTTGGCTGGAGAGAAAGCTCCTGGAAAGTTCAGGGCTGTCCCTTGGTGGTCTATCTAAGTGGTGATCATACGGCCTTAGTTCCATGCAAGGTGATTTGCGGCCTCCAGTGTACTGTGGCGGCTGGTAGCGGTGCAGGGTAGTCATATCCTTGGGTGATGAACTCCGTCGCTGCCCTGGGTCTAAGACTGGCGACAGAGAGGTGGCTGCATGGTGTAACCTAGATGGCAAGGCTGGGGACGCTGGTGAAGACAGGACTTTCTGCAATGGGAGTGGTGAGATACATCCCGGTCTGGTTTGGGGTATTGTTTTGTCTGGTTTCCATCTGTGGTTCTGGTTGTTGGTCTGTAAAGGTTCAGGAGAGTTTTGCTCACGAACAGTGGCATTCTCCTGGCTGTGACCAACAAATTTGCGCCTGAGTTCTGGTGATCCAAACTCCTCCAAGGCCCTAGAGGTGGCATCTCTGGACCTCTGACATCTGGGACTTTCTGACCTCTGGGATTCAGCTTGAGAAGGTGTCGGAGAGGGAGTCCGTCTGTCTGCAAACACAGTGGACAATTTGGCGGCCTCCACAGCTAACCTACAAGCTAGTTCAGTGTTTGCAGATGGGGAGACGCTCCTCCTGTCACTGATGGGGCTGACTGTATTGCTGGCTCTGCTACTGCCACGTGACGTTTTGTGGTGGGTCTTGCTGGACAAGTTACTATTCGTACTGCAGTGTATACTGTCTGGAGCATCATGACTGCTGTTGGTGATATTAGCACTATAGCTACTATTAACACTGTGTTGGGGGTTCCCAGTCCTGGAATGGTGACTGGTAGGAAAGATGCTAGTTGGGACCCCATGCTGAATGTCTGTTGGTCTTCCCACAGGTAAAGGTGGAAGAAATTTGCTGGCCAACCTAGGGCTCTTGTCCCCAACCCATGACCTCTGCTGGGGCAGGCCATAAGAGTGAGGAGTCGAGGTCAGAGCCGCTGAGTAAGAGTAGTTACCGGTGTGGGCACACAGGTGGTCAGAGGCAGGACTTCTGGGTAGTCCATTCACAGGACTACGGCAGACCCCCCCGTCCAGCTCCAGGGGATGGGCCTTGGATGGCAGGGTGTGTGTGCTGCGGGGCAGGACAGGGGAACCTGTCCAGGACCGGCAGCGAGGGGACTGATAGTGCCGTGGCAAGGTGGGGCTGCGATTCTCCTGGCTGTGACCAACAAATTTGCGCCTGAGTTCTGGTGATCCAAATTCCTCCAAGGCCCTATAGGTGGCATCTCTGGCAACATCCAGGGTGGCCCTCTGCATGTAAGGCGAGCCCCGTGGGGACTGATTCTGTGATGGGTAGGGGTGACTGAGGTAGGCATCGCCTTGCCCTGGCCGTCTGTTGTACCACACTGGATCGCTCAGTCTCTTCTGGAGATGGGCAGGCCTCAGCTGCCCGTCCAACTCACTTTGGCAAAGAGAGGTACGGCGGCCCCCCATGCTGTGCACATTTGCTTTCTCTATGTAGCCAAATGTCACCACAGATGTCTTCCCTTCCTTACTCCCTAACCTTGGGACATCATACGACCTGCGGTGGCTGGTGGGTGTGGAGGGTACAGTAAGCCTCTCAGAGGGTGTAGAAGATGGGGACATAAACCCCCTACCCCGGTAAGGATCCAAGTCAGAGGATTGGGTGTGTACCAGTGAGCCATGCTGGCTTGGACTAGTTGCTCCAGGTGCAAGAACCTGGAGTAGTTGACTAAAACTGTCATACAACACATCCTGTTGGTGGACCTGGGTAGGAGACCCTGTAGCATCAGTATTTTGGACTTGGAAGCTGACTGTGTGCCTGGAAGGGGACTTTGAGGGGGGTAGACTATGGTCTCCAACCCCAGTGTGGTGCTGAGAGGCTGGAGAAAGCTCCGGACTGTGGTTGAGGCTGGAGCGGGAGTGAGGGAGGACATCCGGGCACTGAAGCATCAGGTGACCAGTCCCATCATCTCTTCTCCCTTCCTCCTCAGCAACAGACCTCACCTCAACATACAGATGGAGGACTTTACCTGCCTGAGACATGTTGGCACCTTAGTCACCTAAAGAAGAAGAGTGCTAAAATGTTTGATGAGGGTCAGAAGTGGAACCAGACTACCAGGTCTGTCCTCCATGTGCTCATCTATTCGTCAACCTGCATCAGGAAGCAGAGATAAAGACAAAGTTGGTCATCTACAGAAATTCATAAGAAAATCCCCACTGCATTCAAGACAGCAGTAATTTTTGAACTTTTATTGTTCTACTTTTAACTTTCTTAACATCATTTTCATGACACTCAGTCTTCATCACAGTCCATCATTAAAAAACAAATTAAAACACCTTCAGGTTCATCCTACCAGAGTCCAGGAACTGCTAACTCTAAAAGGTCCTTCAGTGGGATATTTAAATATTCAAACAAGTTTGTGTTGTGCTGCTGTGACAATCAATAACTGTTAAAACTAAAATCATCCTTCTTCTACTAAATGGTTCCAGATATTACCCGCAGTCATTGATGATGAGCTTTCAGATGTCTCTTGAGGCAACAATAAAAGTCACTCATGTTCTTGGTGTTACTATAGGAGGTTTCCACCGTTCGAGCCATAAAGCTTGTGGCTGGTGATAAAGTTTGACCCTTAACACTTCAACAGTCCTCTGAATCTTCTATGTAGGTCAACAAGACAAACTGGTTCACTGCTACGATCAGAAACCAAAGACCTCTCATGGTTTATTCATCAGAGGCTGAGGGCAAGACAACACAACGGACTGCCGTTTGTCATGTTAAAGGAGGGTAATCAATCACTAATAAACAAACATTCAGACCAATGCTACAGCTACAATAATGTTCCAGTAGTTATTTAGTTACTTTGACTATCAGTCCAAAGATCTGCTGGCCTTCCTGTGAGGCCACAGTGTTAACTGTAAACAACAGAGTAAAGTCTTCATCAGGTCCTACATTACTTAAGATGTTGCAGTGGTTATTTTAGGGTCATTTAGAAGGTTCTAGTAGTCATTAAGGGAGTTCTAGGAGACCTTAAGGACCACTTTGGAGACCTTTAAGAGGTTGGTGGTCATGGATGGAGGTCCTGTGCTGATAGTAGTTCTTTACAATGCTCTGGGGTTCTTTTCATAGGTTTTAGTTGTCACTCATCTGTACATAAAAAGTCTGCTGCCATCTCAGCCTTTAAGACAACTTGTGTCCGTATAAAAAGGTCAGATGTCGACGTAACTACATGTTAATTTGTGTCTTCGATCATCCTCCAACATGGCGGCCAGCAGATGCCACATGAGTTTAAATTCTTCTATTAATAGATAAGGAAAAGCTGCTTGTTGCTCTGGTGTTCAGTACGAGCGGTCTGATTTGCAAGCCTTTTTCTTGAGTATCGCGTTTCTCTGTGTTGTCTGTCTGAAGTTTCAAACTGTCTTTTGTCCTCAGATGGAGGTGACAAGGACGCTAACACTGAGGTCAAGAGTCACTCCCATATGACTGATTAGAATAATGAGGTTGCCACATCAAAACGGATGTGATACAAGCCGAACCAGTTCACACCGCAGGAAGTTCAAAGTGTCATTACAGTATGTCATTTGACAATTTTTACTGCTGTCAGTGCGAAAATACTGACTGACACTTGGACTGTTCACAGTGTGACAGCTGACCATTACTGTCACTATCGATCAGTGACATCCTTAAACTGTGTGTGTGTGTGCGTGTGTGTGTGTGTGTGTATTAGTAATATTGTATATAGTTGCTGAGGTAGCAACAACCAGGTTTATCTATTTACAACAACAACAAGCTCAGTCCACAACAAAGACAAAGAGCAGGGCATTATGTAACATTTGAAAGACCTTGCAGCATGAAAACATTATTTTACTTTTATGTCTTTTAGTGTGCTAGATTAAGGTGTGTATTGACGGAGGCTGCAGGGTGACAGCTATGAAAACTATACAGCATGAGGGCTAACTTCCAGACTGAAGCATCGGCCATTAGACCAAACCTGATCTGCAGCATCGCCCTTTATTTGGACTGTATTGTTATTATTTTGTACCATTAATGAATTCATGTCTGTTCTCATGACGTGATCATAGCCGAGGTTCAAAGACTGTTTGAGGGAGGAGGTGGTGGTCTGCTGCGTCGCTTACACGCATTTATTCTGTTGTCATGGAGACTAAAACAAGAAGTTAGTCTCCAAACATTGTGATGATGCTACCCGATGGTCCAAATGATCAGATCAGATCATTATCAGGTCAATTTATTTTACTAAATATCAGCAAGTAAAATGCAAATTTAATTGATTTTAATACTTTTTAAACAGATTACATAAACTGGACAATAATATTATCAGATAGGTGCTGATACTTGACTCTTTTGTCTGTATAAAGACCAGCTGCTGCAGGTCAGACAGTGGAACACTGGAGGGAAAAGTTCCTAAATAAAAGACTTGACTTGACGAGGGAAAATTACTTTAGACTCTTTCTAAATGTTACTCAGCTGCTGTCCGGACAGTACCGTGTTCTTTTCGTTGCGAGGTTCGAGGACCTGACGAGGACCTGACTGAAACAAGTCTTTGAACCCTCGCTGGGATGCCCAAGGGATTTCTGGGAGATGTAGGAAATCAAAGTGAGTAAACAATATCTATAACTTAGAGCTTATAGTTCAGCAGACATAGGTGAAGTCCTGGCTCAGGAGTCCTGAACTATCCTTCACTGATGCTGCTAGACTGCTGGGGAACTTCCCTTGATGAACTTTTCTTTTCAAATACAAGGTGGTCGTGGTGTTTTTGGTGCATAATAGCATCAAAGAATATACGGACAATAAAAATCGAGTATTACAATATACAAAACAATAGAAATATATGACCAATATATATATACAGTTTTATTATTAATACTCATATTTATTTCTTAATGCTGCCGTTCATCTTTGTGCCTCTAAACTGAACCGGTCTGTGCAGGTGTGGCTGCGCCGTGATCCGGGTTCAGACACACACTATCTATTTCATATTTATTTTGTTTGTTCGGCACCAAAAACACCACGACAACTTCCTGAATGAGGGAAGTGTGTGTTGCTCGTGGTGTGACCTGTCTCGGTGTGTGTGTGTGTGTGTGATAAGCACACAGTTAGCCCTACTTTTCCTGGACTCTGCTAATAGGATTCCCCCTCCTCCCTCCTCCTCCCCCCTCCCAGCATGCACTGCTCAATCCACCGGCACACACACTGAAACCACACATATGCACACACACGTATGAACACAGACACATGTACGAACACACAGACATGTGCAAACACACATACACACAGCTGTAACCTTACCTGTGTGTCCCGGCATCCCCACTCGCCGCTGCAGCGACGTCCCTCGAGTTGCCGTGGTTACCTCCTTTTCCTCTCTCTCTGTTTAGAGTAACCTCGTTTTATCGTCCCTCGCACTCCTCTCTCTCTCTCTCTCTGAACACTTGTTGTCTGCAGCAGAGCCGGCTCATCGTGGATTTACAGACCCAACTCAGCTTCTCCTCCTCTTCCTCCTTCTCTGGCTCCTCCTCTTCCTCCTCCTCCAGCTCCTCCTCCGGCTCCCCCCATCCCCCCACCTTTGATCTCTATCAATCAGCTGACATCCCCACCCCGTCTTCTTGGCAGCCTGCCAGCCAATCCGCTGCCTGCAGACCTGGACTTTCAGCCAATGAGGTGCAGCAGATGAACGGCTTTAAAGGCCAAACAATAACAAGGAATGACACAGGACACGCCCCCAATAGTGATGTCACAAAGCATTACAGTACAGGTGTATGTCAGAGGAGTGGTTACTTCGCGACAGATGATCGTTTGTATTTTGAAAACCTAAAGTCTCCTCCTCCTCCTGCTCCTCCTCCTCCTCGGAAACAAACGATCCAGAAAAGATTCCTGTTTTGTCGTTGCTGTCGTTTAAACGATCGATAAAAATAATATCTATATCTATATGTCTGATAATGTGAAGAATGAACAAATCCTCACAGGTTTAATCAGCTGACTCGCCTGACTCGATATGTTCATCCATGTTTCTACAGGAGCCCAGAACAAACAAACTTCAGTGTCTGTCGCTGCAGATCACCATGTTTACTGCAGCCCTGCCTCCTTCGTCTGTGTAAAGTCAGAATAAATATGAGTTTGTCAGACCAAAGAAGAAAGTGTTATTAACCACCCAGACCAATTTGAATGATTAAAAATAACAACAAGTTTCTGAATTTCTCAGCTCCAGCGTGTGGGCGTGGCTCCAGTACATGGGGGCGTGGCGTGTGAATTGCTGAAGCCACGCCCAGTCGAGCAGCTTCAGCGTGTCATCGAGCCGCCCTTTAAGGACCGCCCACAAAATCCTGGACTGGAAACTGGTGAAACAGTTTGAACCTCTGACTCCATACATCAGTGATCAAAGTCTGTTCACGTGTTTAAAACAACTAGTTTTATTTAATTAACAAATTTAATGAGCTTGGAAAGTCTCAGAATTGACTTTACACAGACTTTAATATAAATACGCTCAGAGACAAGGATCATCAGGAGACCACAAAAATCACAACAGCCCATGACAGCCAACAACAGACCAGACCAGACTGAGACCAGACTAAGACTAGACTGAGACCAGACTGAGACTAGACTGAGACCAGACTGAGACCAGACTGAGACTAGACTGAGACCAGACTGAGACTAGACTGAGACTAGACTGAGACTAGACTGACATCAGACTGAGACTAGACTGAGACCAGACTGACATCAGACTGAGACTAGACTGAGACCAGACTGACATCAGACTGAGACTAGACTGAGACCAGACTGACATCAGACTGAGACTGACATCAGACTGAGACCAGACTGAGACCAGACTGACATCAGTCTAATAATTAAATAATAAATGATTTAACGATCGACTGATGAAATGTTGAGTTGAAGGAAATCACTGGATGATCGGTGTCCTCGGTTGTAATGTGAGATGCTCTCTCTTTAAAGGTCGCTCGACCTTCAGCATCCCTGGTCCTAGTCCGGGTCCTAGTCCGGGTCCTGATCTCAGTCTTAGTCTGGGTCCCGGTCCCATCTTTACATTTTGATCTACCAAACTAAGCCCGGCTGGTTTGACATCAGACTGACAAACTCCTTTCAGAGAAGCGTCGTTTTCCGGTTCGGCTCGGTTCTTCTGCCGGTAAACGCGGCCTCACGTTGAACCCAAAGCCTTTTAAACAATCACGGGACGTCGGTTTTCAGTTCGGCTAGTTCACAACCCACCAAACATCGCCACCATCCATCATATGACCACTTTCCCAGCAGAGTCCCGCCGCCGGCCGCCGCTCAGCGGGGCGGAGCGCCGTTAGAGGGGACAGCCGTTCACGGATGGGCGGCGGAGAAAGTGACATTTACCGGGACAAACGGCGGCTGGCTGCATTAATGTGTACGCCGAAATAACGAGGAGAGGCTCGCGAACCCGCGGAGACCTCCGGCAGTGTTCAAATGTTCAGATAAATCACAGAATATCAGAGAAACCGGTAAATCGGTTGTTTTTCAAAGGAGCTCCGCGCGGCGCTCACTTACCTCCGGACAGCGGGATGCAGCGGGGCTCCACGAGCTCAGCGACCCGTACGGCACCCCGCGAGCCCCGGCGTCGACCCTGAGTCACCCGGGGGGTCCATTTAACGTTTCACGGTGTCGGTAGCGAGCCAACCGACGACCACAGACCGGGCAGACAGAGTAACGGCTAGCTGAGTTACGTTACATGCCGGTGTCGGCGGAGCGCAGCTGGAGAGGGACAGTCCGCCCGGTTCGGGTTCTTCTTCTTCGGCCCTTTTTTTCTTCTTCTTCGGCTGTTTTTCGGATCTTTTAGGCGGCAGCTGACATTAGTTTACGTTCTCCACGGTGACTTCAACTTCCGCATCGTTTAGGTGACGTAACACCGACGCAAGGTACGTCAGAACAGACGGACGCAAAAAGACACTGAGCGGAGTACCAGGACCACGAACCGAGCACAGCCGACTGAGCCGAGCACAGCCGAGCACAGCCGAGCGTTTTTTTGATTATTGTTAAATGTTTCTGTATAAATACAAACAAAAAATCACACAACTGAAAAAAAACAAACATCAAAAACAGATTTCAGGCTTTAAAAACAGATGAAACAGATGATGACATATAAACATATTATTAAGACTGTCTGAATGTCCTTGTGTTGTCTCAGAGACTCGTGGACTTTCCCGGCAGTTTGTTTGCTGACTCATGTTTGCACGTCTCCTGCAGAATAACTTCATCTAGTTACATTCACACAAACAACAGAAAATAATATATGAACGCATACATTTCAGTGTTATAGTGTCACTAATCTAAAACACTTTACTCTGTCTTTAGATGTTGTTACCGTGAAATACATATAAAATTACATATTTAATAATGTTTAAAATAATTAACATGAAGATATCATATAAAGTATGTATAAATAGACAGATACATTATTAATAACGAGGGAAACATAAAAATATTAGTGTTTACTGTAATTAACAATTTATCATTAAAAATTCAGAGTTTTTCTGTGTACAGGAAGAAAACAATCCATCAGCTGTGGCTGCCAGAATCACTGTAATAAACAAACATCATGTTGTCTAATTTTACAGTGAAAGGATGCGAGTACCAGACTGAAGCTCCACCATGACCCCCATGAGGATCAGCAGTCCCGGAGGATGGATGGATGATGGATGATGGATGATTGGATGGATGATGGATGGATGATGGATGATGGATGGATGATGGATGATGGATGGATGATGGATGATTGGATGTATGATGGATGATGGATGGATGGATGATGGATGATTGGATGTATGATGGATGGATGATGGATGATGGATGATTGGATGGATGATGGATGTATGATGGATGATTGGATGTATGATGGATGATGGATGGATGATGGATGTATGATGGATGATGGATGGATGATGGATGATGGATGGATGATTGGATGTATGATGGATGATGGATGGATGATGGATGTATGATGGATGATGGATGGATGATGGATGGATGATGGATGATGGATGTATGATGGATGGATGACGGATGATTGGATGTATGATGGATGGATGATGGATGGATGATGGATGATTGGATGGATGATGGATGGATGATGGATGGATGATGGATGATTGGATGGATGATGGATGGATGATGGATGTATGATGGATGATTGGATGGATGACGGATGGATGATGGATGATGGATGGATGATGGATGGATGATGGATGATTGGATGTATGATGGATGATGGATGGATGGATGATGGATGATTGGATGTATGATGGATGGATGATGGATGATGGATGGATGACGAGGGAAACATAAAAATATTAGTGTTTACTGTAATTAACAATTTATCATTAAAAATTCAGAGTTTTTCTGTGTACAGGAAGAAAACAATCCATCAGCTGTGGCTGCCAGAATCACTGTAATAAACAAACATCATGTTGTCTAATTTTACAGTGAAAGGATGCGAGTACCAGACTGAAGCTCCACCATGACCCCCATGAGGATCAGCAGTCCCAGAGGATGGATGGATGATGGATGGATGATGGATGATGGATGATTGGATGGATGATGGATGAATGATGGATGGATGATGGATGGATGATGGATGATGGATGGATGATGGATGATTGGATGTATGATGGATGATGGATGATGGATGGATGGATGATTGGATGTATGATGGATGGATGATGGATGATGGATGATTGGATGGATGATGGATGTATGATGGATGATTGGATGTATGATGGATGATGGATGGATGATGGATGATGGATGTATGATGGATGATGGATGGATGGATGATTGGATGGATGATGGATGATGGATGGATGATTGGATGTATGATGGATGATGGATGGATGATGGATGTATGATGGATGATGGATGGATGATGGATGGATGATGGATGATGGATGTATGATGGATGGATGACGGATGATTGGATGTATGATGGATGTATGATGGATGGATGATGGATGATGGATGGATGATGGATGGATGATGGATGATTGGATGGATGATGGATGGATGATGGATGGATGATGGATGATTGGATGGATGATGGATGGATGATGGATGATGGATGTATGATGGATGATTGGATGGATGATGGATGGATGATGGATGATGGATGGATGATGGATGATTGGATGTATGATGGATGATGGATGATGGATGGATGGATGATGGATGATTGGATGTATGATGGATGGATGATGGATGGATGATGGATGATTGGATGGATGATGGATGTATGATGGATGATTGGATGTATGATGGATGATGGATGGATGATGGATGATGGATGTATGATGTATGATGGATGATGGATGGATGGATGATTGGATGGATGATGGATGATGGATGGATGATTGGATGTATGATGGATGATGGATGATGGATGGATGATGGATGGATGATGGATGTATGATGGATGATTGGATGTATGATGGATGGATGATGGATGGATGATGGATGATTGGATGGATGATGGATGTATGATGGATGGATGATGGATGATGGATGGATGATGGATGGATGATGGATGTATGATGGATGATGGATGGATGATGGATGATTGGATGTATGATGGATGGATGATGGATGATGGATGGATGATGGATGATGGATGGATGATGGATGGATGATGGATGATTGGATGGATGATGGATGATTGGATGGATGATGGATGGATGATGGATGGATGATGGTGCTGATGATTTGTTTAGCAGCAGCGACAGTTTCAGTCCTGAGGCAAATAAAAAAAAACCCGACGACATGATAAACATTTGTACTGTGTGTGTGTGTGTGTGTGTGTACATTTACCACACACTCAGCATATTATACATGTGTTTGTTTGTTCTGAGGATTAAAAGATGAGGCCATGTGAGGACATCCTGCTGATGATGGACAACCTTGATGCTGCAGGAGTCAGGCTGACCTGACTGATCTGTTCTTTGTACTGTCACTGTGTGAACGCTAATCAATGTCCAGCACAACGAGATGACGAGGACCAAGACAAGGACACAAGGAGACAAGGAGTTTCTCTTCAGTCAGAAACTTCAGACATTCAGGAGACGCTGAACTCCACACAGAGGATGCTGGGAACCTGGACGTAGTCTCTGTGACGTCCCCGCAGACTGTCTAAAACCTGGACGTAGTCTCTGTGACGTCCCCGCAGACTGTCTAAAACCTGGACGTAGTCTCCGAGACGTCCCCGCAGACTGTCTAAAACCTGGACGTAGTCTCCGTGATGTCCCCGCAGACTGCCTAAAACCTGGACGTAGTCTCCGAGACGTCCCCGCAGACTGTCTAAAACCTGGACGTAGTCTCTGTGACGTCCCCGCAGACTGTCTAAAACCTGGACGTAGTCTCCGAGACGTCCCCGCAGACTGTCTAAAACCTGGACGTAGTCTCCGTGATGTCCCCGCAGACTGCCTAAAACCTGGACGTAGTCTCCGAGACGTCCCCGCAGACTGTCTAAAACCTGGACGTAGTCTCTGTGATGTCCCCACAGACTATTTGTCTGACAGACAGCTCTTCTGTTTGTCAGACAAATAAAGTTTGTGTTTGAATTAAAAGTGTCTCCCTACAGGCATGATGACACACGTGGAACTTTTTATTTACTCATCAAATAAATGAAGACATGCTGAACAGAGGACGTTACCGCTGATGGCATCTGGGGGACACAGGGTATTCACAGGAACTTCCAGGAGAGTAACTCAAGCTGTCAGACAAAGTCTTTTATTTTGAAGAGACTCTTATTTTGAAACCCTTTTGTCTTTTAGACAGTCTGTGGGACGTCACAGAGACTACGTCCAGGTTTTAGACTGTTTTGATTTGATTTGAATAATTAATAAATAACAATAATATGATCTGAATAAAACAGAATTTAAATCTGTCTCATGGGGAGAAAACAGCCCACAGGTAACAGGTGTGTCCATGAGCCCCGCCCCTCGCGAAGCCCCGCCCCCGAGTGTAAGCTTTAATTAGCAGGCAGGTGAGAGGACAGGCAGACCGGAGGAGGAGACACAGACGGTCTGTTGCTCACACACCGATGGACGTCATGCTGCACCGGAACGGGACACACCTCCACCTGCCGCTGGCTGAGTACGGCTTCGAGCGGCGCTTCGACGAGCGGGGAGCCATAGCGTGGATGCGGGCTAACTGGTGAGCTAACGCTGATTCCTCTGATGCGTTCACGGTCCCACACTCTCCGGGAACTTCTCCGGCGCGTTCAAAGGCGGTTTCGGGGTGTTTCCGGTCCAGTCTTTGTCTCGGCATACACACAGTACGTCAAACGGTACCGGTCCATTCACCGGAACCGGTTTGATCGATACTGATTAGCGCGCGGAGAGAGGCGGCGTTGAGCCAATCAGAAGTGAGAGTTTGATCTCGAACAGGTCGATAATTTAAAGTTATTGATGAGCTGATGTTCAGTATCGACACTTCCTGTTCGTTCTCAAATGTTCTGAATGAACCATGAAAGGAACGTGACCGGTACCGGGACAGTGACGTCACTAGCTGAAGTGATGAAATATTAAAATATGTGCCGGAAATGGTTTGATTTGTCTGTCACGTGATTAAATGAATGAATTCATATTTTCTGTGTGTGTGTGTGTGGACCTGATTGAATGGCTGAACTAATGACTCCCCGTCTTACCTGTTCACCTTCATGCCTCAGGTGTTCAGTCTCTGTCAGCTACCTGCTCAGCAACAAGTGTGGAGTTTTGGTCTGCTGTTGCTTAGCAACAGTGTGACTCTGCTCAGGTGTGTTTGTGATTTAAAATGACAAAATAAAATAATTTGGGCAGAATCATTATTTAAATCAGATTAACACTTTTTATTTCAGGTTTTATTTCATTATTGAATTACGAATTAATTAAATTACAGATTAATCTGCAGATTGTTGAAACATCATCAACATCTCCGTTAGCTCTCCTCTACCTGACACACTTGGTCAGAGTTCCAGACAGCACCTGTCTCGGTCTTTGTCTTGGTCATTTGTCTTAGTCTCGGTCTTAGTCTCAGTCTTAGTCTCGGTCTTAGTCTCAGTCTTGGTCTCAGTCTTTGACTCGTGTGTTTTCTCCTGCAGGTGTACGTCCTTTGTGTTCAGCGCTCTGTACGCCGCCCTCGTGTTTGGAGGTCAGCGCTTCATGAAGCCTCGACCCAAACTGAACCTGCGGTGGCCGCTCATCCTGTGGTCACTCAGCCTCGCTGTCTTCAGGTAAGCACACACCTGTGACACCTTCACCTGTAACACCTCCACCTGTGTGAGCTCACTTTATTTTCAAATGTCCACGCTGACTGAGGTTGTTAATGTTTAGCTGTCTCCATGGTAACGGCAGCGTTGGTGTCGGTTGCCCTCTGAGAATAATACACAGGTACTGACAGATAGCTTTAGCCTATCCACGAGCTAAAGTAGCTAACTGGGAGTCTGGGAGTAGAAGTATGAAGTATTTGAAGCTGGATGTACTTCAGTAAAGTACCTGTGATGTGTACTTCTATTCGTACTCCAGGTGTTGATGTGTTTCTGTGTTTTTGTTCGCAGCATCATCGGCGCCGTTCGCACCGGCAGCTACATGTTTTACGTCCTGAGCAGCAGCGGCTTCAAGCGCTCCATCTGTGACCAGAGCTTCTACAATGGACCGGTCAGCAAGTTCTGGGCGTACGCCTTCGTCCTGAGCAAAGCTCCAGAGCTCGGTCAGTTCTTACATAACGTCAGTAGGAGGGCGTGGCCCTCGCGTAGCCCCGCCCCCTCAGCTGGCGTCACTGCTTGAGTCTGAAACCATGTAGCACTCATTAAACCCTGCATTCTGTCTGTCAGGCGACACGGCGTTCATCGTGCTCAGGAAGCAGAAGCTGCTCTTCCTGCACTGGTACCACCACATCACCGTGCTGCTGTACTCGTGGTACTCCTACAAAGACATGGTGGCTGGCGGCGGCTGGTTCATGACCATGAACTACGGCGTGCACGCGCTCATGTACAGCTACTACACAGCGCGAGCTGCCGGCGTGCACGTGCCGCGGCCCTTCGCCGTGCTCATCACCAGCGCTCAGATCGGTCAGATGGCGATGGGGCTGACAGTGAGTGGCCTCGTGTACCGCTGGCTGCAGCACGGCGACTGTCCATCCAGCATCAACAACATCACGTGGGCGTCGCTCATGTACCTGAGCTACCTGCTGCTCTTCTCCAACTTCTTCTACAACACGTACCTGCGCCGCGGCACCGACTGCAAGACCAAGAAGACAGAGTAGACACCAGCCGGGGCATTGTGGGACGTTCTTCACCATGACTGATACTTAAGCTGCAAACGTTTAGCACAAGAAATGAAGTCAGAGCAGATTGACAGGTTCAGGTGAGCAGGACGTTTAAGAAAGGAAGTCCTTATTTGGTTTAAATGATTTTACAAGTTAAAACAAGTTTTTAAGAAAAGGTCAAAGGTCGACTGCGTCCGGAGTGAAAGTCCACGTGTTCATCATCTCAACTAGTTTCACAAACACACAGTCACATTCCAGCAGGTCACACCCACCCTGCTCGTACTGATTCAACTGGTTTCACCTGAACACACCTCCAATCACACAGCCAATCAGGAGGCGGTGATGGTTTGTTAATGCTGGCTGCTGTTAGCTTCTGTTAGCTCAGTAAGTGAGCTGCTATTAGCTAATGTTAGCTCAGGTTACTAGCTAATGTTAGCTACTGTTGGCTAATGTTAGCTTCTGCTAGTTCAGGTCAATAGCTGCTGTTATCTTCTGTTGGCTGTTGGTTTAATCCACACTCTCACAGGTCAGTGTTGAAGTTCTGTTTGTCCAAACTTCAGCTAGAAATCTGATTATTTATTGATTTGTTAGTATTTATTTGACCCATGATGGCAGCCAATCGGACGCCAGAGAAGTCTCAAAACACGCATGTTGTTTCACTTTTCTTAATATTACATCATGTTACTCACATGGATATTTATTATTATTGTTTTTCACCAGAGACTTTATTAATATCAATGACGATGATGATGGAGCTCATTTTGTGATTCTGTCGATGATGAATGAGACGAACAGTCGATGTTAACTTTAAAATCTTTTATTTATTAATAAAGAATGTTTGTACGTCTGTGCTGCGTCTTTCATCTCAAATGTTTCACGAAGTTAAATAAAATATTTCTATTGTTCAAATAGAAATGTGACATAATAATACATAGAGGTAAACATGAAGAACATGAAGCTCACGTTTGTATGAAAGTGACCTGAGCTGACATTCAACATTTACAATGTTAAATCAACATGATGTAACTTTATCAACATGATCAGGTGAACGGTGTCTCTGTCAGTCGTACGTCTGTTCTCACACTATGTAACTTTGGGCTCCGGGTCGGGAGAAGTACGTAACGCTTTACAGCACTAAGTCACACACACCAACTATTTCACTGATTCTGGTGAAACTGGATCAGATTTTATGGAGAAAATGTTTCCTGGTTTTCCCTCTGATGTCCTCCGGCTGCTCCGCCTCAACTCTCTGTGATTTACAGAGTTTATGATGGACAGTGAAGTAAACTGCTGACAGCTGGAGCTGCTGTTAGCTCATGTTAGCTCAGTCTGTTAGCTGCTGTTAGCTCAGTTTGATAGCTGTTGTTAGCTAATGTTAGCTCAGTTTGTTAGCTGTGCTGCTGTTAGCTGCTGTTAGCCCAGTTTGTTAGCTGCTGTTAGCTCAGTTTGATAGCTGTTGTTAGCTAATGTTAGCTCAGTTTGTTAGCTGTGCTGCTGTTAGCCCAGTTTGTTAGCTGCTGTTAGATCAGTTTGATAGCTGCTGTGTCGTCTCAGAACTGGAGCTGGGAAAGTGTTAGCAATGTAACTGGGCCCAGCAGTCAGCAGCTTCTATGGACATGATGGCAGAGGAGCAGAGAGCGAAGAGGACGCTGACGGAGGAAGCTAAGAAGAGAAAAGGAGAGAGTGAGCGAGCAAGAAGCCGCCGGACAAGAGTAAATCTGGGACTGACTTTTAGTGGTTGGTGAGAGCTTGGTGAAATAAAAGGCTGAAAGACAGACGCCGAGCTGGGCTGACTGCTGCTGGACTAGTCAGTGATATTAGCTGCTGCTGGGTCTGCTGCTGTGACCTGGATGATGATTGGCTGCTGGGTTTCAGGTCAGGGTTGTTTCTGCTCCATCTCCCTCCAGCTCTTCCACAGCAGCAGATCTCGGCTCTTCCCTAAAGCAACAAGGCAGCGAGGCAACCTCAGCCCATTAAACTGACCCACGCCGTCATCATAGCCCATCGCCAGCAACATGGTGACGTTACCTAGCAACCAGTAACACAGTCAGTGACAGTGTCAGTTAACCAGTAACAGACAGGACAGGTGTGTGTGTACCTGTGCGGTATGAGGTCAGCGCCTTCCCACTCAGACTGTGGGCGATGTTGGTAACAGCGACACCGGCGTGCAGTCCAGCATGGTACGCCATCTTGGGCTCGTTTATGTTGGCACAGTCTCCCACAGCGAAGACATTGGAGAAGCCTTCGACCTGCAGGTGAGGGTTCACCTTCAGAGCTCCGTTATCAGCCAGAGAGCCAGCTGTGAGCACAAACACACTCGTCAGTTTAAAGTGTGAGTGACAGGCCAGACGGCCAATCACAGAGATTTGTCTGAGCAGACACATATTGGTCACCAGGTCAAACTGCACCAGACCTGAGGTAACTAAGTACATTTACTCAAGTACAGCTCAGATCAGCGTCTGAGGTTGCGTGGTGTGTGTCTGTAGCCTGTTCTGTTGTGGGTGGAGGTCTGCTTGCACTCACAGAAGCTGGAGGCGTAGGCTGCAGAGTTGATCTTGAGTCCGGTGCAGCAGATGATCAGATCCGTGGTCAGCCTCTCTCCTTTATCTGTGGTGACCACCGTGTTCTTCTGGGTCACGTTGAGCTGCAGCTCCGACAGGTTGGACACTTTGTGACCTACGACAGACGACAGGTTCATCAGACGCCGACACTTCCTGTGCGGGAGCTCGCCGCTTGTTCATAAACATCGTCGTACCCAGGAGCAGCTCCACTCCTTTCTGCAGCAGAACCTCTTTGGCCTCCTGTCTGACGCTGGGCAGCAGCTCCGGGTCAGCCAGTCCAATTCTGGAGTGGATCAGAACCACCTGAACAAAACATGAGAATAAACTTTAGAGGTGCTCGTACCATACTAACAGGACAACAGGTTACACTTGTCCACATTGTTCCATCTCACAATCCCATCACACAAGACCCAGAATCACATGAACCCCATCCATCAGTGGGTCGTTAAGGACACCTGCGGGTCGTTAAGGACACCTGCGGGTCGTTAAGGACACCTGCGGGTCGTTAAGGACACGGATACAGTGACTGCTCACACTTTATCTGAGCAGTGTAATACACCTTTAAATAACATTTCATCTCAGAGGTCAGAGGTCAGACTGACTCAGACACTCACCTTCTTGTCTGGATACTCCGTCTTGATCTCAGCAGCCATCTCCACACCAGTCGACCCTCCTCCAACCACCAACACCGAGTCTGCTGTCTGGACCTGAACACACGCACACACACTCAGGTTGAATGAATGGATGTTAACAAGCTCTCTGCTGGCCTCTCTTGTCCTGTTCTGATGTCGTACCTGCTTGACAAAGTCCTCGTACATCTGGACGGCGGTCTGACACGAGGCCACGGTGTTGAACTTCCCGGGGAATGCTCCGTCAGTCCCGGTGCACAGGATGAGGTGGCTGTACCAGATCTCCTGCAGCACACAGTGCAAACATGGAAGTACAACCAACAACCAATGGAGCAAAAGTAGCTGTTTGCTTCCTGATTGGCTGCAGAGAATAAACCAGATCAAACCTGCATGGAGAGTCTCTGTTTAACATTTATGACAGTGATAATCATCAGAGCAAAACAAAACAGACGGTTTGCATTGAAATGAGACATTTCTGAATCTGAGTCATTTATTAATTTTAAAAAAGTCTTAATTGTACATTAATTGTTGGATGTTCTTATTCAGCCTAGCTTAGCACAAAGACTGGAAGCAGAGGGAAACTGTTAGCCTAGCTCCATTAAACATTAAACTCCTCACCCTCCCTCCCTCCAGGACCACCACCTGTCGGTCGATGTCAACTCGCTTCACTCGACCTTGAACAAAATGGCCTCCGAACGTCTCTGCGTACGGGATGAAGGTTCTCTGAGCGAGGCCTGCAGGGCGACATGGGTCAGAGGTCAGAGGTCACATTATCACACACACAGTGAGTTCACTGTGACACAACAACAGTAAATTATTAGAACAACAAAACATGAAGATGAAAACAAAATTTAGGAAAATAAGAATAAAAATAAAAATAAGAAATAAAAATAAAGAAATCAAATATCTGAATTTTGCTCGTCGTACCGGGCTGCACAGACGCTCGGAGCGCCGCCACATTGTGATGAAAAGCGTCTCTCATGTCGATCAGAGTGAAGTCGAGTCGCCGAGATTTCAGCTGCTGAGCCGCCGCGACGCCGCCGAATCCACCGCCGACAACGACAACGTGAGCGCCCTCTACTGACGACGACTGAGCGCCCATCGCTGCGAGGACAGAAACAACAGACACCTGGATGACGTCACAGAGTCTGAGCCTTCAGGTGAGCACCAACACTACACTGTAAAAAGTTAAAGCACAAACACTACACTGTAAACAGTTTCCTGAAGTACTCAAAGTAACACAAAGAAACACAGACACACTGACTACATGCAATATTAATGTGTCACATTCTTTAAAAAGGTGCTTTCATATTATTCAGAGTACTCTCAGCTGTAGTACTCTCAGCTGTAGTACTCTCAGCTGTAGTACTCTCAGCTGTAGTACTCTCAGCAGAGTACTCTCAGCTGTAGTACTCTCAGCTGTAGTACTCTCAGCAGAGTACTCTCAGCTGTAGTACTCTCAGCTGTAGTACTCTCAGCAGAGTACTCTCAGCTGTAGTACTCTCAGCAGAGTACTCTCAGCTGTAGTACTCTCAGCTGTAGTACTCTCAGCTGTAGTACTTTCAGCAGAGTACTCTCAGCTGGAGTACTCTCAGCTGTAGTACTCTCAGCTGTAGTACTTTCAGCAGAGTACTCTCAGCTGTAGTACTCTCAGCTGTAGTACTCTCAGCAGAGTACTCTCAGCTGTAGTAGTACTCTCAGCTGTAGTACTCTCAGCAGAGTACTCTCAGCTGTAGTACTCTCAGCAGAGTACTCTCAGCTGTAGTACTCTCAGCTGTAGTACTCTCAGCAGAGTACTCTCAGCTGTAGTACTCTCAGCTGTAGTACTCTCAGCTGTAGTACTCTCAGCAGAGTACTCTCAGCTGTAGTACTCTCAGCTGTAGTACTCTCAGCAGAGTACTCTCAGCTGTAGTACTCTCAGCTGTAGTACTCTCAGCTGTAGTACTTTCAGCAGAGTACTCTCAGCTGTAGTACTCTCAGCTGGAGTACTCTCAGCTGGAGTACTTATAGTAACAGAATATTTGGAGTTTAACAGAAGTATATTCATAGTACAAATACTTGTCTTGTGTTTATAACTGATGTAGTACATATTGTACTTTTTACTTCAGTACAGACAGGAGTACTTCAAGTGTTGTAGTAGTAGCACCCTGTGTACTTTAATGAAGTATTTGTACACACGACGTGTTTCCTCTTGTTGCTACATAACGACGTGACGTAAGAAGGACACAAATCCAGACAACGACCGGAAGTGGACTCACCTGCTGCAGGTAGAAAGGTGTGCGTGTTGGCGCGCGCTCACTGAACCTTTTAAAGCCCTCACGCGCACTGCATCCTGTTTCCTGATGACGTCCCTCCCCCTCTGACGACACCAACTCTGCACCAATCACAGCTCAGTTCTTGTGCTACCTTCAGGTGCTGTAGGAAATATTGTACTCTTACATAAAAGTTCAGTTTTAGTTACAAAAATACCAGAAATGATTTTCATTACTTCTAATAATAATAAAATGAAGTAATATATAATATATTTGTTCCTCTTATATAAAATAAATATATTTATTTTTTAATTTCTTTTTAAATCTGGGACTGACTTTTAGTGGTTGGTGAGAGCTTGGTGAAATAAAAGGCTGAAAGACAGACGCCGAGCTGGGCTGACTGCTGCTGGACTAGTCAGTGATATTGTTTGGTTGATGTTTGATGTGTGAAGTGATAGGTAACCTATGTCTCTTTCTGCCTGCTCTCCTCTGCTCGTGATCTTTTCACATGTCAGCCCTGTAAACAGCAGAGAAGAACAGACAGCAGCTGATATGATGTAACATCAGGACAGGCGCCAAATCCTCCAATCAGCAGCAACCTCACTGACGTCAGTGATGAACCCACGTTTGTTTCAGGAAAAGTACATTTACTCAGCTATTACCTGACTGTACTACAGTGCTCGTACTTGTATGTAGTATGTAGTAGAAGCTGCCATGTTGCCACGTTTGACACTGTGAACGCAGCTCCAACCAGTCTGACTGCATACTTTGATAATGAAGCGAGGATACACACACTCACACACAGGTGAATAAAAAGAAGTGGTGTGCTGCTGAGGACAGAAGAGCTGCTCACTGATGAAGTTCATGGCTGAAAGTTCAGTAAGTGAAGCTCTGATTGCCTGTAATGGTTTCTCTTCATGGTGATGTCACCGATTGTTTGAATTCATGATGAATCTGATGATGCCAGACTTTCCTCGATATGTTTATTTGTTAGGTGCAGGACGATCAGCAGGTTGTAGTTGTATTAACTGAACCATTTGTTCTCGTGTAGTTTTCTCTTGAGGCTGTTACAGAGGACAAATGCAGACAAACCAAACGCCCCCCTTGGATTCACCTGTAGGTTGTGAAATGCAGGAAAAGCAGTTCTCAGGTCAGTGCCTCAGAGAGACGTTCAGGGCCCAGTTTGAATACACTGACTCCAGGCTCCCAGCTCGCCCTCGGTTTTTACATAATGCTGCGTTTATAAAAGCATTCATCGTTCACAAACACGACGGTGTTGGACCAGTGTCCCAGAAAACTAAATCATCATCATTATTTATTGCTATCCAATATAAATATTGCCATTAACAAAGATGACTGGACTGTCACTGTGTTGTATCCTCCCCAGCCGACCACACAGGCCTGCACTGGTCCCGGAGTGGGAGGGGGAATAAAATCCTCCATCAGCTCCATCGTGAGGACATCTAGTGACTGATCATCATGGAAGTGCAGCAGCTGATGGTTCTTATCAAATCAAATCAGATTTTATTTGTACAGCCCAAAGTCACAGACACATTTATCCTCAGAGGCTTCACAGTCTGTACAGGGAGTGACACCCTCTGTCCTTAGACCCTCAGTTCCAGTGAGGAAAAACTTGCCCACAAAAAACCTTTAACAGGGAAAACATGTGGAAGAAACCTCAGGAAGAGCCACAGAGGAGGGATCCCTCTCCCAGGACGGACAGACGTGCAATGGATGTCACATGTACAGAACAATCAACACAAACATGTCGTACAATTACAATGAATGATAGAATGATTACAGCAGCAGTGGAACCTGAGATAGAGAGACACAGATGCACAGCAGCAATAAGTCATTAACCAACAAAGCTGTAGTGGAGATGGTAGCAATAATGATAATATAATTATAATGCAATAATATGGCATGTAATGCTAAATATGGTGGACGTCAGCAGCAGACCACGGCGGCAGCCACGATCCATGAGAACCTGCCGTTTACTGTCTCAGCTCCTCCATCATACTTGATGTTCTTCAGTTTGCACTGAACCACCAGGGAGATGATTCTTCTGGCCTGCTCCTCATCTCTGAATCTCTTCCAGAAGTACTCGTCCTTCTGAGGGTCGGTGAACCCTCTGACCTCTGTCACCATGTCAACACAGTCAGGAGGGATCTGATTGGCTGCTGCAGGTCTTGTGGTTATCCAGAGGCGAGCAGAGGGAAGCAGTTTCCCCCTGATGAGGTTTGTCAGCAGCACATCCACTGAGGTGGACTCTCTAACATCAGTCAGGGTCTCAGTGTTGTGGAAGTCCAGAGGAAGTCGACACTCATCCAGACCGTCAAAGATGAACACAACCTGGAAGTCTTCAAACCTGCAGCTTCTTTGGTTTCAGTGAAGAAGTGATGAACAAGTTCCACCAAGCTGAACTTTTTCTCTCTCAGCACATTCAGCTCTCTGAAAGTGAATGGAAACATGAACTGTATGTCCTGGTTGGCTTTGTCTTCAGCCCAGTCCAGAGTGAACTTCTGTGTTAAGACTGTTTTCCCAATGCCAGCCACTCCCTTTGTCACCACTGTTCTGATTGGTTCATCTCTTCCAGGTGGGGGTTTAAACATGTCTTCTTGTCTGATGGTTGTTTCTGGTCTGTCTGCTTTCCTGGATGCTGTTTCAATCTGCCTGACCTCGTGTTCATCATTGACCTCTGCAGTCCCTCCCTCTGTGATGTAGAGCTCTGTGTAGATCTGCTTCAGAAGGATTGGGTTTCCTGTTTTAGGAATCCCCTCAAACACACACTGGAACTTCTTCTGCAGGTTAGACTTGAGTTTACGCTGACAAACTCCAGAATTACTTCCTGAACAAAGAAAACATAGATCATCATTGTTGGCAGTTAGTGTGTCTGGGTGAATCAGTCATGTTTTAATTTAGCTCCTATCCAGCCTGAACACTCCAAATGAAATCAAAGAAATGTTCACACTCATGCAGGTGTAAGAATGGCAAAGGTAAGAAAGAGAACAACAACAAAAAAGTTGAGACCTTTGAAAACTGACTGAAGTCTTTTTAAAAGAAAACAGGGACAGGAGGGAAATTCTTTCTTCTGTGAAGATCTTCCAACATCCGTGCCATCCCGAGACTAAGAGAGAGAAATTATTACATTAATATCTCCCAGAGTCTCAAACCGAGAAGTAAATAAGAGACTTGAATCAGGCAGCTCTATCATATCTGTTACCTTAATTACTAATGATTAATGATTAACATGATTAATTATGTTATGCAGCAAGTTTCCATATTGACAGACTTTGTTCCTTTACAAGTATTGTGTTGAGTGAACCTTCTCTTTATCAAATCAAAGAGATGTGACTGACCTTCTGGTGCTGATCTGTTGTCTGGCAGACTCTGTGCCAGATCATTCCTGTTGATCTTCTCTAAAACCTTCTTGGTCACCTTCAGAGCTCCATGAAGACTATAGGTGTTCACCATCAGATCCACGATGTCCCGCCTCTCTGCGCTCTCTAGTCTGGCTGCTCTTATTGACGTGTAGCCTTCCAGGATGTTAGGCTGCTTCAGATACCATTTAAAGTCCATAAAGTCACCCTCTCCTAATTCATATCGAGTGTTCAAAAGGTCCTCTGGGGTCATTGTGACTCCTTAAAGTATATTATGTAGCTCCAAAATATAACAGAGTTTCTTCATCAAAGGTGTGGCACGTCACCTGTCAGGGCGCTCACCTGTTTAAGTCTTGATGAGCTCAAAGAGACACTGATGGACGCTGCTGGTGATTTTCTGCGTTCCACAACTGACGGCAAGTTATCAGACCTGTTGTCAAAGCAGAGAGAAGGGCTTCGTTGTTTGGATGGTGAGAGCTTTTTTGTAGAGACATGCATTCACACAAAATCCTTTGTGCTCAGCTCCCCTTTAAGTCGAAGCAAACAGCAGCTGAATGAGGCATCTCAGGTTTAAATGATGTGTACTTCAGACGGGATCACCACGGCCTCCAGCTCCACCGTAAAGAACGGCGGAGCTGTTTTTGATCAGGATTTGTCCTTTAATCGTCCCAAGCAGATGCAGAAAAACTAGTCCATGCATTTGTTCCTTCTAGGCTGGACTACTGTAACTCTCTATTATCAGGCTGCCCCAATAAGTCTCTGAGGACTTTGCAGCTAATTCAGAATGCTGCTGCACGTGTTCTGACAGGAACCAAGATCAGAGATCACATCTCTCCCATTTTGGCTTCCTTGCACTGGCTACCTGTTAAATCTAGAATAGAATTTAAAATTCTTCTCCTCACATACAAAGCTCTTCATGGCCAGGCACCATCATATTTAAAAGAGCTCATAGTTCCCTACTACCCCTCTAGACCACTGCGCTCTCAGGATGCTGGGTTCCTTGTGGTTCCCATAGTTTCCAAAAGTAGACTGGGAGCCAGAGCTTTCAGCTATCAAGCTCCTCTTCTGTGGAACAAACTACCTTTCTGGGTTCGGGAGGCAGACACGGTCACCACCTTCAAGACTAGACTTCAGACTTTCCTTTTTGATAGCGCTTATAGTTAGGGCTGGCTCAGGCCTTCCCTTAGTTATGCTGCCATAGGACGAGACTGCTGGTGGATGACCGTCCACCAATGAGCTTGGGTCTGTTCGAGATTTTTCCTCACCACTGTTGCCAAGTGCTCATCGTGAACTGTTGGTCTCTGTAAATACTATTATAAAGAGTACGGCCTGACCTGCTCAGGAGGAAAAGTGTCATGAGATAACTCAAGGCTAGGACTGAAATTGACTCTGACTTCATGGACTTACACACCTTTAAGGTCAAACGGATGAAATAATGTTTAAAAGCATCAAACTCTGAACATATTTAAGCAAGTAGATGGTCTTTTTATTGAAGAGTAATGACAGAATTTCAAAGTAAATCAAATATTAACAAGCTCTTGGACATGGAAACTTTGAGTACTTTGGCCTCCGTAAACATGAACTACGAGCCTTCATAACAGCCTGAAGATTAGATTACTGGATTCAATCTGGAAAACAACTTTTGTGTCTGACTGCAGACCTCAATACATCAACAGACTAGTTATTTAATAATAATAAAAGTTTAGGAGGTTAATTTTAATCTGTGAGAGAGGGAAGGGACTCTCTGTCCTAAGGCCACGGTGGCCTTGATGCCCCGCCCGCACTGCCCCAGTTTGTTTTGCAGTTTTCTAGTCTGCCTCTTTCCTGTCAACACAACTGTGACACCTGCATCTTTTGATGACATTCGTCATCATTGGTGGGTTTGATTCGAGCCTGGCATGAACCGCTCGGACAGGCTATAATGATCATCAAACCCACCCCCCACCCTCTTGTGTCCGCATCCGTGAGGCTGTGACGTTGGGTCCAAGACTGACGTGAAGCGATGAAAAAAGGTCAGACAGTGTGTTGAATTAGCAAACGAATAAGAAGAATTTCAACATATAAGTTAGTTCACGTTAAACTGCGTGTACAGTAACGTTATATCACTACAACACTGACCCAGTTTTAACGTGCTGACTATAGCCTGTAACATTAACCTCAACAAACGCTTGCTAGGTTTTTGTCCAGTTCTTCCTCTGTCGAGCTGCTGGTTCTGGTCGTAACGTGTCATTTTTTATGTATTTATGATCTTGGTGTTGCTGCTTGGGTAAGTTACAGCTGGTTGATGTGTGCTGGCTGTTCATAGTCGCTTTACATCATCTGTTTGCAATAGTGACGTTCAGTAGAAAAGGGCAGGAGAGTTGGAGAAAGGATGTAATGATGCAACATAGGTTAATTCTTCATTTCTTTCTTTGTGTTCCATATTTTTAAAGTATTGCAGAGCCAGCAACATGTGATGCTGATGGTTTTGGAGGCCATAATGCTAAAGTGCAGAAAACAACCTAAATCTGAGTGACAGCAACAGCAGCTGATGGAGCAGCTTCAACTTGAAGGACAAATGGTGTTTGTGTTTCAATGTTTTTTTTAAACTGACTCACTCTTAACGTGACAGATATAAAATATTTCAGATCTCTGGAAATGAGAGTGCTATTCTTAAAAATAAAAAGTCAAATGTTTTCTTTATTGTCTGTTTAGTTTATTTTATCTCCTCCATAATTTTCCCTGATTGAGAAATCAGTCTGGGCTCTTACGGGTTAACCAGTAGCCTATATGCTCGTACATGTTCACAGTACTGTTTACAGTCAAACATTTTGATGATCCATCAAGCCTACGGGTGGAGATTGGTTTAGTTTTACAGTTTCTGAAGTGAGTGATGGACTTCATAGTTTCCTGTGTACTTCAGTTCAGTTGCTTTTATTGTCCCCTAAGGGAAACTTGGTTTGCAGACAAGTTAAAAAACATATAATAAAAACATAATTGCATTAAATTCATTATGGATGTGGACTTAAAATCATTGTTTTATTTTATGGCCTTGGTGCCCTTGCCCCTAAAATGATGAAATTCCAGGCCTCCAATATCTGAAGTATCAGACTTCAGTGTAACGACAATGTTTTCTAGATCTAAAGGTTTTTTATGAAGATGTGTGAGAGCAGAGAAACAGTATGTGTTGAGTCTGATACCTTTGGTGTTGGTGCTCGGCTGCAGTCACCCGATGAACACGCCGTGTTCTTCATGCCTCTGCAGCTCTGTGCTCCATCCTTCAGTCTGTGTGTGCAGGCTGCTGTCACACTGTTTTATTACAGTGTCTGAACACTAATAAAACAGTCAGCTCAAAGGTCATCGTGACTTTATATAACTGATGTTAAAGTTTAGCTCTGACTTACTGGAACAAACTTGACAACAAATCAACACTCAAACACTGATACTGGCTTTATAAATTCATCTCCAGGGCTGAAATGAAGCCGGCGGACCTGCTAATAAAGACACAATAAAACTTACTGTTGTTGTAAATTATCTCTAGGAAAAAAGATCAGACTTTAAGGTTCAGTGTGAGATTTAGTGACATCTAGTGGTGAGACTGCAGACTGCAACCAACTCAACAGTGCTACTCACACCTCGCGCTCTGACTTCATGGATGCTGTCATTCATTTTTTATAACTTTATTTTTTTCAGTTTTCAGTTACACAGAAATAAGCATACATACATATACAAACATACAAACTCCATATTAGTACCCTCTCCCTCTCATGGGACCAACAGAACAAGACACTGTTGTTATTAATGTAACTCATGTGGAACGATGTGCCTGAAACATTAACTGCTGTAGCTGAACACACTGGACTATATAAGCATCATGTATTCAGCCAGCTGTAGTTTAAAGCACTGAGCATTGTATAGTTGCATTAGCAGACAGCAGGTGATTTCTTTGTGTTGTGAACTCTTGAATGGAGGACGGAAAGTTAACGTCGTTCTCTTTTCCAGCTGATTTTTCTTGGACCTGAGAAGAAATGCATGGACTGTTTGTAGTTTCCCATAGTATAGTTTGTAGTTTTATCTGCACCCTCACATTCACCATTATTTTGGACCCCCTACAGTACCTCTGCAGACCCCGTAGGGGTCGTGGACTCCTGGTTGAAGACCCCTGGGTTAAAATAGGTACATGACCTACTGTGTAACGGAGGCAGTGTTACAGCATTGACCTCCAGCTGTAAACTGACGCAGCGCCCTCTATTGCATTTCGTGCTGACTACAAGAAACGGTGGTTCTCCTCAAACGGACCGGAACCTTTCTCTCCACACCCAGAGAACTGTAGCTCATCACAGCAGCTCTTTTTAGAAACAGAAGATACGACTTCACACTTCAGAGTGAAGAAACACTTCAATGTGACTCACAGCCTTACAGCGATAAAACACAACTCAATGGACCGAAAGCCGCGTTACTACAACGAGGCAGATTCATGGAAATAACACCAACAGTGATTCAGTGTCGCTAACAGATGCATGAAATGTGAATGAAGGTTGCACACCATCGATGAACTGAGTGTGATCCTAACAGGAGGAGAGAGAACACAGAGACACTGAACCAGACCAGCCAGACCAGAACCCAAACCCAGGATAAACAGGTTCAGTGAATGTGGTGCTGAAGGTGTGGAGGTGGATCAGTGTGTCAGAGCAGACTCTGTAGAAGGACAGAGAGCCAGCAGGACAGTCCACATACACTGCTACTCTGTGAGAGACCGAGGAGGAGGAGGAGGAGGAGGAGGAGGAGGAGGAGGAGGAGGAGGTGGATGTTCCACCGTTATTGTGCCACACATAGTAACCATCAGAGCACTCCAGACTCCAGGACTGATCATTCCTTCCAAACCTGCAGTCGTATCTGCTTCCTCTCCTGTTGATTCCTCTGTAACTCACTGATATGTCAACATGTCCGCTCCACTCGACCTCCCAGTAACAGCGACCAGTCAGACCAGTTCTACACAGCAGCTGAGGCCATTCGTCAAACCTCTCTGGGTGTTCAGGATATGACTGATCCTCTGTCACGTACGTCACCATCTTCCTGTCCTCAGACAGTTTGATCTTTCCGTTTACTGTGTCTGTGTCGACTGTGAGTTCACAGGAATCTGATGGAGAGAAGAAGACAGTTATTAATCTATCATCTGTTCATGTATTGATGATGACATCAGAGATTTGAAGGAGTGATGTCACAGTTTGAAGATGGTTTGTTTTCATGAATCAAATTAAAAACACACTTACACTTCCTCAGACCTGCTCTCAACCATCGGCCTCCAGCAGGCTCCACCCTGAAAGGAGGAGGGGGGTCAACAGGAGAAACAGAACTGTGCATATTCCGTAACCCAGAAATTAGAAATTAGTTTGGTTACTACATGAACAATCCTTATTGGAACTGGTGCAATCTTTGGTTCAGTATCCACTTCTAAAATGACATCTATGGTCACAGAGCTGCTGCCTGTGTCTCCTTGAGACACTTAGTGGCTGTAAAAACTGTTCATTTACAAGAGAGTGGCTGCCATACTCTAATGGCAGTTTGTCATGTTAGCTATAAATGTGCTCATTTTATTTCCTTTGGCGTCTTTTTTTGGTGATTTCTATCTAGATTTGAAGACTTCGTTAAGAAGCCTCTGTGGTAAAACATGGTGCACCTGTACAGTAGAGATAATGGTCAAGGTGCAAATATTCATGATGATGTGCAAAGCCTTGTTTTAAACACAGTGACAGACAATTTTAAGACCAAAGTTGGACAGGTTGATGACGCCTGACCTGAGTGTGTGCAGTCTCCAGTGTGGATCCTCCAGTCCAGCAGACAGCAGCTTCACTCCGGACTCTCCTGGATGATTGTAGCTCAGGTCCAGCTCTCTCAGATGGGAGGGGTTGGAGCTCAGAGCTGAGGCCAGAGAAGCACAGCCTTCCTCTGTGATCAGACAGCCTGACAGCCTGGAAACACACAAAACAACTCGTCACATAGTCTGAGGGTAGTGTGAAAGATTACTGCAGTACTGCAATACTGTAGGTTACTGTGGGGTTACAGCCAAGCACTGACTAATGTCCATCTACAATCTGACAACATTACTGGTAGGTATGGAAGGTAATAGTGAAGTAAGCAGTAAAGCCTGCCTCTTGCTGGATTTGATGCTAAGTGTGAACAATGGTGCGACACACCTCACACTGAAAGGTTGAAATTTTTATGCTCGCCTAAAAACGACTAGAAAAAAGGATGTAAAAGTGCCAACAGGAAAACAATCAGTGCAGATGATGCATTTCTAACAACATACCTCAGTGTGTTCACCCACTGATGACTTATTATTGAAGAAATCTTTTTTGTATAAAAAACTGAACATCCAATCATCGAGTTTACATTCCAGAGATACATGCATGCATGTGTGCGTTCACATATGTATTAAATATGTGATTATTTATAGATATTATGAGCATTATAGACATCATAAAAAATAAATATGAAAATTATTGTTATCATCAATTCCTGTAATCCAGAACACAAACATGTAATTGTATATTTTCAATTGTAAAATGAGTTTCTGGAACACTTTAAGCCTAGACTAAATTGACCAGATTGATGAATCCTGATCCTGACTAAATTACTAAATGTGAATCCTGACCTGAGACTTTCCAGTGTACAGTGTGGACTCTCCAGTCCAGCAGACAGCAGCTTCACTCCTGAATCCTGCAGGTTGTTGTTACTCATGTCCAGCTCTCTCAGACTAGAGGACTGGGAGCTGAGAACTGAGAACAGAGCTTCACAGCTTCTCTCTGAGAGGTTACAGCCACTCAGTCTGGAAAAACAAAGAAAAAGTAGTAATTTAAAAACATAGCACAGTATTTAAGTAAAAATACAGAAGTCCATCTATCTTTGGACTTACAGAGCTCTGTTGGAGGCTTTGATCACTGGCAGCATCCTCAGAAGAGCCTCCTCTGAAGCAGAGAACTTCTTCAGGTCAAACACGTCCAGATCTTTTTCTGATGACAGTAAGATGAAGACCAGAGCTGACCACTGAGCAGGAGAGAGTTTATCTGTGGAGAGACTTCCTGAACTCAGGTAACGTTGGATCTCCTCCACTAGAGAACGATCGTTCAGTTCATTCAGACAGTGGAACAGATTGATGCTTCTCTCTGCAGAGACATTTTCTTCATTGATCTTCTTCTTGATGTACTCGACTGTTTCCTGATTGGTTCTTGAGTCACGTCCCGTCTCTCTCGGCAGACCTCGTAGGAGAGTCTGATTGGTTTGCAGTGAAAGTCCCAGGAGGAAGCGGAGGAACAAGTCCAGGTGTCCATTTGGACTCTGTAAGGCCTTGTCCACAGCACTCTGGTAGAAGATCATCTCTGCAGATTTGTGATTTCCTTCTATTTGTTCTTCTGCCAGCAGATTGACTCCAGAGTTGATGAAGGTCAGATGGACATGAAGAGCAGCCAGAAACTCCTGAACACTCAGATGGACGAAGCAGAACACCGTGTCCTGGTACAGTCCTCTCTCCTCTTTAAAGACCTGTGTGAACACTCCTGAGTACACTGTCGCGTCTCTGATATCGATGCCACACTCTGTCAGGTCTGATTCATAGAAGATCAGGTTTCCTTTCTGCAGATGGTCAAAAGCCAGTTTTCCCAGAGACTCAATCATCTTCCTGCTCTCTGGACTCCAGTGTGGATCTGTCTCAGCTCCTCCATCATACTTGATGTTCTTCACTTTGGCCTGAACCACCAGGAAGTGGATGTACATCTCAGTCAGGGTCTTGGGCAGCTCTCCTCCCTCTCTGGTCTTCAACAGATCCTCCAGAACTGTAGCAGAGATCCAGCAGAAGACTGGGATGTGGCACATGATGTGGAGGCTTCGTGATGTCTTGATGTGGGAGATGATTCTTCTGGCCTGCTCCTCATCTCTGAATCTCTTCTTGAAGTACTCGTCCTTCTGAGGGTCGGTGAACCCTCTGACCTCTGTCACCATGTCAACACAGTCAGGAGGGATCTGATTGGCTGCTGCAGGTCTTGTGGTTATCCAGAGGCGAGCAGAGGGAAGCAGTTTCCCCCTGATGAGGTTTGTCAGCAGCACATCCACTGAGGTGGACTCTCTAACATCAGTCAGGGTCTCAGTGTTGTGGAAGTCCAGAGGAGGTCGACACTCATCCAGACCGTCAAAGATGAACACAACCTGGAAGTCTTCAAACCTGCAGCTTCCTGCTTCTTTGGTTTCAGTGAAGAAGTGATGAACAAGTTCCACCAAGCTGAACTTTTTCTCTCTCAGCACATTCAGCTCTCTGAAAGTGAATGGAAACATGAACTGTATGTCCTGGTTGGCTTTGTCTTCAGCCCAGTCCAGAGTGAACTTCTGTGTTAAGACTGTTTTCCCAATGCCAGCCACTCCCTTTGTCACCACTGTTCTGATTGGTTCATCTCTTCCAGGTGGGGGTTTAAACATGTCTTCTTGTCTGATGGTTGTTTCTGGTCTGTCTGCTTTCCTGGATGCTGTTTCAATCTGTCTGACCTCGTGTTCATCATTGACCTCTGCAGTCCCTCCCTCTGTGACGTAGAGCTCTGTGTAGATCTGCTTCAGAAGGGTTGGGTTTCCTGCTTTAGCAATCCCCTCAAACACACACTGGAACTTCTTCTTCAGGTTAGACTTGAGTTTACGCTGGAAATTAACTGGAACAAGATATCCTAGAACACAAAAGAAGAAACAATTTAAATAATTTCCTTAAAAAATGACTGTTTGATATTGAAATTTGAAATGAAATTTATTTTGATCTGTTGAGACATCAGTAAATGTCTCGTTCATCCATCATGTTCAATCTTTAGAGAAATCCTCTTACTGCTCTGCAGACAGTCAGCCAGCTCCTCCTGCTTCATTCTCCTCAGGAAGTGCAGTGTGATCTTCAGAAATGACTCTCTGCTGCTCCTCCTCTGCCCTTCATCCTCACCGTCCAACACCTCCTCATCCTCCCTCTGACTCTCTAAGCACTCTGGGTCATCTGGACTCAGACCCTTCTGGATCCTCTTCAGCTCGTTCTTCACAAAAGTGACAATGTTCTCCTCCAGCAGCTGGAACAGAATATTACATGAATGACACATCCATCTATTTTTTCCTCTTATCCAGGATTGGTTTGCAGTGGCAGCAGGTTTAGCATGTTCCAAACATTCCTTTGCCCAGCAATGCATTGCGGTGTCTCCTGGGGTATCCCGAGGAGTTCCCAGACCAGATGGGCTGCAAAGGCTCAGTGAGTTCTGGGTCTGCCCCAGGGTCTTCTGCCAATACTCCAAAGAAAGAGGCGCCCAGGAGGATCCCAATAAGATGCCCGAATCACCTCATCTGACTCCTATTTAGCTCCTTCTGGACATTTGTACCTGCAACCTCATTCTTTCTGTCAATGGTAAACAAGTTCAGAGATACTTAAACTCCTTCACTTGGAGCAGCAATTGCACTGTTCATCCACTCATCCACCATGGCCTCAGACATGGAGGTGCACGGTGCAATGAAGCAGAAACAGAACCTCATCATCTGCAGAAAGGTGAGACGCAATTCTGAGGTTTCTATACCAGACACTGTCCTCATTCTGGCTGATCCTCAAGATTCTGTCCATGAATATCATGAAGGGGTTCAGAGACATGGACATTGACAAGTCTCACAACAATGTCCCGGTACCCTCAATATACTACCTCAATATTCCCCATATGATCCACAAAACACATGACTACATAGTCAAACTCCCATGACCCCCACCACCCCTGCAAGGATAAAAAGTTGGTCGGTTATTCAATGTCCAGGACAGACTCTGCATTACTCCTCCTGAATCTGAGGTTCAACAATCAGCTTCAACACACACACCTCTAGACTACCTTCGTCTGCCATTCCACAGGTACTGTTCCTGTCTTTCATGTGACACTGAAAAGGCTTATCAGCCAAGACAGCCCAACAATGTCCAAAGCTTTCAACGTCTCAGGGCGGATCCCATGGACACCTAGCGCCTTGCCCCAAAGGAGCTTCATGACAAACATTGGAAACCTTTTTCTCTCTACAGAGGACAGTATTGGTCAGGTTCCTGAAGCTGAGTCGTTGTATAGTTCCATCCCCAACTTCCTACAGGATGCACAAGAACTTCAAAGGGTTTGAGATGGAGACTGGATGGAGACTCATCACCAGGAGGTGATCAGTTGACAGCTCTTCTCCTCTGAGTGTCCAAGACATATGATGGCAGATCCGATGACAAAGTCACAAGGTCAATCATTGATCTTTGGTCTAAGGCATTGTGCTACCAAGTACACTCACCTCACCAGTAAGGTGACATTCCAAGATCCTAAGACCAGTCTATAATGCCAGGAATCGGCACCCTTAGGTCCCTGCATTTGGTGGTGGTGGAGGTGGTGGGCCCACAGGGCAATGAACTAAAATCATGCAACCAAACATCAGATCCATGTTGGACAGACTGACGATCCACTGGACTAAAAAGTGCAGCATGGAGATGATTGTGTAACAACGGGACAGTTATAGACAATAGACAATGCTGCCTTCAGGTCAGGTGACAGAGCTCTGCACAGAGCTGCTCGAGTTGACCTGAAAAGGGCAACAAAAGAGCCAAGGCAGACCACAGGACGCACATGGAGTCCCACCTGTCCAGCAACAGCACAGGAGGTGTGGCAGGGCATACGAGACATCACAAACTTCAGAGGCTGCCATCAACAGAAAACCTGAGTGTGCCACTGGCAGAGGAGCTAAACGGCTTCATTGCCCGCTTCTCAGCAGCACTCATCTGCTCCAGCCCTCCTCACCCCCACCTGGCTTCCACACCACTCCACTCACTGTGCAGGATCATGATGTCAGACGAGTGTTCCAGGCAGTGAACCCCAAGAAAGCTGCCAGCCCAGATGGAGTACCTGGCAAGGTGCTCAGAGTGCACACCTACCAAGTCACCCCACCTTTACCAGAATCTTCAACCTCTCCCTGGCCCAGGCAGGCATCAACAACAATAATCCCAGTGCTGAAGAAGTCTCCCATCACCAGCCTGAAAGATTACTCTGGTAATCATGAAATGCTTCAAGAGACAAGTTCCTCAGCACATCAAGAACTATCTCCCCCAGACCTTGACTCTCACCAGTTTGCATATCGTGACCTGCTGCTGACCTTCTACTGCTCATCCATAGAGAGCCTGCTGACATACTGTCATACATACTTACTCCCCTACCTGATGGATATTTACACCTTCCGTCGCCTCAAAGCGAAAACCTTCACCAAAGACAGCTCCCACCCTGGCTCTAACCTGTTTGACATGTTGCCCTCAAGGAGGTGCTACAGATGCATCAGGACTAAAACAAACAGATTCAAAAACAGCTTCTTCCCAAAAGCTATAACCACCCTGAACTCTCACATGCACTGACTTCATACGTGGACACATGGACTCTCTTCAGTCACTATTAAACACTGTCAAAAAAAACTTACCTACTGTGCAATACTTTACAATGTGCAATATTCCAACCCATAATGTGCGCTATATATTTAACACTGTATATTGCACCATATCTATTGTAGGCAAATACATACTCAGGACTGTGCACCTTACATCCTTTTTCTTTGCCCATATTAATATTGTATATTTTTATGTTTTACATGTTTTCAAGCTGCTTTTTAATCTCATTGTACATGCGTATAGTGCAGGGGTCGGCAACCTTCTTGGCTGAGAGAGCCGCGAAAGCGACATATTTTAAAATGTTCTTCCATGAGAGCCACATAATATTGTTTTATACTGGCGGGGGGGGGGGGGTTACGGCATTTGACAGTGGTGCGGCGGCGGGCGCGGTGGACAGCCCAACATACTGGCGCACGGGAGCGGGGTGGATGGCCCACCATACTGCCGGCTGCGGCGGTGGGCGCCTCTGCGATCGACTTGATCAGTACCGGACCGTACCACAAAAAGTAATTTATTTTCCCAAGCCACTCTGAGCCGCAGTGTAAGGATGAAAGCCGCTTGCGGCTCCGGAGCCGCAGGTTGCCGACCCCTGGTATAGTGAGTATAAAAAAAGGCATTCTGTGATTGTGAACAGAATACATGTAAAGTAGTTGTTGTCCATGTACAGACCATAAATATGGAGTCCAGGTGTGTTTGATGCTGCTGGGCAGACTGACCACTGGGAACCTCTGAGCTCTCCTGGTCCACCCTGTGGAGGAAGTGGTGTCTGCATGTGAACAATCAGAATGATTTAACTCCAGCTCAACGTGCTAAAGTGCTGTAAAGTGTGGATCTATTCCTTTTTAGACTAGCTTCTTTATTGATAATGGTACATGTATTAACCACGCTATGGAAGCACTGTTAGCTGCTATAGTTAACTGGCCCTTAGTGCCCGGTGTAGGCCAGCCAAGTTCAGAAGCTCCTGAGGAGACTGGTGACTGTCTGAAGGAAGCATAGTTCTACACAAAGGCCCACAGTTCACCACTAACCAGTTCATGCTCCTAACAGGTTCTCCCCATTCAACAAAATCCTCACCTCTGATGATCTTTGAAGGATATACGATGATCCATAGAGGTGTCACTCTGCACGGACACACAGCTGGGTTCATGTTCCGGTCTCTGATGGAAGCTGATAGAAAGAAATCCATTAAATCTCAGTTATGTAGAAACATTCTCGCTGATTCACAGACTTTGTCCCTGCCTTTGCCTTGCCCCTATGCCTGTTCCTGTGCCGGGCCCACAGGTCTGCAGCTGCACATAGTTCTTCTGGGCTGTCGGGATGATTTAGATGAGTTCTACCCAAAGGTCTGGCTCCAGGACGGGATCCCTTTTCCCAGCAACACTGAAACTCCTCCTTGTTGTTAATACAGCTGTACTTCGTTAATACAGGTGTACTTCGTTAATACAGGTGTGCACCTTGTTTGTGTTCAAAAAGTTTAGCAGGCACAGAGAAAATGTTGTTAAAGACCAAAGGTGGACTGATCTGGACGGAATATTTCATTAGATGTATTTAACGTGTGAATTCTGGACATGACACTAATTTTAACATATTAATTTTCCACAATTAGTCTAAATGTGATTCAGCTCATGTGAACAGCTTTTACTCCTGTAAAATGTAGCATTTCCAGTTCTGATGTGTTATCAGCGGGTCGGCTCTGCGTGATGTAAACACATGTACAGTTCACAGGTCACATGATGACAGACTGACCAACGTGTTTCTATTGTAAGTTTTTGACATGCTAAAGAAGATAAGTTGTATGAGCAGACATCACTGCATTCATCTGAGTACGCATGGCCGCATGTCAGACTCTTTCTGTCAGGGTCAGCTGGACCAGTCAGACCAGTTCTAACAACGGCTGATTGGATGTGACTGAACCTTGTACACACCCGTCACCTTCTGTGGCTGTCACACAGCTCAGTGTCTGTCTGTGGATACTTGTTGTGTAATCACAGCAGAAGATTGATTTGTTTCTTGTAGTTTAGTTTTTTGCTCCAGCTCTGACAGTCATGATGTTACCATGGAAACGGCAGAGTCCTAAACGTTGTTGACCGGATTGCTTGTCTTACCTCCCATCAGCAGATTTTCTGAAAATAAGAGGAAGCTCCATTGATGCGTCACTTTGCACAGACACACAGCTGAGTCCAGGTCCAGGTCCAGGAGAGTCTGGCATTTTCTGCTGCACTGGGCTTCATCACACACACACACACACACACACACACACACACACAGAGCGTTCAGTGTGAATAATGATGATGCAGAAGAAGTCGTGACAGTGTGAGGTCCATCCTCACCTCTGAGCTTCATGTCCTCCACACACAGCGGTCTGAGAGGGACGGATTCCATCCTCTGCGTCCTCACACGGATCCATGGCAGAGTCCACACCTCCACACACACCTCCACACACACCGCCGGGACAGCTCACGTATCAGTCATCATTCCTGTCAGTCACATGACCAACACACAGAGCTGTGATTGGAGGAAACAGCTTCAGCTCAACACTAAGAACAGAAATGACGAAGACGACAGGAAAACACGGGGTGTTGCTTTTTCTAGGATGACATCACTTCTCTTTTCACTTCCTCTTTTTTCCACTGAGCAGCTCCAGCAGACGTTCATCTGAGGAGGAGAGCAGAGCTGAAAGCAGGCACTCAATCAACCCTTACATCGTTTCTGATCCTCTTTCAGTCATCAGCCACTGTTCACCTCTGTTTCTACTGACATCCACAGGCTAATAAACTGAGCTAACAGCAGCTAACAGACGGAGCTAACATGAGCTAACAGACTGAGCTAACATGAGCTAACAGCAGCTAACAGACTGAGCTAACAGCAGCTAACAGACTGAGCTAACATGAGCTAACAGCAGCTAACAGACGGAGCTAACATGAGCTAACAGCAGCTAACAGACTGAGCTAACATGAGCTAACAGACTGAGCTAACATGAGCTAACAGCAGCTAACAGACTGAGCTAACATGAGCTAACAGCAGCTCCAGCTGTCAGCAGTTTACTTCACTGTCCATCATAAACTCTGTAAATCACAGAGAGTTGAGGCGGAGCAGCCGGAGGACATCAGAGGGAAAACCAGGAAACATTTTCTCCATAAAATCTGATCCAGTTTCACCAGAATCAGTGAAATAGTTGGTGTGTGTGACTTAGTGCCGTAAAGCGTTACGTACTTCTCCCGACCCGGAGCCCAAAGTTACATAGTGTGAGAACAGACGTACGACTGACAGAGACACCGTTCACCTGATCACAGGTCAGTGTGGATCGACAGACGCCAGATTATTAAAGTTACATCATGTTGACCTACCTACCGACGTTAATTCCGTGCCGTAGGAGCGGGCCAGGCTCGGTTCGGTAGGTTCAATCAGAGTGAATGAAGTCCAGTTCTCTTCTTACGACCGAACGGAACGAAACGAAACTGAACTGAATCCGGTCACTGTGTGTGTGTGTGTGTGTGTGTGTGTGTGAGCGGTTTCATCATTACGGAGTGTTTTTTAAAAAAAACTTTATTGAAGATCAAAGACAGAAGTCAAACAAAGTGAATAAAAAGGCTGCACAGAGATCCAAAGAAACAAATCATGAAGTAGTTTCATGTCATAGAGAATAAACGTTACAGAAATGTCTCTTAATGTTCTACAGTAGATTAACTTCCACATGACGTCACTCCGTGAGCACCTTAAACAGGTGTACTCATGATGTAAACGTCACTCATTACCTCATCCGCTAATTAACCTGTCAGGTGTTCTGAGCCCACCTCTACAACAACACAACACTCTGTATAAATAAACAGAGTGTGTGACATACATTATTACTGACCCTGCAGCAGCACACAGACTTCAACAAAGTCAGTCAAAGGCAGGCTTGACCAGGGTCAGCTGCAGGTCAGAGTAATGAACTGCAGCTGTGCTCTGTCTGTGTGTGAGTGACTGCTGAGAGACACACAAAGTCTCTAAATGAACCCCCTCCAACTAGTGGACACTAATGCCAAACGGTAGGTGGTATCAAAAAGCCCAAATGACCGTGAGCATCCTCATCTTGTCGACCATGTGAATGCCCAATTTCAGTGTGTGAAGTTAAAACATGTGACCTGGGGAGAGAGAGAAAGAACAGGTGCCCCGTGCTCCTCTCCAGTTTACATGGGAGTAGATGGGGCTGTCGGTGGGTGATCCTGGCGCATCAGTGCGTCTCCCGCCAAAACTAGAAGTCTGACAGCTTCAGCAGTGATATCGCTGCGTAGCCCACCAATTCTCCTACGTTTCTATGTAGAAATTATTTCTGTAGAGTGACATTTGTGGCCACGAGAGCCGTTTGCAAATGTATTTTCTGACAAATGTTTCTCTCCCTCTCCACTCGAGCTCTGGAACATTCTACCGATACATGATTGTTGGTGATTTTTGGTGAAACCGTTTGGTGAGAAAAGTCACAGCACACCATTCCCAGCCGAGCCGGTCGATTTGAGATCTTTTTTGTGCCTGTGCGACCAAAACTGAGGGAGGAGTAGCGTGCTGACACTCGTGGCATATGTCAGAATAATCAGCATGGTGCAGAAACTTCAGCTGTTGAAGTCTGCCTGCCTAAAGATAAGTTCACAAAGACAAACCGTGACTGATCAAGAATGGATGTTAACACACTTTGTCCTTTTCTAGGTTCATGAGAAACTAGTTGCTTTAGGCATTCTTTATTCATTTCTTTTAGGTTTGCACCAACAAAATGAACTTCTGATGCTCTTGTAACATTTCTTCATCGACGATGTTCTCATGTACTTGCTCACTTCCTGACGCTATGTTTCCTGTTTTCTGTAAAAATGACGCTGAGACACTAAAAAACAAACCAAAGCACGGCTACATAAAACAGGAAATATTTAATTATTATTCAAGTCATACAGGCGTTAAAACAAACCGGACATGATCAGATGGACCCAGAGAAAATCAAACCAACAGAAACAAACTCATTAAAACCACGCAGATCGCAGAGTCAACAGATCGCAAAGAGTCGACAGATCGCAAAGAGTCGACAGATCGCAAAGAGTCGACAGATCAAAGATAAAAACTGATATTTCACTTCATTCACATGTTTGCTTCTTCATCTTCATTCCAGAGTACAAAAACAGACAAAAATTCTGCGAGCTGGCCGAATCCATGGTAATGATCACCGTGGTAATCCAGTGAAGCCAGCGTTGATGTGAGAGGAATGTGTAAATAAAAAGAAACGATGAGTCCGAGTTCATGCGACGACATCAGAGTTTTCAGGCCGAGTCGTTCGTCTGTGGAGTTGCACTGAGAAAATCACTGAAAGACAAACACAGAAACGTTAGCGTAACGTTCACTGCAACATTAATGAACATTAATAACTGATAAGCTGAACACCTGAGCACAGCTGACAGGTGTGGGAGGAGTTTAGTCTGTACCTGAGGATGTTTGGCAGCTCCGGGCTCCTGTAGATGTATTTATGTTTGTAAGCCAGAGAAGACGAGAAGGGGACGAACTGAACCTTATGACCGCTCAGGCTCTTTGACTGGGACGCCATGTTGTACAGCTGCAGGAGGAGGGGGAGGAGGAGGAGGGGGAGGAGGACGTTAGTCCTCGTACAAACAGTTTGTTGTCCGTGTTGTGTTCAGGTGTTGCTCACCTTCTTGCCGAGGTGGAATGGAACGACGCCGTCATCTTCGGCGTGGAGGATCAACACGGGACAAGAAATGTGATTCACACTAAAAACACACACACACACACACACACAGTTAAAAAACAGAGACAACACAGACAGCAGAGGGCGACATGACACTGTTAAAGAGTTCAAAGGTCACAGATTTCAAACTGTTTAAATCACAAACTAACAGCTGTAAACACAAAGGTCAAAGGTCACAGCTGCTGTAAACAGGAAGTCAGAGGTCACGTACTTCTCGTCGCTGGCAAATCGAATGTTGTTGGCTGTGATGGCGTCCAGGAAGAACCAATCAAAGCCGGGCAGGTACCTGTACACCTGAAACAAACACACACACACACACACACTGAGTACACACACAAACCTACACCTGCTCTGTGTGTGTGTGTGTGTGTGTTACCATGGAGAAGGGGTGGCTCTTGGCTTCTTCTCTGATGTTGGTGAACGGAGACTCTAAGATCAGAGCGTCTGGAGGAGTTCCTGTCAACAGAAGAAGAAACACTGATGTCACCTTCATCAACAGGAAATGACATTTCAAAGTAATGGATTACTTTGAAAGGTGATGTATGATGCATTAGATATAATAGATTAGAGTACCAACAAGGCCTCTTCCATTATTACAGGTATAATATGTCAGCGCACTACAACGGTGGAAGCAGGCGAGCGCAGCAGCCTGACAGAGTTGGACTCGTCCTTTTCAAAGAAGCTTAGCGATCTCCAGATAAATATTGGAGATGCATTTGAAAGATGGAGACTGCTTAGGACCCAAAAGGATTTTAAGACTGATGCTGAGGTGGCTGATTTTCTCCTGAACAGGAGCTGAACATTGAGCTTCAGCTTGTTTAGTAATGTATCACGGCTGGACTGGCATTTTTAGTCAGTTCCATCTTCTCACATGAAGTGAAGCAGAACTCGCAGAAATGATCTAATGTCCGAACGAGGGGAGACGTCAGCTACACAAAAGAGTTTCAGAGTTTCATGAACTCTGTCTTTGACCTTTGATAATCAGTGAAGCTGCATTCATGATTCTACAGTCAGACTAATTCAAAACTTTGATTATGATTCTCATTAGAAACTTTCAGGGTGTTACCATGGTAACTGACAGTCAGACAGACTACAGCTGTTGTAATTGGCTGTAGAGAACAGCACACACACCAGGTGTGCGACGTTTCAAACCTCACTGACCAAAAGTCAATAGACTGTGTGTGTGTGTATATGTGTGTGTGTGTGTGTGTGTCTAACCTCTGTCACTCAGCCGTCTGACCAGGTTTGTAGCAACTCTGAAAAACAAAAACACATTTCATTAAAACATTGTGTGTGTGTGTGTGTGTGTGTGTGTGTGTGTGTGTGTGTTACCCCGTCCCCAGCGAGTGTCCCCAGATGTAAAGCGGCGTTTTCTCGTGCAGCCGTCGTTTCAGCCAATCATAGATGAAGAGAGAGTCTGATGTCATCCCACCCTCTGATGGAGAGCCGTCTGAATCCCCCCAACCTGAACACACACACACACGCACACACACACACAGACACACACACACACACACACAGAGTCAGCTGGGAGTGTTACAGGCTCTGCTCATTAAATATGTAAATTGAGTGTTTCTCACCTCTGTAATCAAACGTGACCACATGGTATCCTAACGAACTGAGGACCTGAAGGAAGACAGGCAGAGGAGGTCAGCTGACCTCGTTAGCATCAACTGCACATCAATAATCTTTAGCCTAGCCACATGCTAAAGTAGCTAACTTCCCTGACATGGAGCAACAGGCACAGTCACTGTTAACGTGCCCGCCATGATGAGAGCCTCCGACTGAAGGAAAGGAGCTTCAATGCTTCCTTTGTTATCTCCCTTAAAGGATACACCATCCTTTAGGAAAGGAAGGGAGGTTCCTTAAAATGGACGCAGCGTTCAGTCATTAAACCATCAGTGACCTTACGACCTCTCCTTCCATCGAGGTCAAGGAAAAGTGGTTAGGAAAGGACTTAGGACAGGACATAGGAGGTACTTTATTGATCGCGCACAGGGTAAATGCTGAGCTCACAGTGCTAGCTGCTAACAGTGTTTACCTTGTACAGCTGGACTCGGTGGTCTCCTCCTCTGCAGACACAAACAGGTGAAAGGTCAAACAGGAAGCACATGAGTGTGTGTTACAGTGTGTGTGTGTGTGTGTGTGTGTGTGGTTACCTGGTCCCTGCGTTTCCATGGAGATAGAGGATGAGACGGTGGGCGGAGCTGAACGTGGAGTCGTACCACTCGCCTTGTTTCCCCTGAGCGTCTCTCCACATGTGAGCGGGAACCGTGTGCCTGAAACCGACCAATCAGGAGAGAGGTCAATACGTGATGACTGTGCGTGTGTGCGCGCGTGTGTGTGTGTGTGTGTGTGTATGTTACCACACTCCGATCTTCAGTCCGGTCTCTGGCTCCAGGTAGAAGTTGTGTGTGTGGTTCAATCCCTGGTCCAGAGGTCGCTTCAGGTCGATGAAGTACGGCATCCTCACTTGGGGGGGGTCACATAACAGGTCACATGACTGTCAGCATAGAGACTTATGGAGACTGTGTGAAACCAGGATACTCACCAAAATTGAGGAAGACGAGTTTGGCCTGGATGGACGGGCAGAGCTTCACGATGACGGGGATTGACACGTAGACCACCAGGAGCCAGACCAGGACCCGCTTCAGCTTCCCCACCAGACTCAACCTGAAGGGGGGCACACAAGATCCACGTCAGACCACAGAGAGGCCCTGATCCACGTCAGATGGGTCCATCTGAGTCCGCACAGGTCGGTGGGTGAAGATCCTATCGCAGTGTAAGCCAAGCAGCCGGGCCGGGCCGACACTCGATCCAGCAGCTCTGTGGATTTGAATAATTCAGTGAAGCGTGCAGAGTGAGCCGCTACCTGCTGGACCTGAAGGAGCTTCACCTCCACCCACACTGGACCCTCAACAGTTCACATACCACCAGGACAGGAGTACTGCAGACACCATCTCCACTCCGCCCTCTCCCACCTGACCAACAGACAACCACACCTCCTCCACCCTCATCCAACACTGGTGTCCCACCGGGCTGTGAGCTGAGCCCTCTCCTCCACTCCCTCTCCACCTACGACTGTGAACCGGAGCTGAGGTCGAACGTGTCTCGTGTCCAGCTTCAAGTTCCTGGGGGTCCACCTCTCCGAGGACCTTTCTCTCAACACCTCTCCAGGCTCAGCAGCAGCTCTTCGTCTTGAGGAGAAGAAGGCCCACCTGTCTCCTCAGATCCTGGTGACCTTCTACCGATGCACCATTGAGAGCAACCACACCAGCGCGGATCGGCTCACCACTCTCCACCATCGAGCTGCTGCAGAGACACGCAGTGTCTGTGGAGGGCGAGGCCACAGACTGTTTACCCTCCTCCCCTCCAGGAGGCGCTGCAGGTCGCTCTGCTCCAGAGCCAGCAGGTTCAGGGGCAGAACCGTATACTGTACAACCAAATGCTAAGAGACTAATTGTCTGTCTGACTTCCTGTTCCATTAAAGTGATGACAGTGCAACAAGCACAGAGTTTCCAGTGTTACATCAACGCTTCATAAACTTTGTGCAGCCTGACCCTCAGATCTAATCACACACTCTCACTCTCACACACACACTCACACTCACACTCACACACACACTCACACACACACACACTCACTCCTGGTCGGCCAGCCGTGTGTTCGGCTGTGGGAAGCTCAGCAGCAGCTGGCGGCGAGCCTGCAGTATTATTAGCTGATGTCACACTGCATGCTGCAACCTCAAGGTCAAACAGAGGTGAACACACTGCAGAGAGGAGGAGGAGGTGGTGGAGGAGGTGGTGGAGGAGGTGATGGGACTGCAGAGTGTCAGTCAGAAGAAAAGAAGTGACTCTGAATGTTTCTGTAAAAATGCTGAGTCACAGTTTGTTTCTGACAGATTTAAAGTGGAAATAAACCTAAACATGACTCAGCTTTATTCTGTTTATTTCAAACGCTGACTCATGTTTCTGATGACCACAGCGTCTCAGCCGGTCTGCTCTGGTGTAACAGTTCAGCAGGCCGGGTCACACTGAACCGCTCGCTTCATTTCTTTTAGCTCCACTTCCTCCTTTCCTCTACTTAGATGCTCCGTGTTAGCTCCGTGTTAGCTCCGTGTTAGCTCCGTGTTAGCTCAACTGTGTACATGTTAGCTATGTGTTAGCTATGTATTAGCTACGTGTTGTATCCGTAGTAGACACAGGTTAGCTCTATGTTAGCTATGTGTTAGCTCAACTGTGTTGAAAGGAAAACCACATTCAAAGTTGGTTCAAAAATAAATGTGACATATAGTCACATATAAGCTAATGTTAGCACCAGGCACGCTAAGACTTGATGTAAATTAGCTAATTGTTACTGAATCAAAGACACGGTGTTAGCCACCTGGCTAGCTAATAGAAGGGGCGGGGCTTGTGACGAGGAGACGGTATGTTTAAACTCAATCGTGACGCAGACGAAGACTAAACTCAGTCGTCTGTTCTGGACGATGACTCGGCGTTCAGTCCAGATAACAAAACGAGACGAGCTTGTTTACAGCGCCACGACTGATCAGGTTACAGCAGGAGAGCTGACACCACACTGAGAGTACACCTGAGATACAGGTAGCTACACACCTGAAACTCAACACATACAGAGACGGCTCATCGACACGACGACACTTTACATCAGAAAACTGATTAAAAACGCTGAGTCGTGAAACTCGCAGACACCGACTCAGACTTTCAAACTCATGACCTGAAGCAGCAGCGAGGTCACTTCCTGTCTGGAGTCTGTGGCTAACCAACAGATTTCCCTTCAGTCAGCGTGTCACTTCCTGTTAGAGAACTGCTCTGCTCGGTAACAGCTGATCGTCTTTAGATTTAACCGCGGTGCGTTCAGGGCCTAATCAGGATTAACCAGGAGGAGGTGAGTGAAGGTGACAGGCAGCAGCACACATTCAAACATTACATTATTATTATGAACAGCTGAGCTGCACAAAAACTGCTGAGTCAGACATACAGCGAGAGAAGAGGGTCAAAGTTGAAGTCAGAGGTCAGAGGAAGTTGAGACCATGAAGGCAGCACATGAAGTACACGAGGAGAGTAAAAGTACACAGATAAAGATATTTGACATGTTTAAACTTCAAACGTGATGCTGTACACGTCGTCATGACGATGAGCTCAAAGATTCATCTGCCTCAGTGAGACAAGCGGACACGACGCGATGGAAGCAGCATGCGAGCACGGGAAAGATGTCATCATCGTTTGAGCTGCGATGACACGTGTCTGTATCTACACTTAGCTTAGCTTAGCATGAAGAGGAGTGGAAACTGGAGCTAGCCTGGCTGCATGCCGTTTCTCGGGAGGGACCAGTTCCCTTCAGTCAGACCTGGTCAGACGAGTTTCGTGGACGTCAGCACGTCATCAGGTCCGACCAGCTCAGTGTGACTGAAACCAGTCAGACCAGAACCAGACCGAGGTCCGATGGACGGTGAAGTAAACTGCTGCCAAATGTAGCTGCTGTTAGCTCATGTTAGCACAGTTTGGTAACTACTGATAGCTAACATCAGCTCAGTTTTTAGCTGCTGTGTCGTGCCAGAACAGGAGCTGGATGAGTGTTGGCAATGTAACCAGGCTCAGCAGCTTCTATGGACATGATGGCAGAGGAGCAGAGAGCGAAGAGGACGCTGACGGAGGAAGCTAAGAAGAGAAAAGGAGAGAGTGAGCGAGCAAGAAGCCGCCGGACAAGAGTAAATCTGGGACTGACTTTTAGTGGTTGGTGAGAGCTTGGTGAAATAAAAGGCTGAAAGACAGACGCCGAGCTGGGCTGACTGCTGCTGGACTAGTCAGTGATATTAGCTGCTGCTGGGTCTGCTGCTGTTTCAGATCAGCTGATTCATATGCTTGCTGTATTTTTAAATAAAGTATTAATGTAATTAAATAATTAAGGAGTCTCCTCAGACTCACAAACATAGTCCAGGTGCTGACACACCTGTCCGGCTCTTACCTCCTGAACGGTTTCCCCATGCTCTCCTCTTCTCCCGGGCCCTGCCGGCCGCCCGCTGCGGGCCCTGCTGCTCCCCTGCCGGGACGCTGCTTCAGGTCCGGGTCGCTGTCCAGCAGAGTGTCGGCGGTGCCGCTGTCATGCTCCGCAGTCAGCGAGTTATTCCGCTTTCTCATCACTGAAAAACGTCCAAATAAACTCAGATTAGACGGATTAACGCCGACTGGACGACGAACCGTCACTGCGGGGCCTGTCAGCGGGGGAGGGGGCCGTTAGCTGGCCGGGTGATGGAGCGGTGAGAGCCGGTGAGGACGGCGCTGAGTGCCCGCTGTGCCTCGAGCTCTGCCTGCACTGAGATCCGCAGAGAGCCGCTGATCAGCGCCGAGAGGCCATAGCCAATCAGAGGACAGAAACACCGTCACGTGGTCTCATTGTGCTGCATCCACGGCCTCTAGGGAGCGTCGGAGCAACGAGCACCAAAACAAAATCCGGTTTACGGAAATCGGAAAAAAACACAAGTACATGGTGCGTTCAGGTGCACACGAGCAGGGTTGAAAGTTAAAGAGCAGGCGACGTTTGATGGTAAAAAACGAACCAAAGAGAAAACATATTAACTTAACATTATTGTAAATAACAGACATGACCAATACCACTCATTAAAGTCGATGTAAAAAGTTTGTAAGAAGGCGGAAGAGATCCTGAACACAACATATCAGTGTTTTCTAACAGAAATAAGATTAAACTTAACTTTGACTCGGTTTTGTCCTTTAATAAAGTTACAAACTTCAGATATAACACATTTAAACAAATTTACCATGTCCCAGCCGCGGTCTGTCCCAAGCGACCTGAATGCAGCATGACACGTAGTTAGCCGCTAAGCTAAGCTGCTGTTAGCTCCGATAAACTTTTGTATCCGACTTTGCTGCGCTGTTTCCGGCCTGAGAGCGGCTCGTGTCGGCCTCTACTGGTCCGCTGCTGGTTCGCCGGCACCGCTTGAAGCTGCTGTCTGTCTGCTGCGGAGCATGCGCTGTAGAACAGCTGTAACATCGACAGACTTCGTTTGTTTCCGGTAAAGTGTCTAAATAAATCTCGTCCGCGGCGCCGGGATGGTTTTTGTCCCAGCGCGGCTGCCGGAGCGGCGCCGAGCAGCCACGCGTCGTCGGGTCACGTGATCACAACTGAGCTTGTGCCGCGAAACTGAGCTGACGCAGCGACGAGTTCACAGCGGCGTAAAGGTTCTTTTCCTTCGGTTCCGCTCGGTTCGGTTCGGTTTCACGGTGCCGGGATGTTCTGTGAGAAAGCCGTGGAGCTGATCAGAGAGCTTCACCGGATGAGTGACGGACAGCTGCCCGCTTTTAACGTGAGTAAGCCCGGGAACAGCTGCAGCACGAGCCGCTGTTCACACCTGAAGTTTAAAATCATTTACATTTAATTAATTATTAATTTGTCTCCGATGGCGCGGCGGCGTCAGACTGATGACGTTTTAACGTGTCCGTCGTCACGTGACGTTGTTGCTGACGTCATAGTCGTTGTTTTCAGGAGGATGGGCTGCGGCAGGTTCTGCAGGAGATGGAAGCTCTGTACGACCAGAACCAGGCCGACGTGTGAGTCCACCGACAAACGAGAGCCTTTAAAGAACGCTGCTCTGACGTCGCTCTGACGTTGCTCTGACGTTGTGTTTCAGGAACGAGGCGAAGGCCTCCAGTCGGGCTGACCTCATTCCCTCCATCAAACTCCGTCACTGCTGCCTGCTGAGGAACCAACGCTGCGTCACCGCCTACCTGTAACCACCACACACCTGTCTGCCGGTCATGTGACCTGTCTGCCTGTCATGTGACGTGTCTGTCTGCCTGTCATGTGACCTGTCATGTGACCTGTCTGTCTTCAGGTACGACCGCCTGCTGAGGATCAGAGCTCTGCGTTGGGAGTACGGCAGCGTTCTTCCCGCCAACGTCCGCTTCCACATGTGTGCAGAGGAGGTGAGTGACATCACAACGCGATGATGTCAGTGATGATGACGGCTCTTTGTTTTTACCTGCCGTGTGTGTGTGGTGCGTTCAGGTGCAGTGGTTCAGTCAGTATAAGAAGTCTCTGTCGTCGTTGATGCGCTCTCTGGGAGCAGGTGAAGGTCTGGACATCACTCAGGACATGAAGCCTCCTAAGAGTCTGTACATCCAGGTGAGACCACGCCCCCTTCCACCCCCTGCTCCAATCACAGCTGCATGTAGAAAGGGGGCGGGACTTAAGCTGTGTAAAACTACGAGTTTGATCACATGACGCTGGCCTCACGTGTGCCCCAGGTGAGGTGTTTAAAGGACCACGGAGAGTTTGAGATCGACGATGGGACGGTGATCCTGCTGAAGAAGAACAGCCAGGTGAGAACAGGAAGTCGTCATCCTGACATCCTGTCTGCAGGTCAGACACGTAGTAATGTCTGTCCATCTGTCCACAGCACTTCCTGCCGCGGTGGAAATGTGAGCAGCTGATTCGTCAGGGAGTCCTGGAGCACGTGATGTCATGACGTCTGACAGCGAAGGAAGGATTCATCCAATCACAGCGCAGTCTGCTGAATGTTTGATTTTAATGCTCAACACCGTCTGTAAATTATATTCTGATCAATAAAAACTGTCTAAAACCAACAGTCTCTGAGACTCCTAAAACTGTCTAAAACCTGGATGTAGTCTCTGAGACTGGTCTTTCAATGACAGTCCATAGTGATAAAAACATAATTTATTGTGATGTCATGTTTACATTCAGTCTGATTGTACCTGAACAGGAAGCTGATTGGATGAGCATGATCACATGACAAAGACAACAGACAAACTTGACCTTCAAAATAAAAGTCTGGCTTTGACAAAAAAAATATACATATATATAAAACATAATACCCTCATGGCTGCGTGTGTGTGTGAGAGAGAAGCAGCTTCAGGATGGTTTCACAGGTGATGACCCCGCCCACACACTGACACACCTTTACCTGTCAGTCTCTGTTAAAAGTACGGAGGCCCTGGAGCCTCATACAGATGAAACTAACACTGATAGGTTCAAATAAACTGTACATCTGCTCTGATTGGCTGATCAGGAGTGAATAATGAATGAATACAGGTGAACCAATAGGGAAGCAGCATGTTGGAGGCTACGTGGCGAGGGCGGCGGGGACGACCTCCCTCAGCAGCCTGTGGAGCGCTCTGACTTTGGCCTCCAACAGGAAGTTCTTCTTCTCGGCGTTCTTCTGCCGCTGCTCGGTGACCTGCAGCGCCTTCATCAGCTCCGAGTTCTCCACGTACAGATCCTTCAGCAGCGCGCTCGACGTCGCGTTCTTCGCCAGCTGCAAACAAGACGACAGCGGTGAGACGGCGGACAGAGCCGAGCGGACGAGGCCGTCCAATCAGATGCTGTTACGGACTCACCTGTTCTTTGAGCTGCTGGACCTTCTCCTGCAGAACCAGCCGGGCTCCCTTCAGCTTGGTCTCCATCTCCTCCATCCTCTGCTGCAGGCCCGACATCGCCTTCTCGTACTGATCCTGAACACAACACAGATGCTGACATGTACGAGCCGACACTGAAGGGGGTCACAGCAGCATGACCTCTGACCTCTGAGCTCACCTGCTTCATGCTGATCTGGGAGCTGCTCTGCTGAGCCTGAAGCCTCAGCGTCTCCTCCAGCTGCTGACTCCTCCTGTGCTCCTCCTCCAGCCGGGCCTGCAGCAGCTCCACCTGCTCCCTGCTGCCGTCAGCCGCTTGCTCCTGCAGCTCCTGCAGCCTCCTCAGGTGCTGCGCCTGGGCCAGGCCGAGCGCCGTGTCGGCCCGCACCGCCTGCACACGAGGAGGACACAGTGAGGGTAGAGATTTGGTTCAGGGTCCGCTATTGGACCTTTTGATTGGCTGCGGTTCTGACCTGGTTCTGAGCCTGAGCCCGCTCTGTCTCCAGCTCGTTCAGCTTGGTCTTCAGGTTCTGCTGCTCCTGGGTCAGCTTCTGGACCTCCACGCTCTGGACCTGCAGCTCCGTCAGCTGAAACACAACAGCAGCTCCATCACTCAGTGTCTCAGTGTGTGTTCTGACCTCAGGCGTTCATCGGGCCGGGTCTGGTACCTTATGTTGGAGCTCCTGGTTCTGGACTCTCAGTTTGTGGGTCTCCTCCTGCAGACTGATGGAGGTCTGCTCCTCCTGCTCCTCCAGAGCCTGATGGAGCTCCTCCTTCTCCCTCATCAACTTCCTGATGCTGGACTCCAACTCCTCAATCTGACGACGACACGAAACAGGAAGTGAAGCGCCTACCTGTGCTCCCGGCGCCGAGCCTCACCTGGATGTTGTGACTCACCTTGTTCTGAGCATTATGCAGCTTCCTGTGTGTGTCGCTCACTTCCTGGGCGTGGCTGAGTTTGTCCTGATTGACGGCGTGGAGCTGCGAGCGGAGCAGCTCAGCCTCGGCCTCCACAGCGAGCAGCGCCTGCTGCAGCTTCTCCACCTGACGGAGGCAGACAGTTCTCAGTGAGGAAACGCTCTCGCCTTCTTTGCTGGCGTCTCGTCTCACTGCCTCACCTTGTTGTTCCTGTCGTCGGCATCTCGCAGCAGTTTGCTCTTGTCGTCCTCCAACCACTGAAGCTTCAGCGTGACTGTGCTGAGCTCTGCCTCCAGCTCCGACAGGCGCACCAGCTGATGGAAACAAACCGGATCAGAACCACAGAGCTGGATTCAAATCGAGGATGGTGTGTGGCCTGTGGCGTACCTTCTCTTTGTAGGAGCTGAGCTCTCTCTCCATCAGCTGCTTCTCCTGCGTCCACGCCGCCTGCTGCTGCAGCTTCTCCCTCTCGTGCTGCATCGCTGCGTCCTGCAGCCGCCGCACCTGAAACCACGGCGACCGTGACTTGGTGAACAGAACAAAATCTGACAGGAAAACATTAAGGAATCACCAAAGAAACCTGGCGCCTCCTTCAGTTTGCTCACCGAAGCTCCCTCCTCCTCCTGCTCCTTGGAGACCGACGCCAGGCGCTCTTGCAGCATCCGGACCGACTCCTGGTCTCCACGGAGACGGGCGCTCAGCTCGGCGTTGTCGTTGCTGAGCTGAAGGTTCCTGCTGCTCAGATCAAGAACCTCCTCACGGTACCTGGAGTTCTGCAGAGGAGGAAGAGCAGCATTAAGTTTGCAGAAGACTCAACAAGTTTGTCATAACTGAAAACATCCTCAACGTCATCATTGATGACGAACTGAGACCACAGAGCCGCACGTCGACGCCGTGTCAGCATCTGTTCTTTCATCTGTAACTACGTCATTTTAACGTTGACGAGACTTTTATGAGAATGTCTGACTGACACTGTTCTTTAGATTTGAGCTCACTTTTAAAAATAAAAGCAGACAAACAGGACAAAGTTAAGTGAGTCGACCCAGCTCAGCCCTGAGCGTTATGTTGTTCCCTAAATGTTACTAACAGACAAAACCTTCCGTGTTATCGTGCTATCCGTGTTTTTTGTCCTGCTGCACAACAGATGATAAAGATTCAGCGTACACAAGCTGCCCTGTAATGAAGCTGGAAATCGGGTGGTGCCATGTTTTTTTTTTTTTTTTTAAATGGAGGGTGACAGGTCGAGTGTAACGAGATTCAGGTATGACACTTTGTTTTTACGGTTTGATATAAAGAGTGAAACATCGTCAGCGTATGGACTGACTGAACAGACGGATCACGGACACGCTCCTCTGTGAACAGCATGTTGCAGTCATGTTTCTACGTGTGTGTGATCATGGTATGATCTTTTGTTACATGTGACTCACCGCTGTGAGCTGATTCACTCCATCAATCTTTTTTACTGTTTTATTGTGTGAATGACTTAAAACCAGCTACTTTTGCTCGACGTGCTGCCTCCTCAGTCTTCAGTCGGACCTCTCACCTCTTTGTGAAGCCTCTCTTCTTCTTCTCTGCTCCTCTCTCGTTCTCTCTCCACCTCCTCCAGCTTCCTCCTGACAGAAGCAGCACATTATTTTAACATTTTAGAACTTGTAATTTTCGTTCCACCTCCTGAAAGAACAAACATTTAGCTTCTGTCTCATCACCTCTTCTTGGTGACACTGTCCTCCAGGTTCTGGACTTCCTGCTGCAGGACACTCAGTCGCTCCTGAAGAGCTCCGTTCTCCGACCGGACCTCCTCCAGCTGAGTCCTGAATGAGTCAGAAACAAACAGAACCTCAAACGGACTGAACTGCCAATGAATAAAATCATGTTTGAATTAATCTGTTTGGACCTCAGTCTGCTTCAAACTGTGACATGTTCGATTCTACGCAGACGACACTGCCTCAGTTCAGATACTTCTATTAGTACCCCTTCATGTAGTACTCTGTGTACTCTGTGCTGTACTGAGCTCATTTACCTTCAGAGCAGGGTGATTAGAATAAAGCTCATTAACATGCGGGGTAATGATGTCACTTCCTCTGAGAGTAAGTCGAGGTTTTACTTGCTTACATGTATTTCATGTTTTTGATTGAATGAGTTTCTATGATCGCTGTCTTCAAGTTTGAAGGTTTAGATTTTTTTGAATTTAATTCCAGGACCTCCTGAACCTTGAATCTCAAACCTGAAGTGAAGGAGTCTGTGTTGATTTGAAGCAAACTAAGGCTGAAATCTGTTTACAGAGACAGAGGACGTGAGGACAGACAGAGGACGTGAGAACAGATAGGACAGACAGAGGACGTGAGGACAGACAGGACAGACAGAGGATGTGAGGACGGACAGAGGACGTGAGGACAGACAGGACAGACAGAGGATGTGAGGACAGACAGAGGACGTGAGGACAGACAGGACAGACAGAGGACGTGAAGACAGACAGAGGACGTGAGGACAGACAGGACAGACAGAGGACGTGAAGACAGGCAGAGGACGTGAGGACAGACAGAGGACTGAGGACAGACAGGACGTGAGGATGTGAGGACAGATAGGACAGACAGAGGACATGAGGACAGACAGAGGGCGAGAGGATGGACAGAGGACGTGAGGACAGACAGAGGACGTGAGGACAGACAGGACAGACAGAGGACGTGAAGACAGACAGAGGACGTGAGGACAGAGGACATGAGGACAGACAGAGGACGTGAGGACAGACAGAGGACAGAAGACGTGAGGACAGACAGGACGGACAGAGGACGTGAGGACAGACAGAGGACGTGAGGACAGACAGAGGACATGAGGACAGACAGAGGACGTGAGGACAGACAGAGGATGTGAGGACGGACAGAGGACGTGAGGACAGAGGATGTGAGGACAGAGGACGTGAGGACAGACAGAGGACGTGAGGACAGACAGGACAGAGGACGTGAGGACAGACAGGACAGACAGAGGACGTGAAGACGGACAGAGGACGTGAGGACAGACAGGACAGAGGACGTGAGGACAGACAGGACAGACAGAGGACATGAGGACGGACAGAGGACGTGAGGACAGACAGAGGACGTGAGGACAGACAGGACAGACAGAGGACGTGAAGACGGACAGAGGACGTGAGAACAGACAGAGGACAGAGGACGTAAGAACAGACAGAGGACGTGAGGACAGACAGGGGACAGAGGACGTGAGTACAGACAGGGGACAGAGGACGTGAGGACAGACAGGACAGACAGAGGACGTGAAGACGGACAGAGGACGTGAGAACAGACAGAGGACAGAGGACGTGAGAACAGACAGGGGACAGAGGACGTGAGGACAGACAGGACAGACAGAGGACGTGAAGACGGACAGAGGACGTGAGAACAGACAGAGGACGTGAGAACAGACAGAGGACAGACAGGACAGACAGGGGACAGAGGACGTGAGGACAGACAGGACAGACAGGGGACAGAGGACGTGAGGACAGACAGGACAGACAGAGGACATGAGGACGGACAGAGGACGTGAGGACAGACAGGGGACAGAGGACGTGTTAGCGATGAGGTGTTAGGTCTGCAGCAGTGCATTGTGGGTGATTCCTTGCTGTGGAAATGGATGCAGTTAGTGATTCGGTCATTCGAGTCGTTCGATGGAGGTTAGTCGACATTCGGACCGGCTGATTGCATCTCGGGTCGGGCTCATGCTCCACAAACCTGTGTGGACTGGCCGGGTCCATCACCTCCTCCAGAGCCAGAACCAGCTTCTCCAGCTCAATCAGCTGCTGAGTCATGCCCGTCTTCTCCTGCTCAAAGTCCTCCTCCGCAGTCCTCTGCTGGTTCTGGGAGTCCTGTAGGGCCCGCTGCAGCTGGAGGACTTCCTGTCGGGCCTGGTCCAGCTCGTGGTCCGTCACTTCCAGCCGGTTGCTGAGCTGCTGAACGTTACCGTGAAGTTTGTCGGAGAACGTCTCGGCCTGTCGTACTCGGATGGTAGCGGCGGCCACCTCGGCCCGGAGCTGGTCCACCGTGCTGGTTTTGGTGTTGAGCTGCCTGCGGAGGTCCAGAACCAGGTCGGCGGTGCCGTTGAGCTGAGAGCTGAGCGCTCTGAGGTGATCTCTGAGTGTGGAGATCTCCTCCTCCATCTCTACAATCTGGGTGGAGAGCTGGTCAGCCAGCCGGGCGTAGGTTCTGTTCTCCTGGCTCAGACGGCACACCTCCTCCTTCTCCTCGTCCAGACGGACCTGGAGCTGCGAGCTCCTGGCCTGCTCCTCCTTCAGAGCCTCCTCTGCTCTCCTTTTCCTGTCCAACTCCTCAGAGACGCCATCCAGCTCCAGCTGTAGCGTGTCCACCGCCATGGCCTGCTCCTTCAGGTCCTGGATCAGCCGGTCTCGGTCGGCCTTCAGAGAGTCCAGTTCAGCGGTCAGCCTGCAGACGCCCTCGGCTTTGCTCCTCGTCGCCTCCTGCAGAATCTCCAGCTCGGCCTGGAGGGCGGCGGCGCTCTGTTCCCGGGCTCTGAGCTGCTCCTGCTGCTGGACGAAGGCGTTGGAGAGGCGGGTGCAGTTATCAGCCACCACCTCCCGGTCCTGCAGGATGCTGTCCGAGGAGGCCCGGAGGCTCCCCAGCTCCTCCTTCAGCTGGGTCACCTGAACCAGGAGCTGCTCCTCTCTGGTTCTGACCCGCTGCAGCTCCTCCTCAGCTGAGCTCTTCTCTGAGGTGAGGCGTTTGTTCAGAACGTCGTGAGACTCCAGGAAGGCGATGCTCTCTTCCAGCTGAGCACAGGCCTCCTCCAGCCGGGCCTCCAGCTCAGAGCAGCGCCCACGAGACGCTTCCAGGTCGTCCTCTAACCGAGCGCGGCACTCCGTGAGCTCTTGTAAGCTGGCCTCTGATTGGCCGATCTGCTTCTTCAGCTGATAGACCTCCTCCTCCTGCTCCAGCTCTGATTGGGCGAGCCTGTTCTCCCAGAATCCTCTCTGCTCCTGCAGCCTCTGGCGCTCGTGGTGGAGCTGGTGGAGGAGGCGGCGCTGAGCCTCGGCGTGCTGCAGCTTCATGTGAGCGAGCTGCTGCTCCGCCTCCTCCCTGATGACACGTATGAACCAACACACACGCCTCTGTTTGGACTTTGTGACATCAGAACTCACCTGACGTCACAGCGTCCTTCAGATTTATGACGTTACAACACGTTTAAAGGGGTCATGTGACATCATCAATTTGTTGGTTCTGATCCAAACTAATGTTCAAACTGTCACGTCGACACCGACAAACTCAGCCTGCGATATTTTTACAGTGTAACTTTAAAATGAACAGTTTAACAATTTAGATGTGAGACTCTCACCTGGTTCGAAGAGAAAGTCACAGTTGGACTCAGACTGGATCAGAACCAGGTCCAGTCTGACCATCCTCAGGTAACAAACACACCTGTCTTATTAATATCTACACTAATTATCCTGAACAAGCTCATTATGAATATTAATGTGAAGATAGATGTTTGGATCAGAACCGCTCTGTTCTAACCTCACCAGCTGATGGTGGTCCAGACCCGACATTGTGTTTACAAAGTTTAACTCTGCGCCGTTGACGTTGATGTCACCACCCACCTGACCAGCATCACTTCCTGGTCCATCTTGAGTTTCAGCTCAGCCTCCAGCTGGTCCTTCTCAGCACTCAGTCTCTGGACCAGGTTACCGATCTCTCTGGCAAAGTTCTGCTCCAGCTCGGCCCGCTCCCGCTGCATCCTGGGAAAAAAAAAAAAAAAAAAAAATCACGGACACGTTAAAATTCTGATGCAAGGTTGGTTAAATCAGTCGGTGCTCGTCTGCCTCACCTGCGCTCCTGCTCGTTGCTCCAAACTCCTCCTCCATGTTGGACCTGAGTCTGCAGTTTGCTGAGCGTCTCCTTCAGCTGCTTCACTTCCTGCTCCACCTGAGCTTTCTGCTCCTCCAGCTCGCTGATCTCCAGCTGACACACACACAAAACACTGTTTAACATTCATATCTTTAAACTACCACACCTGCACCGTCACCAGACCTCCATCAGGTTGCAGAAAACACCTGAACCTTGTTGTACAGCCAAAGAGTGTGTCACTGTTTTCACCTTAAAGGCCTGAGAGATGTCTTTACGCTCCACCTCCATGCTCTGCCTCATCAGCTCCAGACTGCGCTCGTAGTAATTCACCTGGAGGAGGAAGAGGTTAGGTATGAAGCATCATCAGCATGAACTCAGAGGTTGAACACCTGTGTGCAGTGTTACCTGTGTGCCGTGTTACCTGTGTGCCGTGTTACCTCTGTGTGCCGTGTTACCTGTGTGCAGTGTTACCTGTGTGCAGTGATACCTGTGTGCGGTGTTACCTCTGTGTGCGGTGTTACCTCTGTGTGCGGTGTTACCTCTGTGTGCAGTGTTACCTGTGTGCAGTGTTACCTGTGTGCGGTGTTACCTCTGTGTGCGGTGTTACCTCTGTGTGCGGTGTTACCTGTGTGCAGTGTTACACCTGTGTGCAGTGTTACCTGTGTGCAGTGTTACCTGTGTGCAGTGTTACCTCTGTGTGCGGTGTTACCTGTGTGCAGTGTTACCTCTGTGTGCAGTGTTACCTCTGTGTGCGGTGTTACCTGTGTGCAGTGTTACCTCTGTGTGCGGTGTTACCTGTGTGCAGTGTTACCTCTGTGTGCGGTGTTACCTGTGTGCAGTGTTACCTCTGTGTGCAGTGTTACCTCTGTGTGCGGTGTTACCTCTGTGTGCAGTGTTACCTGTGTGCGGTGTTACCTGTGTGCAGTGTTACCTGTGTGCAGTGTTACCTCTGTGTGCAGTGTTACCTCTGTGTGCGGTGTTACCTGTGTGCAGTGTTACCTGTGTGCAGTGTTACCTGTGTGCAGTGTTACCTCTGTGTGCGGTGTTACCTGTGTGCAGTGTTACCTCTGTGTGCGGTGTTACCTGTGTGCAGTGTTACCTCTGTGTGCAGTGTTACCTCTGTGTGCGGTGTTACCTGTGTGCAGTGTTACCTCTGTGTGCGGTGTTACCTGTGTGCAGTGTTACCTCTGTGTGCAGTGTTACCTCTGTGTGCGGTGTTACCTGTGTGCGGTGTTACCTGTGTGCGGTGTTACCTGTGTGCAGTGTTACCTCTGTGTGCGGTGTTACCTGTGTGCAGTGTTACCTCTGTGTGCGGTGTTACCTGTGTGCGGTGTTACCTGTGTCTCCAGCTGGACGTTGAGCTGCTGCAGCTCGTCTTTGTGTTTCTGTTCCAGCTGCTGCAGAGCGAGTTCAGTCTGAATACTGACGGCATCCAATGAACACAGAGCTGAGGAGCAAAGAGGTGAAGGGTTAACACACACGTGTGTGTGTGTGTGTGTGTGTGTGTGTGTGTATTAACTCACCAGATTTATCAGCTGGCTGAAGTTTCTTCTTTACCTGAGGAGAGGAGCTGCGCTTCATGTCTTCTGGATAAAACACACACAGTAACACACACACACACACACACACACACAGTAACACACACACAGTAATCAAACAGTTTCTGTGATAACGACATCAAATGAAGAGAAATACTCACTGTGTGACATGATGACTGTCCGTGTGTGTGTGTGTGTGTGTGTAGTGGGCGTGTCCACCTGCCTACCTGAACAGATCTAACCTGTTCAGCAGATACTGACTTCCTGTTCAGAGTTTCAGCAGTCGTCAAACAAACATTTAATAATTAAACTTGTTCGTTAACAAACAGACTTTTTATCCTTTAAACAGCTTTTGAAGTTCATTGATGGTTTTTATTTAAATTATGAATTAAACTTTGTCGTCTTGTGTCATCACGACTTGGTCGGTCTGTAAACTCCTCCGTCTGATTGGACGGAGCTTCCTGTAGGATCTTACTTCTGAGTGGAAGTCAGTCGTCACATGATAGTGCGCAGGTGAAGTGGCTCCACCTTCTGTCAGAAACATGTCACTGCACGTTAACGGAACACGTGACGTCACACACACAAACACACTCATGAGATGTGTGTGTTTGCTGTTGTGTTGTGTTGTGTTGTGTTGTGTTGTGTTGTGCTGTGTTGTGTTGTGTTACCACAGTCTGACTCTGCGCTGTCCGTCCGTTGTTCGTTCCAGCTCAGAGCGTGGTCGTTGGTGTTGTCATTTCCTGCAGAGTGTCTGGACTTCCTGTCGCTCCTCTGACTCTTCAGCAGCTCTAACTCTGAGCTCAGCTCATCGTTTCTGTCCCGCAGCTCCTGAACGCAACACAACACACAGCACACACTTTGAGAGTGAATGCACAGTACATGAAGCTACCTGCACACGCACGCACGCACACCTGGACTCTCTGTTGAAGCCCATGATGCGTTCAGGTGCACACACACACAAACAGACATTTAGCAGCAGGTTAACACGCGATGCGTTCAGGTGCATACTGCCTCTCTTTGTCTCTTACCCGACACTGCAGCTCGTACTCTTTGACGATCTTGGAGAATCTCTCCTCGTGACTCAGACCGGCGGCGGCCGGGTCCAAAGTGCCAAACTGTCAATCAAACATGTTGTTGCTTTAACGTGGCTGTCAATCAAACGATCAGAAGACGTGTTCATCAGTCAGAGAAGAAGAAAAGACGAAGAGCAAGCTGAAGTCACAGAGAAGAAACTCATCAAAGATTCATCAGATACAAGACGACCAGTCACCTGACACCACCTGATCACCGTGTTCCTCCATCTTTGTGAGGACTAATATTACTGTGAGCGTTCATACAGCTTCAGCTACATCTGCATCACTGTTATCTCTGTCAGCTGATGTTTGGACCTCCTTCAGCTGCTCGTCAGCTGACAGGAAAACAAGCTAAACTAGGAGCTAAAAGAGGCTAAACAACAGCGTTCATGTGCTGTGTTCGCATACATGTCATATCTGTGTGTTGCATTCGCTTGTCGTGTTGCGTTCACGTGCCGCGTGTTGCGTTCACGGACCTTGTCGTGCAGCAGCTGGTCCAGGTCTCTCTGCAGTCTGTTCACTGAGCTTTCAGCTTCGCTCAGCTTCAGCTTCATCACGCTCAGCTCGTCCTCCAGACGACGGTTCTCCTGAACACACACACACACACATTAATATTGGTGAACCTGCTGTGACAGGTGGGACAGGAGAGTGAGGGCTACACACCTGTGTGGCGCTGCAGAGCTCCTCCTGTAGCTCCGCCTCCTGCGCCCTCAGCAGGTGTAGCTCGCCGCGCAGCTCGCCGCGCTCTCTCTCCGCCTGCTGCAGCAGCGCCTCGCTCTCCTGCTCCGACTGACTGCGCAGAACCGTCAGCCTATCCCGGAAGTCCTGCTCCAGGTCCCTGCCAATCACAGAGGGCCAGTCAACGCCACAGTCTGCTTAAGCCACGCCCCATTCCCTCTGTGCTCCAATCACAGGTGAGCGAGCGCTCCAGTATAAACCGGTCTGACCTCAGCCTGCTCTGGTTCAGGGTCTCCATGCTGGCGTGCCGGTCGTCCACTTCTCGGACCAGCTGCAGGTTCCTCTGATCGGCCTGGTCCAGGTCCACCTTCACCTTATCCCGCTCTCTGCAGGCCTGCTCGGCCACCACCCTGAACACACACACACACACACACACAGGTTGGACGTGACCTTTGACCTGTGTCTGAGTCACGGCAGCCTGACGGAGGACCTACAGCAGGTGCTGGATCTCGTTCTTGTAGGAGATGAGCGCCGCCTGGTGGATGCCGCTCCCGCTCACCAGCAGCTCGTTGTCCAGAGCCAGAGTGAGGTCGGCCAGACTGAGCCGCTCCTCCAGAGGGAAGTCCAGAGTCTGCAGGGACCACATGTTAGAACATCATCAACACTGACTGAGGTCCCGGTCCCGGTCCCAGTCCCGGTCCGTACTGACCTGCAGGATGTCCCGGCTGTTCCTGATGCCCTCCTCGGTCCATAGGGCGATGACCCGCTCGGGGCTCGTACATCCTGAGCCGTCGTCCAGCCGGCTGAGGACTCTCTGACCCACCGTGGCCGTCAGCAGGGAGGGCGAGGTGGACAACACCGCCGGAGACTGCATGGAC
>CM041723.1:24256076-24620750 GCA_023373845.1 Nibea coibor
GAGCGTCCAGGTGTAGTTTTTGGCAGAGCACCGTCAGCTCGTCTCGGTCCAGGAAGCCAGTGGCCGTCGTGTCGCAGCTGTCGAATTCTGCCTTCAACTGGGTGACGTAGCGGCTGTGCTCCGCCTCCTCCATCACTCCGCATCACAGTGCAACACCTGAGGTCAATCACACCTGAGGTCAATCACACCTGAGGTCAATCACACTGAATCACACTCTTGCTTTAAGCCGTGAGTCTGCTGGCTGCACCGCGGTGCTAACCTGTTTACTGATCGGTTTGTGAGGGGCTGAAGGAAGCAGACAGTCCTCTGCTACATTGAGACATGGCATTGAATTCAATGCTGAAGGAATCACTTCCTTGAATCTGGCTGCAGCGCTGTCAGTTATAGTCCAGTAATATGAACTCAAAGTTATTAAATGGTCAGACAGAGGATTCTGTGGGTAGACTATTAGACCTGAACTCACTCTCTTTCCGGAGACTTGGCCACCTGAGACGGGATCACCCCGGGCTCCAGCTCCACCGTAAAGAACCTTGGAGCTGTTTCTGATCAGGATTTGTCCTTTAATGCCCACATAAAACAAATGTCAAGGACTGCATTCTTCCACTTACACAACATTACCAAAATCAGACTCTTTGTGTCCCAAGCGGCTGCAGAATAACTAGTCTGTGTTCCAGGCTGGACTCCTGTGACTCGGTTCTCAGGCGGCTCCTCTGAGGACTCTGCAGGAGGTTCTGACAGGGGTCGCTCCCGGTCCGCCGTCCTCACACCTGCTAGAACCGCCCTGTGTGATGGAGCTCAGTCAGTGCTGGCTCGTCCCTTAGTTATGCTGCAGAGGACTACACTTCCCATGATGCACTGCCCCTAACATCAGACACCGTCAGATACACACGGACTCTTGTACTTTTAGTACTTTAAGAATACTTTAACAACAGTGTAGTACTACCACAGTACTTCTGCACTGCAACCAATGTGTAAATGATGCAGTTTAAGTACCTCTAAAATACTCCAGAGTACCGCAGTAAAAGTACTTTAAAGTTCCGTTAAAGTACTCAGAACGTTTCCGGTGTGCCTCGCGAGCTGATGACGCTTCACCATGGGAACGGAGCCGCGCGAGCCGCGGGAACAAAAGAGCCGACAACAGACGAAGAAGAAAACGTCACGACAGATAAAACACCGCCAGTCTGCCCGGTAACGGCCCGGTAACGGTTCGGTAACGGTAACTGATGCTGACGGTAAAGTTGTGATTAAGTTTCCTACCGCGGGAAAAGTGCTCCGGTGCTGTCCGGTGCTGTCCGGTGCTGTCCGGTCAGACTTCACGGTTCCTCCATGAACACGCAGCTCCGCTCAGTCCGCCGTTAAACCACCGACCCAGAATAACGGAGCGGCAGGCTGGTACCGACCGACCGACGACCGCCGCGTGAGGCTACCGGTAACAAGAAGCAGAGAGACTTCCGGTCAAACCTTTCACAGTAAAAGGGGCTAACTACTTAGCCAGCCGGCACTTCCGGTCAGACAGTAAGTATTTCATGAAGTACTTTTACTGCGTTTACTGCGTGATGACGCAGCACACCTGAGGCAGGCTGAAAGCAATGACACACCTGTTACTCTACCTGAAGGCAGGGTAATAGATTACTTTACCTGAAGGCAGGGTAATAGATTACTCTACCTGAAGGCAGGGTAATAGATTACTTTACTTGAAGGAAGAGATTACACATCCTGTGTTATCAGCATGGCAAAATTAAGGCTGTGATAAAAACAGTACGGTATAAATACTTATATATAAATACTATATAAATGCAGTATTTCCATTCCTGTGGGCGTAACTAGCTGCACAGTGAATATTATTGGTATTGTTATTATTTTTCTGTAGTTTTATACTCGTGTAGTTTTAATCTCAGGACACAGTTTTAGAAGAACTTTGTTTCTTTGTTCATCTCCGTCACAGCATGAAAACACCAACGTGTTTCTTTGTCTCATCATTTCAACTTCTGTGATTTTTTAAATCAAGTTTTAAAGTTTTCATCTTTTTTGGGCTTCATGTCAACTTCCAAACAAAGAAATTTAAATTTAATGAACAACACTGAAAATATTATTAATTGAATTGATTATTTGTTCAACCCTCACATCAGCTGACTGATGTCATGAACGCAGCACGATAATCACGACAAACATCGTTAAAGTCAGATTTGAGGAACGATCTGAGGAAACTCTACTGTGAGTCCACGGGTCAGACTCTCCTGCTTTATTCTGACAACACATAAAACAACATTTCTGCATCAGTGACCACGTCGACTTCCAGCTGCAAACAGGTCAATTTTAAGTCAATGATACAACATGAAGGACTTTACAAACTCAGATATTTTTACTTTTATTTAACAAAAAGAATTCAAAGTATAAAAATAATTCAACATTACAGAGACAGCCGTTGGTCACCTGATCAAGAATTGAACATTTAGTCACAAACTGTGAAAAAGTTTTGAACTGATCTGAACTGTTTGTTCCTGAAGCTCAAAGCTGAACATTGGAACGACATCATGAAGTTATTTTTTAATCAAAGCTTCGGTACGATCAGCGTTCAGATAATTAACAGTGATTACACGTGAAGCTTTTTAGTTTATCTTCTTCATTTTTAAACTGTTTCTCCATCCTGTGAATTTATATTTTATATTATTTTATCTTCCTGTGATGAATAAATACTTTTATATATAAATATAATAAGTGAGGACTAAATGTTGGTGTAAATATCAGACTTTTTTTGGGGCGTGTTCTGATTCCCGACCCGGCTCGTCAGTCACGGGACTCGGGCGGCGGCTCGTTGGGCGGCGGGATCTTCACATCAGACGGTTCGACTCCCCAGATGTCGCGGGCGTACTGCGAGATGGTCCGATCGCTGGAGAACTTTCCTGAAGCGGCGATGTTACGGATCACCGTCCTGGTCCACTCTTTCGGGTTCTGACAGATAACAGGAAGTAAATAAATATCTACTGTGGCGATGTACCTGTCAGGACAGGTGTGTTTTGTTACCTTGTACAGCTCGCTGACTCTCTCCTGACACCTGACGTACGCCTCAAAATCAGCAAACACCTTAAACCTGAAGACGACAGCGACAGAGCGGCTAACATTTTCCTTCCACTTACAGTCATTGTGCTAAGCTAGGCTAACCTCTTAGGTGTTCTTACCTGTCGTGGTTCATCAGCATGTGGATCAGGTCTTTGAAGAGTTTGGGCTCAGCCGGGCTGAAGAAGCCGCTCTGGATCTGATCCACGGCCAGTTTCAGCTCCGGCAGACGCTCGTAGAAGTCAGAGGCGTTGTAGCTGCAGGTGAGACAGCACAGGTAAACCGGAAATGATGTCATACCCCCCACAGTCCTGACAGGAAGTGATGTAAATCCCCCGCATACCCCTTCTTGTCCATCTCCTCCACATCCACCACCCTCATCCCAAAGATGAAGAGGTTCTCCATGCCGGCCTCCTCGGCCATCTCCACCGTGGCTCCGTCCAAGGTGCCGACGGTCAGAGCGCCGTTCAGCATGAACTTCATGTTTCCTGTTCCTGACGCTTCCGTTCCTGCCGTGGAGATCTGCTCTGACAGGTCGGCCGCCGGGATCACTGGGTGAAAACAACAAACTGTATTGATTGACGACAGAGTGACGCTGCGATCAGCTGATCACAGATGCCCCTCCCCCTCACCTCTCTCAGCCAATGACACTCTGTAGTTCTCCAGGTAGATCACCTTCAACTTGCCTCCCACCGCCGGGTCGTTGTTGATCACCTGACCCACTGAGGTGATGAGTTTGATGATGAGCTTGGCCATGTGGTACCCAGGAGCCGCCTGCAGGGGGAGACACTGAGCTTCATCGCATTGTGTATCAATAATTATAGATTAGTCATCGATCAGTGATCAAACCTTTCCTCCGATCATCACCGTCCGGGGAACGACCTCCGCGTCCGGCTCCAGTTTGATGCCTGAAAACGGACAGACAGTTCAGAGGCCGACCAGCAGAGGGCGCCATCTGTCATCCACACAAAGAACCATCAAAGAAGAAGAAGAGTACCCGCGGCAGCGTCTTACGGTTGTAGAGCGTGATGGCGTGCAGACAGGTGAGCAGCTGCCGCTTGTACTCGTGGATCCGCTTCACCTGGACATCAAACATGGAGGCCGGGTTCACCTGAACAGGAAGCTGCTGCTGCAGGAAGGACGCCAACTTCAACTTACACTCCTGTTCAGAGAGACAGACAGGTCAACAGACAGACCAACAGCCAGACAGACAGGTCAACAGACAGATAGACAAGTCAACAGACAGACAGGTTGACAGACCTGTTTGACTTTGGACACGTCTCTGATAAAAGCTTCATCGTCGACATATTGGAGGATTTTTTTCAGCTCGCTCAGGTCGGTCAGGAAGTCGTCTCCGATCCTCTGAAGAAGAACAGCTGATCAACTCAAGCTAACCGCTCATTAACTAATGGCTCTTCATAAGACACACCCCCTTTTAATCTGTGCTCCAATCACAGTTGAGCAATCCACGGTCAGCTTCCTGTTTAGCCCTCTAATGCTAATGATTTCATCAGCAGATCAAATTCTGAACAGACTCGAGTCATTCGGGTTGTGACAGGATGTAAAGATGTAAAGATCTGTTGGACCGCCGTGCATCACTACACGGTCTGGACATTGGCTAACTTATGATGTGACTATGTGCCTCAGGTAAGCCTCAGGTGTATTTGTACCTCAGCGATGATGTCAGCCAGCCCAGGGTTACACAGCAGCAGCCAGCGGCGAGGGGTGATGCCGTTTGTTTTATTTTGAAACTTCTCTGGATCGACTTCATGGAAATCTTTGAACCTGCAGCCGAAACAATGACATCATCGTTCAATACGTGACCTCGCTTTCTACCGTCAAACAATCATCACATGACACGATAGTCTGCCTTCTGATTGGTCGTCAGGACTCACACAGTGTTCTTGATGATGTCAGAGTGAATCTGAGCGACTCCGTTGATGGCGTGCGACCCGACCACGCATAGGTAAGCCATGTTGATCCGTTTGGGGTCTCCCTCCTCAATCAGGGACATTCGACGAAGACGGTCCGTGTCACCGGGAAACATGGACGCCATCCTCTGGGAGACACAGAACAGACGCTGTGAGACACTGTGAGACACTCTGGGACGCTGTGAGACACTTTGAGATATTCTGAGACACTGTGAGACACTCTGAGACAGTCCAGCAGTCTTACGTCCAGGTGTCTCTGGTTGATGTCGTAGATGATCAGCAGGTGTCGTGGCAGCAGCTTTTCAAACAGAAACACTGGCCAACGCTCCAATGCCTCCGGAAGGACCGTGTGATTGGTGTACGCACAAGTACGACAGGTGATGTCCCACGCCTGGACGGATGGACAGAGACACACACAGACAGACACATTTGTACTTAGTTACTTTCCACCAGCTCACCCAGCTGAGTGCACCTGACTCCATTTTTAAAAGCCGTCTGTGCTCAGACCTTGTCCCAGTCCAGCATCTCCACGTCCACCAGGATCCTCATCAGTTCAGGGATGGCCAGAGCCGGGTGAGTGTCGTTCAGCTGGATCGCCACCTGACAGGACAGGAAGCAGTCGTCACCACCGAAGATTCAAGTTGAGAGGACATATCAGGTCCCGGAGGAGACTGCGGGTTTCTCACCTTATCAGGAAAGGTGTCGAACGATGTCCTGACGGGGTCTCTGCAGCCAAACTTGGAAGACTGGAACCTGCGGATGATGTCCTGCAGCGTGGCAGCGACCACAAAGTACTCCTGCTTCAGACGCAGTTCTTTCCCCTCAAAGAACTGCAGACAAACAGTCTGTTAACCACACTGACCTCTGACCTGTCGAACGTCCTCAGAGTACCTGCACGCTGCACTCACGTTGTCGTTGGGGTAGAGGACTCTGGAGATGTTTTCAGCCAAGTTTCTGTCCAGAACAGCTTCGATGTAATCTCCAACATTAACTGTGACACAGACAGGTCGGGTCAGTTCTGGACCTCCAGGATCAGAATCAGAGCCGGACAGCTGATGCGTTTTCACAGACATGTAAGAAATCAAACTGCATGGACTTGTTGTGTTTGTTGTGGTTTGTCAAAGCTGCCACCGGGAGGCACTAAACATCTGAACATGTGTGAGGTCAGTTACATGTGAAGAACAAGACGACGTACAGTTCTGCAGTTTGAAGTCGTTCGGCGCTTTAGCCGACCACAGTCTGAGCGTGTTCACCGTGTTGTTATGATAACCAGGAACTGGAGTGTCATAGGGCATCGCCAACACCACCTACACACACACACACGCAGTTTACATACATGTAACATGTGGCTGTCACATGGTGTGGTGCTAACTCACCTGTGTGTTGACCCACTTCACGCCGCTTTCTGTTTTCTCCACCCGGCCATAGAAATGAACCGGCAGCATGTACTCCGGTCTCGCCTTCTCCCAGGGGTTCCCGTACCTCAGCCAATCATCTGCCTCCTCCACCTGAGCAGGGCGGAGCAACACGTCAACCAATCACACGTCTCCTGAACACCTGCTGAGTGTGTGAGAACAGCAGTGTGTACCTGCCATCCGCCTCTGATCTTCTGATTGAAGATACCGAACTCATAGCGAATACCGTAACCGTACGCCGCCAGACCGAGAGTCGCCATGGAGTCCAGGAAACACGCTGCCGGGACAAAGAGGGGACAGTTGGTGGACAACACAGACATGAAGGGAGGACACTCAAACGAAGTGAGGACGTTCAAACAAAGTAAATTAAATAAGTGATTAATTAAGTAATTTAAATTGTTAATTGTTGTCCTCATTACCTGCCAGTCGTCCTAGTCCTCCATTTCCCAGACCAGCGTCCTCTTCGATCTCCTCCAACTCCTCCATGTCCAAACCCAACTACACACACACACACACACACACACACAGTGTTAACTATGAGGAAGTTAAAACGATCAGCAAAACAGGAAAAAAGCATTAGCATTAGCATTAGCACTGTTGTATGCATGAAGTTTTTTGCAGGTTTGAAAAAACAAACAAACATTTTGAATTTCAAACTGTCTGATGACACAAAAACTCTGAGTTAGGCCGATATATATCGACATTTTAATCTAGATGATATATTTTCATTATTCAGCATATTGCTAGCTTTGTCGCTAGTTGCTTTTTGTGAAGAAAAAAAATCTCCGGAGGGTCTGAAAAGTTCCTAAGTTGTCGACACTGATTAATGTGTAAACAACCGAAGCCGCGGGGTTACAGGTAGAGCACAGGTCTTGACCTGTGCATCAGGTGTTGCAGTGCATTGTGGGATTTGTAGTATGAGTGGTGGGAGTGTTATTTACTGCAGGCTATTAATAATAGACGATTCAACAGGCATTCTGATTGGCTACTGTATGCGTGACCAGGACAGAAGTACACACAGACAGACAGGTGTGTTGTTACCTGGTAGATGGCCTCGTCACAGGCGTTCTGCAGGCCGAGGTTGATCATGGTGTTCTGCAGCGTTCTGCCCATGTAGAACTCCAGAGACAGATAATAGATCCTCTGAGAACAGAGACAGACGACATGATGCATGCTGATACACACAATACTACAATACTACCATATTAAAATACTACAATACTACCATATTAAAATACTACAATACTACCGTACTACGATATACACTCATCACATGCAGACACGTTGACTGGACGTTAGTTGTTGGTTAGTTGACAGACAAACAAACTGATCACTTCCTCCTCTGATGGTCAACATGTTCTTTCCTACATTTCCCAGACTCCTCTCTGTCGTATCAAAGCACACTGACAGTCCGTCAGACTGATTCTGGACGTTTCCACAGCAGGTCCAGAGAACAGAACAATTTAAACTGGATGAATTAAGAAACATCTGGAGGTTAATTTGGCGCCGAATTGATGTCCGGTACCGACCCACGTGACGTCACAGCGTTCGTGTGTTTCTGGTTCTGTTAGTCTGCAGAAAATCAAAGCTCAGCGGAGCTCCGTGCCCTCTCCGCCCGGCAGACAGCACGCTGCCTCGGGCTGCTGCTGCTGCTCATACCTTGGGGTCCTTCTCGTAGTAGTACTGCTGGGTGCGGATCCAGCGGCCCACCAGGTGGTCCCGCACGGTGTGCGCCAGGGCGAAGTAGTAGTCCCTCGGAGTCGCCACGTTCCGGTCCTTCACCAGAGTGAAGTGAAGGTGTCGGTTGAAGCTCCGCTTGATCTCCGCAACATCTCCGAGCCCCGCAATGCCCCGCACGCTGATCTGCTTCCGCTTCTCCTGGTCGGTCAGAGGCACCGCCATGTTTCCACACAGAGCACCCGGAGGAGGAGCACGGAGACCGGGCTGAGCGGTGAGAGCGAGCCCGCGGGGAGCGAACACACCTGTCTGCAGGTAGAGGAAGAAGACAGCGCGCGACCACGCCCACTGAAACCAGCTGGGCAGGTCCCGGGGGCGGGGCCTACTGGGGACGGGGCGGGGTCAGTGGTGGAACGCGCGGGAAGAGGTCTCACTCTGACCAATCACCAGGGGCGGGACAGAGGGTGACTGTTGATTGGTTACAGCAGCCAATAGCGAACGTCCGTCTGCGCAAAAACCTTCAGAGTGACTCATCTCCATCACAAACCATCTTTGACCGTCTGCGTCATTACGTCAGCATCAGAGCGTCAGCTGCTTCGCTCGTATTTCCGGGTTTCAGAATAAAACGCCTCTCGTGACATAAAAAAACAAACTTTAGTTCGCGGGTTCCTCGTGAGGTCGGAAGTTCTCTGAGCTCAGGTGAGTCACAGGTGACGTTCACGAGCTGTTTCAGCTGCTTCTGGGCGGTAAAATCTGCCGTTTGAGTCCCGAACCTCACAGCTGATCCTGCAGCACGTGAAGCCGGTCCAGAGCCAACAGAACCAGAACCAGAACCAGCAGGTAAAGAACCTCTGTGACCCGCTTTGATTCAGACCAGCAGAGTCCGGATCAGCTGGTCTCACTGGTTCTACTGGTCTGAGATCAGCTGTCAGGCCAAAGTAACTAAGTACGTTTAAGGTACTTTTACTTTGTACTATCTGTTAGAGGAAGTACTCTATTACTTTTGTTTGACAGCTTTAGTTACTTTGCTCTTCTAGACTTCGAGTACTTCAACTACATTTTAAATGTAATACTGTCAAAGTACTGTAATGTGTACTTGAGTACTTTAAACTTTAATCTTAAACTTTTTGTCAAAAAATTAACTGAAAAAAGTTTAAACCTGTTAAAAAATATTTATTTATTTTATTTTGAAAGGATTCATTGTTAATTAACTTTATTTTGTACTTTGAAGCAGAAAAAACTAAATTCATCCTTTTAATTTGAAATTTTAATTCAAATAATCGAACATGAACGATGGGGTGAGAAACGTCACGATTCTTTTAGAGTTTTAACTGTGTAAACGGTCCAGTCTGGCCGGTTTGTTGTCATGTGACTCTGGTTTTGGTTCCGTCAGAATGTCGACCACGTCTCAGAAGCACCGAGACTTCGTCGGGGAGCCGATGGGAGACAAACCGGTGACGGCGCTGTCGGGCATCGGAGAGATCCTGGGGAAGAAGCTGGAACAGCAAGGCTTCGACAAGGTGGAGAGAACATTCAGAGAACATTTATGAAGTGAAACGTTGTATGTTTTCATGTATGTTTTGTTTCATGTGTTCTTCTTCACGTGTTCTCCAGGCGTACGTGGTCCTCGGTCAGTTCCTGTTGTTGAGGAAAGACTCTGAGATGTTCACCGAGTGGCTGAAAGACGCCAGCGGCGCAAACTCCCGCCAGGCGGGCTCCTGTGCTCAGTGTTTGAGGGAGTGGTGCGACGCCTTCCTCTGAGAGGCCACACCCCTTTACACAAGACCCCGCCTCTTCCCCTGAGAGGCCCCACCCCTTTACACAAGACCCCACCTCTTCATCAGAGGCCCCACCCCTTTACACAAGACCCCGCCTCTTCCCCTGAGAGGCCCCACCCCTTTACATAAGACCCCGTCTCTTCCCCTGAGACCCCTTCCTGTTCATCTCTGCTGTTGTTTCCAGGTGAATCATCGTCCTGTTGGACGGTTGTGATGTCATAGTGTCCTGACAGGTGTTAGTTTACCTGTTTTCATCAGCTTGTTTCATTGGACGACGTTTACGTAAATAAAAGCCTTTGTCTGAAGGATTTGTCGGTTTCACTTCTTTCAGCTCAAACACACCAAACCAGACACGTTAATACATTAAACAAAATATTTGTATTAATTTCAGCAGAAATATTAATAAAGACAAACTACAAAGTGTGAAGATGAAAATAAAGTTTATTTTTGTCAAGTCTTTATTCCTCCTGTGATTTGAATATTTAGAGTTTAATAATATTAAAGTTGATATTTAAATTTGGCTCTTCAGCGTTTCAAACATTCGTTTATTGCAGAAAAAAGTTTAAAAAATCCTTCAGAGTAGAAAAACAATCAGAGCTGCTGTCGTTAGTTCAACGTGAGGTCGGTTCAGACGCTCATCAGTCTGATGTTGTTGAACGTACCACTACAGCTGAATACATTAAATATGACATCATCAGCACCTTTCATGGCAAGTCAGAAGATCTGACGGGTCGATGGTACCGAGCTACGACGGACTGGTCTGGACCGGTCCAAGCTGAGCCCCGGCTGACTCAACAGAACCGATCAGAAACATTGTGATGATTTTTGGCACAAACAGCTTTAAACATTCAACATGAACTAAAAAAATAAACAACCTTTAAACCCTGATAACTAAACAGTCCACCTTAAGAACCATTTAATAATTAAACAGTCCACCTTAAGAACCCATCCACCTTTAATAAAAATACAGAAGAAATGAGTTCTCTGAACGTTTGTCGTTGGTTTGTTGTTGGTTCTCTGAGCGTTCTCTGGGCATTTCCATGAGGTCACTATGAAGCAGTGCAGTTTATGAACCAACAAAGCATCTGATTGGACAGTCAGATGAAACCTGACACCTGCTGACGAGCGTCTGCTATTGGCTGGTTTACAGTACCTTTAATGTTCAATGATGTCGTTAATAGGATTTTAGCTGAATGTTAGCAGAATGTTAGCAGGATGTTAGCTGAATGTTAGCAGGATGTTAGCTGAATGTTAGCAGGATGTTAGCAGAATGTTAGCAGGATGTTAGCTGAATGTTAGCAGGATGTTAGCTGAATGTTAGCAGAATATTAGCAGGATGTTAGCAGAATGTTAGCAGGATGTTAGCTGAATGTTAGCAGGCTGTTAGCTGAATGTTAGCAGGATGTTAGCTGAATGTTAGCAGGCTGTTAGCTGAATGTTAGCAGAACATTAGCAGGATGTTAGCAGGATGTTAGCTGAATGTTAGCAGAATGTTAGCAGGATGTTAGCAGAATGTTAGCAGGATGTTAGCAGAATGTTAGCAGGATGTTAGCAGGATGTTAGCTGAATGTTAGCAGAATGTTAGCAGGATGTTAGCAGAATGTTAGCAGGATGTTAGCAGGATGTTAGTAGCATGCTAGCTACATGTTAACTACACATCAGCAGCAGATTAGCTTCAATGCTCAGACGACGTGTTCAGCTCCACTGTGACATCACCTGGAACCAGCCAATAGGAGCCATGGCTCAGAAGCTGCTCGTCACCAGGAGGTGTCAGGTCCACTGAGGTCTGGTCTGGTCTGGGTCCAGGTGTCCAGTCTGAACATTCAGGATGTGTGTGTTGAGGTTTTTCGCAATAAAAGCGTCAGTGTCTCTTCAGGGACTCGATGTAATGAAACGTGGCTCCCAGAGCCCAGCTCGTCTCCACGTTGTGGATCGTCCTTGCCAGCTGTAACACAAACAGGACGGGATCAGAACTGGGTCACACAGACCTGGAGGTCTAAAGACTCTGGTCCCAGTCCAGACTCACCTTGAACTGTTTGTCTGGGGGGAAGCCGAGCTCCTGTAGCAGGACAGAGATGTAGACCAGGTCCAGACAGAGGAACGGACTCTGAGGAGGACTGACGGACAGACTGCTACAGACTGCAACCAGACCACAGACAGAACCAGGTTTACGGATCAGAACCCCTCTCTTAGACTGCCTGTATTTTAAAGGTGTAGTCCCACGTGTTGTCCACCAGGTGGAGTCCTCTCACCTCGTTTAGCTGCCTCCATGTAATGAGACACTCGGATGGTTCCTCCACTCTTCTCCTCTGAAATCAGAACAGAAACCGGATCAGAACCAACAGTATGATACCCGACAGCTTCAGGGTCCAGGTCCTGGTTCACATGAACTCTGAATCTGGTCTTGCTTCACATAAAAGAATTTTTACTGAGCAACGACTGTTAGCAACAACAGGACATCATGTTTTTACGTTAGCATTAGCATTAGCATTAGCCTGGTACCAATAGCTCCCAGGTCCACGGCTCGGTCGTAGTAGTAGGAGAAGGCGTAGAACTCCATGTTAGCAGCCTCGGACGCCTTCACCACCTTCCTGTACAGAATCTTCTCCACTTTGTTGCGACACGCCTCGTAAACCGGCTCCCCTGAAAAACACACGCTCAAAAGGTTCCTACCTGATCCTGCTGGATCATGGGTAAAAAACACACTGGGTAGGTTGAATAGTCAAAAAAATACCTCCTAAGTCCTTTCCTAACCACTTTTCCTAACCACTTTTCTTTGACCTCGGTGGAAAACGTCATGAGGTGATGAGGAAAGATGTGAAGGAGAGGTGATAAGGAGTTAGGACAAGTGGACTGCTCTCACACTCAGACTCCGTCATGAAGCGACGGTGAATGTTATTGACCTGATCTGTGGTAAAACTACAAAGTCCAGAAGATGGACTACAAACGCTCATCTGAGATACTTCCTGGATCCTCCCCGCGCTCTGACCGTGTTGTTTCACGCAGGAAATATAAAAATGTGACGTCATCACCAACATCAGAGTGAAATAATAAATGAATATTGTCCACCTGTCACAGTCAGGTGAAGTGTTTGTTACCTGGTCTGGTCGCTCACCCTCCTGTCCGCTCAGATAGAAACATATTAGCAAGTTATGGCAAAGATATATGGTTAATCAGCAACGGGAACTTCATGATGACCTGCAGGACGCTGGATGGCACAGTTCCAAACAAGAGATAATAAAGGAAGCAGTGAAGCTCCTTTCCTTCACAGCTGGAGGCTCCTCTCATGGCGGACACGTTAACACTTGAACAAACAGTGACCTGGAGCTCACCTGCTTTCTGCCCCCTCACAGTGTAAACAACGTCAGCATGCTCCCACCTGCCCGAGTACTCTGGAGCCAGGCACGGACTGACCAGCTCAGTGCTGCCGCCTACTGAACACACACACACACACACACACAACACACACACACACACACACACACGCACGCGTTACAGCAGCAGAATTAATCAGCTATTATTAAAAGATAATGACTTGATTGATTGATTTATCTGTGAGTTGAGAACAGGAAGTAGACACAGTGACGGTACGTACGTGGTGAAGCATCGACGCCTCCCAACACGGCGAGTCGAGCCGACATCAGACCCAGACCAAGATAACTGTAAACAGGAAGTCAGACAGGAAGTCAGACAGGAGTCAGCTGATCAATCACTGAGCCAATCAGGTGTGTGTGTGTGTGTGTGTGTACCTGTGAGTGTACACCGTGTGTGTGTTGTTAAACATCTGGAAGGACCTGATGAAGTCAATGGGCGACGTCTGGATGGTTTTCTACAGAGAGACAGTTAGCATCGACAGTTAGCATCGAGGGAGGCAGAGGGCAATAAGGTGGGTTCGAGTTGGCTCAAGATATGGTGCGTGTCCCCATTAAAAGACACGGACGCAGACCGTTCACCGTTAATTAGCTGATTTAATGTATAAACAATACTGGAACAAACATTTCAACAAATGCTGCTATATACTTTATGTATATTAGTGAGGACTCAGCTGGTTAATGTTAGCATTAGCATACTGCCCCCATTAGGTGATAACAGGAGAAACACCGTGAACGTTAGTGTTAGTGAACGTTAGTGAGCGTTAGTGTTAGTGAACATTAGTGTGCGTTAGTGTTAGTGAGCGTTAGTGTTAGTGAACGTTAGTGAGCGTTAGTGTTAGTGAACATTAGTGTGCGTTAGTGTTAGTGAGCGTTAGTGTTAGTGAACATTAGTGAGCGTTAGTGTTAGTGAACGTTAGCGTTAGTGAACGTTAGTGTTAGTGAACGTTAGTGTTAGTGAGCGTTAGTGTTAGTGAACGTTAGTGTTAGTGAGCGTTAGTGTTAGTGAACATTAGTGAGCGTTAGTGTTAGTGAACGTTAGTGTTAGTGAACATTAGTGAGCGTTAGTGTTAGTGAACGTTAGCGTTAGTGAACGTTAGTGTTAGTGAACGTTAGTGTTAGTGAACGTTAGTGTTAGTGAACATTAGTGTTAGTGAACATTAGTGAGCGTTAGTGTTAGTGAGCATTAGTGTTAGTGAGCGTTAGTGTTAGTGAACGTTAGTGAGCGTTAGTGTTAGTGAACGTTAGTGAGCGTTAGTGTTAGTGAGCATTAGTGTTAGTGAGCGTTAGTGTTAGTGAACGTTAGTGAGCGTTAGTGTTAGTGAGCGTTAGTGTTAGTGTTAGTGAACGTTAGTGTTAGTGAACGTTAGTGTTAGTGAACGTTAGTGAGCGTTAGTCTTAGTGAGCGTTAGTAAGCATTAGTGTTAGTGAGCGTTAGTGTTAGTGAACGTTAGTGAGCGTTAGTGTTAGTGAACATTAGTGAGCATTAGTGTTAGTGAACGTTAGTGTTAGTGAACATTAGTGTTAGTGAACATTAGTGAGCGTTAGTGTTAGTGAGCATTAGTGTTAGTGAGCGTTAGTGTTAGTGAACGTTAGTGAGCGTTAGTGTTAGTGTTAGTGAACGTTAGTGTTAGTGAACGTTAGTGTTAGTGAACGTTAGTGAGCGTTAGTCTTAGTGAGCGTTAGTAAGCATTAGTGTTAGTGAGCGTTAGTGTTAGTGAACGTTAGTGAGCGTTAGTGTTAGTGAACATTAGTGAGCATTAGTGTTAGTGAACGTTAGTGTTAGTGAACATTAGTGTTAGTGAACATTAGTGAGCGTTAGTGTTAGTGAGCATTAGTGTTAGTGAGCGTTAGTGTTGGTGAACGTTAGTGAGCATTAGTGTTAGTGAGCGTTAGTGTTAGTGTTAGTGAACGTTAGTGTTAGTGAACGTTAGTGTTAGTGAACGTTAGTGTTAGTGAACGTTAGTGAGCGTTAGTCTTAGTGAGCGTTAGTAAGCATTAGTGTTAGTGAGCGTTAGTGTTAGTGAACGTTAGTGAGCGTTAGTGTTAGTGAGCGTTAGTGTTAGTGAACGTTAGTGTTAGTGAACGTTAGTGAGCGTTAGTGTTAGTGAGCGTTAGTGAGCGTTAGTGTTAGTGAACGTTAGTGAGCGTTAGTGTTAGTGAGCGTTAGTGTTAGTGAACGTTAGTGTTAGTGAACATTAGTGAGCGTTAGTGTTAGTGAACGTTAGTGAGCGTTAGTGTTAGTGAACGTTAGTGAGCGTTAGCGTTAGTGAACGTTAGTGTTAGTGAGCGTTAGTGAGCGTTAGTGTTAGTGAACGTTAGTGAGCGTTAGCGTTAGTGAACGTTAGTGTTAGTGAGCGTTAGTGTTAGTGAACGTTAGTGAGCGTTAGTGTTAGTGAACGTTAGTGTTAGTGAGCGTTAGTGTTAGTGAACGTTAGTGAGCGTTAGTGTTAGTGAGCGTTAGTGTTAGTGAACGTTAGTGTTAGTGTTAGTGAGCGTTAGTGTTAGTGAACGTTAGTGTTAGTGTTAGTGAGCGTTAGTGTTAGTGAACGTTAGTGTTAGTGAGCGTTAGTGTTAGTGAGCGTTAGTGTTAGTGAGCGTTAGTGTTAGTGAACACTGGTCAGTGTTAGTTAGAGTTAGTGAACGTTAACTCTGTAGAATGAAAACTGAGTAAAAACTCAGTCTGACCTACATAAATAATAACCACTTCCTCTCTCCTCCTCTCTCCCCCCTCCTGTCTCTCCTCTCTCCTCCTGTCTCTCCTCTCTCTCTCCTCCCTCCTCTCTCCTCCTCCTCAGATTAAGTCTTGTGATGGAGTGTCAGTGTTGTGTATGTGGCTCCCCCTCACCTCGTCATGAGGGCTGAAGGTGATCTGAGTCGAGCCTCCGCCCAAATCCAACATGCCGACTGTGTCAGTGCTGTGGAGGTCACCTGACACAGAGAGAGGTCAGACGGACGGTTTGATCCAATCACAGCTCATCACAGTCCTCCAGTGAAACATTAAACTCACCTATGAGGAAGTTCACGGTGATCCACGCAGAGATACCTGCACAACAAACAGGAAGTTATTCAGTGGATGCTAACTTATGTATCACCAAGCTCTGGTTCTGGCACGACACCAGCTCCGCTCCCTGTCATCCAGGCTAACAAACTGAGCTAACATTAGCCAACAGCAGCTAACAAACTGTGCTAACAGCAGTTAACAGATACATGCAGCGTCATGTAGCTTCTTGCTGCTAACGTATGATGGATGGATGCTTCAGCTGTGACCTCACTCAGGATGGACTCTTGATGACATCACAGCTGGATGCATTAGAGCCTTTTAGCGGTGACCTCTGACCTCACCGTGATTAACGGGCTCCTCGGTATCAAACAAAACAAACACGTCCGAGACTCGGCTCCACTCAGAGAGCTGCATTAACAATAAGTCGCTCCATCAGGACGGGTGGAGGGCCGCCTCCATAACGAGGCTGATGGAGGAATGTGTCCATTAGAAGAGATAAGAAGTTAATCAGTAATCATCCAAAGACATTTATGGACGAGTAACAAGCTGATCCGCTCACAGCAAGGAGAAAAAAATCTGAGAGGCGATGGGGAGGTAATCGGCCTCAAGATTAACAGGACATTATCCCACATGGACATAACTGCACGTATACGCCCTTAAAAGGATTAGCATGACAGGAAGCCTCCAAACAGACCAGAGGTATACAACCACCGAAGAAGAACTTTCACTGAGGCATATTGTTGACATTAGCAGACTACATTTCTAAGCTAACTTTAGCTCGTGTTGCTTCGTGTCATGCCAGAACCGGAGGTGGGCGAGCAGGCAATGTAACTGGGCTCAGCAGCCTCAAAGAGCGAGCGGACAGGACGTCCTACCTTCATCAGTGCCGTCCATGATGGACACGCTGTCGTCTCTGGACAGAAACGGGGACTCCAGAAACAGCGCCCTCACCTGGACACAAAGGAAAGGGTTAGAACTGACCCAGATCCGACCACTTCAGGATCAGGTCTTCATGCTGTCTCACCTTGTCCAGTAAGTGTTTGGCTTTCTCTCCGGGCAGCAGGCGGAGGCCGGCCGTGGCCTTCAGGACCACGGGGGTGGTGTTCCACATGGAGGTGGGCACGCTGGACTTAGCCACCTCGAGAAGCTCCACAATCCCCACTGAACACTGAACACACCACGAGAGGAGACGGGAGAGGGTTAGCTGATACATGCTAATATGCTAGCACAATACAGATACCTGTTTGTAGTCAGAGAGCGTCCATTAGCTGTTATCAGAGATGATGACAGCCACAGGAAGTGATGTCACACTGAACCATATCAATGTGTGTAATTTTCTGACGATGGACTCAATGATTAGACTTAAAGGTTAATTGTTTTGGGGATTTAGTGGTGTAGTGTGGACTGCAACCTCTACAGCTCTAACTACAGTGAAAACACAAAAGGTTCAACATAGCGGACGCCTTATTTTCAGCTAATTAAAGACACAGTTAAAAATATTAATGTGACACACGGGACCTTTACAGAGTCAAAGCAGAAGAGATGGTCGATGATGTCACACTGGACTGTCGTACCTTTTCTGGGTCATCAGCGTACGCAGACAGTCCAGGTTTGATGGCTTTGAACGTCTCGTGGGCCAGTTTGGGAGCTTCTGCAGAAAACAACACATATATAACATAAATATAAGATACATATATACACACACACGCACATATGTATATATAGTATATAAATGTATTTATAGTGGTGACAGAGAGGTCTGGTAACGGGAGCCAATCAGAGCAGCAGCTGGTTCAGTGTTGCTTTAATTGGACCTGCTGTGTCTCGGCTGACTCTGGACCAGTGCCGACATTAATCTGTCATTAAGCTCTTAACGACCTCGCAGCCTGTTTAACTAACAGGTGCTGCCATTAGTCTGGTTAGCCGCCATGCTAACAAAGGGAGCCAAAACAGCACTCAGCCTGCATAATTTAGCTTAGCGGCTAAATGCGATAATGAAGGCATTTGGCCGAGCACTGCGGGAAACTTCCTGTGAGTCCAAACCCTCTGATACACCCTGATGTTTAAAGACTGACAGCTGAAAGCTAATTAATGTTTGGAGCCAACACATCATCAACATGAAGTCATTTAGCATTGATTAGCGAGCACTAACGTCCAAATATCCTGAGCCAACAACAGATCTGAGCACAGCAGAGACCTCATCATCTGTCAGCTCCAGCTAACTGCTAACTCCCAACAGCTAACTGCTTACAGCTAAAAGCTAACTGCTAACAGCTAACGTAATTTTCACATTTCCCTCTGATGTCCTCCGACTGCTCAGCTTCAACTGTCCGTGATTTACACACTCTATGATGGACACGTAGCTTTGGCCTAACCACTTGCTAAGGTAGCTAACCACTAATTAACTGTTGCTAATTGAATCTGCTGTCAGCAGCAACAGAACCAGGCTCAGTAGCTGAACCAGGTTGGAGCACAGCCTCTGAGACCAACAGGGAATAACACTGTTAGACTGGACACTGCCGGTTCAGAGGTTCTGTTGCTGTGTTCACTGTTAGACTGGACACTGCCGGTTCAGAGGTTCTGTTGCTGTGTTCACTGTTAGACTGGACACTGCTGGTTCAGAGGTTCTGTTGCTGTGTTCACTGTTAGACTGGACCGGTCTGATGATTGTTCAGATGTGTCATCCTGCTGTGACGCCGTGTGACCCCTTCAGGGTCAGAGGTCGACATTAAAGCGTACCTCTGTCCTCGGTCTGGAACTTGAAGACGTGGACTCTGGTCCCTGTGCTGCCAGCATCGAACATGATGCCATACTGGAAGCTCTGCACGGCGGCAGGTGGAGGTGACGGCGGTGGGTGGGGTGGAGGTAGTTTGAAGGTTTGAGGCTTGGTGGTGTTGAAGTGACGCTTGACAAACATCAGGTAGGCGAGCAGACAGCTCACGAAGAGGAAGACTCCAACCAGCTTTGGTCTCTTCATCACCTCTCATTCTGTGAGCAGCTACGGCCAGACGGAGGAAACAGGAAGGAGTCGAGGTAGACCTGACGGAGGAGTCAGACAAACACGGATTAAAGTTCTCTGTCATTCAGACTTCAGGCCAGGTGATGATCGGAGGAGGAAAAAAAGTCTGGGCTGATTTTTATTGGCACATCTGCAGCCAATCGTATCATTTACAGCGTGTGCGCTCTGACCAATGACAGTACAGGGACCCACACAGGGCGGGATCTGAACCCGTCACATCGTAGCATTAGCTGCTTAGCTTAGCTTAGCACGGACTCTTCACGCTGTGACGTTATCAGCTGTGACGTCACAGCTGATAACGTCACAGGGCTGTGATGGTCAGAGCTCACTGGAAACAATGATGAACAGAGCAGCTGTCAGAGAACACGTTCATGCTAACAGTTAGCTCAACTTAAACCTGTAATTCAGGTTAGCATTAGCAGCATGCTAACAGTTAGCTCAACTTAAACCTGTAATTCAGGTTAGCCGGTTAGCATTAGCAGCATGCTAAGCAGCTTTTCTTACAGAACAAACCGGAAACACGTCAGTTTACGTACCGAACTGAACCGAACCCGTGAGCAGCTCCGTTAAAACCAAACGTGAGTCGCTCTGTTCTCCATCCTGACCGAACCGAACCACAGCTCAACTACTACTGTCAACACAGCGCAGCGTGATGACGTCAAAGGGGGCGGAGGCGGTAACGTGGCCGAAAACACGAAACACAAAGACACGACACACACACACACACACAAAGACACAAAGACACACACACAAAGACACACACAAAGACACACGACACACACACACACACAAAGACACAAAGACACACACACAAAGACACACACAAAGACACACGACACACACACACACACAAAGACACACACACACACACACAAAGACACAAAGACACACACACACACAAAGACACAAAGACACACACACACACACAAAGACACACACACACACACACACAAAGACACACACACACACAAAGACACACACACACACACACACAAAGACACACACACACACAAAGACACACACACACACACACACACACACAAAGACACACACACACACAAAGACACACACACACACACACACACACACACACACAAAGACACACACACACACAAAGACACACACACACACACACACACAAAGACACACACACACACACACATTTTTATTTAATTTTATTAAATTAAATTTAAATTTTATTTAATTTATTACTCATTAACCTGAAACAGCCAGGTTACATAATGTCACCACAGAGGGACCACGAGGAACCATGAGGGACCATGAGGGACCACGAGGAACCATGAGGGACCACAGGGACCACGAGGAACCATGAGGGACCATGAGGGACCACGAGGAACCATGAGGGACCATGAGGGACCACGAGGAACCATGAGGGACCACAGGGACCACGAGGAACCATGAGGGACCATGAGGGACCACGAGGAACCATGAGGGACCACGAGGGACCATGAGGGACCATGAGGGACCACGAGGAACCATGAGGGACCATGAGGGACCACGAGGAACCATGAGGGACCACAGGGACCACGAGGAACCATGAGGGACCATGAGGGACCACGAGGAACCATGAGGGACCACGAGGGACCATGAGGGACCATGAGGGACCACGAGGAACCATGAGGGACCACGAGGGACCATGAGGGACCATGAGGGACCACGAGGAACCATGAGGGACCATGAGGGACCACGAGGGACCATGAGGGACCATGGGGACTCCATTTGTTGAGTCTCAGATCAGTTTTTATACTTGTTAGTCTTACAGGGTGAATTCATGTGACTGCTCCTGGACCAGGGACTGAGACGCTGAGAACTGTCAAATATCTGAAATGAGACAGAAAGATTAAAAATGAACGTCATAAAATGTACAAACACTTTCAAACAGTCATTTTTTCAGGAGCTGCAGGCCATGTGACTTCTCTAACTGCTGTGACATCATCAAACGCTTCATTACCTCTATTGTTTATTGACACCCTCCAACAGACCGGACAGCCCACTCCACCCACTCCACCCACTGTGATCTCTGACCTCTCCCTCCTCCCCAGGTCAGTCTGTCTCAGAAAGTGTTCCGACACTTCGGGACACGATCCTCTCATCTTTAGAACTCTAGAAACTAGCTGGGGATCAAACCTGTGACCTTTACGTTACACCTCCTCCACCTCCACCTCCTCCTCCTCCTCACCCTGAGCCTTCATCATCATCGTTGTGTTCCATATATGTGCTTTAATCTGTAAGCCTCTAATAGCTGTTTATCAGTTAATGGACGTTAATGGCTCTGTAATCTTGGCTCTTTATTTCATCACTCTGATGGTCGACAAACAAAAGCAGAGCTGAGTGAATCCTAATCGTCCCGCAGATTTACAGACCAACCACCACTGACATCCACCACGACCACTGACATCCACCACGACCACGGCCACTGACATCCACCACGACCACGGCCACTGACATCCACCACGACCACTGACATCCACCACGACCACGACCACTGACATCCACCACGGCCACTGACATCCACCACGACCACTGACATCCACCACGACCACGACCACTGACATCCACCACGACCACTGACATCCACCACGACCACTGACATCCACCACGACCACGACCACTGACATCCACCACGACCACTGACATCCACCACGACCACGGCCACTGACATCCACCACGACCACGGCCACTGACATCCACCACGGCCACTGACATCCACCACGACCACGACCACTGACATCCACCACGACCACTGACATCCACCACGACCACGACCACTGACATCCACCACGGCCACTGACATCCACCACGGCCACTGACATCCACCACGACCACGACCACTGACATCCACCACGACCACGACCACTGACATCCACCACGACCACTGACATCCACCACGACTACTGACATCCACCACGACCACGGCCACTGACATCCACCACGGCCACTGACATCCACCACGACCACGACCACTGACATCCACCACGACCACTGACATCCACCACGACCACGACCACTGACATCCACCACGACCACCACGACCACTGACATCCACCACGACCACTGACATCCACCACGACCACTGACATCCACCACGACCACGACCACTGACATCCACCACGACCACGACCACTGACATCCACCACGGCCACTGACATCCACCACGACTACTGACATCCACCACGACCACTGACATCCACCACGACCACTGACATCCACCACGACCACGACCACTGACATCCACCACGACCACCACGACCACTGACATCCACCACGACCACTGACATCCACCACGACTACTGACATCCACCACGACCACTGACATCCACCACGACCACTGACATCCACCACGACCACGACCACTGACATCCACCACGACCACCACGACCACTGACATCCACCACGACCACTGACATCCACCACGACTACTGACATCCACCACGACCACTGACATCCACCACGACCACTGACATCCACCACGACCACGACCACTGACATCCACCACGACCACGACCACTGACATCCACCACGACTACTGACATCCACCACGACCACTGACATCCACCACGGCCACTGACATCCACCACGACTACTGACATCCACCACGACCACGTCACATGATGTGTGTGATGTGTGTGATGTGTAAATATATGTCAAAGTTTTTTCCTGTCTGACAACAAAATAATAAACTACCTATAAAATTAAAGTTATTCATTATTTCATTAAAACATGAAGTTTCATAAAAATACATCATAGTAAAATTACAGCAGTTTAGTGCAGTGCAAAGTTTGTACATTTAAATGAATTTACTGTGATTTAACAACAAAATAATGTAGTTTTATAGTAATGTTGTGTTTATGTTACTGTAAAAATACAGTACATTACTGTAATGAATATATCGTATTCTCATAAAATACTGTATTTATAATGTAACTTCAAACCTTAAAATATAGTTTTACAGTAATAATGTGTAATAATGTATGGATTTTCATCCACATTGCTGCAAAATATATTTTACGTGTGTGTGTGTATATATATATGTAAAAACATATATTTTACTGTGAATTTATTGCAATTGTAGTTATTAAACAGTCAAACTAAAGTCAATCAATGAAGAAAGAAAAATGAATCACACAGTCTCGATATTATCTGAAAAGTTTAATTAGTGAATTAAATGTAAGATGTAAACAGACATTACATTTTAAAGCCACCTGTGATTCTTCTTTTATATTTTTATTAAAGTGGTGAAATAAACAACATGATGCACATGGAGGAATAATAAAGAAATGAAATCAACAGAACTGTAAATGATGTTAAAGCTGAACACAGATGGAAAAATGAGAAAGTTTGTCTTAATAAAGTCAAACTTTAATTTGATGAACAAGCTTGTGTTGATGAAAACATGACAGAAGATGTGAGCAGGAAACTCGCGGTCCTGTGACGGCGCTGATGTATCTGCTCTATCTGGGTCATGTGATCCCATCGGGGGATTATTAGGGAATAATTTGAAGGATTTCTGGGGATAATTCAGCATGTTAGGATAATAATTGATAGAAGATTCCACTTTCATCCTGTAAGACGCAGCCTGAGATTAAAGATGCTACGAGGACATCTGGACTGAGCTGCCTTATTTCAGAGTCTTATTAGGCTGCATCGTATTTATGTCTGATTATCATCTGCTAACTGCAGCAGCTGCACAGACGATGATTCATTTAAACATTTAAACATTTAAAATCAGCTCAAATCTACAGAAGATCGACTCTGACACAACCGTACAAAAATAAATTCTCTTTGTTCAGGTTCCACTAAATGTAAAACTATATTTCTACTTATATATTTGAACATATGTTTAAGAAGAATGTATTTTTGTCTGTTATTTATATTTAATGAGTGTTGGATGTGATGGGAAGTTTTTTATGTATAAATGTTTCAACGTTTAACATTTTTAAAATGAGCAAAAGACAAAATTAATAAAACATGTTTTCCATAGAAATGATCTCATTATATGAAGAAATGTTTTATTGTCTTTGTTATCAACGTATCTGCAGACAGTAAATCTTGATTCAGTCATTTAATTTTTTTTTTATTTTTATTTTAAACATTTTCCTCTTGATGGTTGGTCAAAATCTTATTTCATAATCTTAAATCAATAAATTGCAAATCTGACTTCATATCTCGTAATGTTGATGCAAAACTTTTTTAAAAATTTAAAGTCATATCGTATTAAAGTAGTACTTAAGTATTAAAAGTTTATTAATCGGGGCGGTGTTCAGCTCAGTTGGTAGAGCAGCCGTGCCGTGTTGCTGTCACTCCTCAGCTGTCTGTTTGAAAAGGCCAAAAATATATATTATTAAATAAGAACTTTAATTAAACTTAATGTTGATTTAGATTTATTAAATCATTTTTATCGTGATTCTTCGTTAACAAACTGAAACGTTGTTTATAGCTGCTTTCTTCTTCGCTTCTTTTTGCTGATAATAAATTATCTGATTTAGTAATTTTTAAAAAAAATATTTTTAGTTTACACACACACACACACACACACACACACACACAGATGATCATCATCTTCATCTTTTAGGAGAGGCAGCATTTGTTTGCTGTCTCTGTTAAATTATTTGTTACTGATTTTATTGATTTTTTTACTTTACATGTAAAAGTAATATATATATATATATATATATATATATATATATATATATATATATATATATATATATATATATACACACACACATATATATATATGCAAAGATGGTGTCGGGTAATTGGGGTCATGATGACGTTTATTTTATAAATTCTATATATTATAATAAAAACCAATAAAGTAGAGTGAACGTCTCCAATCCGCCACTCGTCTATTTTGGGGTTAAAAAAGAGAAACAGTGATTAATGTTATTGGATTATTTATGTTGAACTCAACATGATTGAGCCACAGAAATGAAATTAAAATGTGTGTCGAGCGGGATTTTCCAGGAAAGTCCTGTAAAAACCATGATGGTAATAAGGAATGACTAATTCTCCCAAAGTCGATTAAACACCAGGAAAACACACCGCGGGCCGGAGGACAAATAAGATCTGGATTAGACGAGCGCGGCTCCATTAAGAGGCAGATTAAAGTGTTTTTATCCATTATTTGGATTTTTATTCAGCCTGTTCTTGTTCTGAGGCTTAACTCTGCTGGTTAAACCACAAAACAAGCCATTAGACACAGAGAGGATGGCATGTGAGAAAGAAAGGAAGAACAGTTATCATTCATTCATTAAGATTTCAGTATGATCGGGTGCTGAGCTCACCTCGTTCACTAATGAAGTAATGAATTAACAGTGTTCAGAAACCAAAATCAGAGGAAACATGAACACTGAGGTATTTGTACTCAGTAGACTTCATGCACCAGTTGACCTCAGCTGAGGATTAGCTGTTTGGACTTCTTTCATTTTCAATCTATTTTAAACAAACCTTCAGATTAGCCGTCAGAGTCGGAGTGCATCAAATAAAGAAAATTGCATTAAATTATCCCATTAATATTATTATATTTGCTGCTGTGCAGCGACATTATATAATGAAACAAAGTGGTTTTACTCGCTCATCCCCCTTCATGATGAAAATTGGATTGTCCTGTTATGACAAAGAGGCACAGAGGACGAGGACAAGGCAGGAAATCATGTTTTTATCCCCTGAATCACTCGGAGTTACTCACTGAAGACACAAGTCACATTCAGAAATGGAAGCTGCATGTGAGGTCTGCAGGACTTCTTGATTTTAAGGTTTAAGAAAACTAAAAGAAATATATAACATGTCTTTTTTGTGTGTAGAAACATGTTAACATACAGAAACATGTCTTTAACATATAGAAACATGTTAACATACAGAAACATGTCTTTTACATATAGAAACATTTCTTTAACATACAGAAACATGTTAACATACAGAAACATGTCTTTAACATAGAAACATGTCTTTAACATACAGAAACATGTTAACATACAGAAACATGTCTTTAACATATAGAAACATGTTAACATACAGAAACATTTCTTTAACGTAGAAACATGTTAACATACAGAAACATGTTAAGATATAGAAACATGTCTTTAACATATAGAAACATGTTAACATAAGAAACATTTCTTTAACATACAGAAACATGTCTTTAACATACAGAAACATGTCCTTAACGTATAGAAACATGTTAACATACAGAAACACGTTAACATATAGAAACATGTTAACATACAGAAACATGTCTTTAACATATAGAAACATGTTAACATATAGAAACATGTCTTTAACATATAGAAACATGTTAACATACAGAAACATTTCTTTAAAAACAGAAACATTTCTTTAACATACAGAAACATGTCTTTAACGTATAGAAACATGTTAACATATAGAAACATGTTAACATACAGAAACATGTTAACATGCAAAAACATGTCTTTAACGTATAGAAACATGTTAACATACAGAAACACGTTAACATATAGAAACATGTTAACATACAGAAACATGTCTTTAACGTATAGAAACATGTTAACATACAGAAACACGTTAACATATAGAAACATGTTAACATACAGAAACACGTTAACATATAGAAACATGTTAACATACAGAAACATGTCTTTAACGTATAGAAACATGTTAACATACAGAAACACGTTAACATATAGAAACATGTTAACATACAGAAACATGTCTTTAACATATAGAAACATGTTAACATACAGAAACATGTCTTTAACATATAGAAACATGTTAACATATAGAAACATGTTAACATACAGAAACATGTCTTTAACATATAGAAACATGTCTTTAACGTATAGAAACATGTTAACATATAGAAACATGTTAACATACAGAAACATGTTAACATATAGAAACATGTTAACATACAGAAACATGTTAACATATAGAAACATGTTAACATATAGAAACATGTTAACATACAGAAACATGTCTTTAACGTATAGAAACATGTTAACATACAGAAACATGTTAACATACAGAAACATGTTAACATATAGAAACATGTTAACATACAGAAACATGTCTTTAACGTATAGAAACATGTTAACATACAGAAACACGTTAACATATAGAAACATGTTAACATATAGAAACATGTTAACATACAGAAACATGTCTTTAACATGTTATGACACACTGTTAATACACGTGTGTGCGTGAGTTCAGTCCAGATGTTGGCAGCTGCAGTTTGTCCTCAATAAGCTCAGAGACACAAAAGAGTTCACAGAGCAGAGCTAAGCTTCACTTTAACATATAATGGATCCTACATACACACTATATACACACACAAGAAAATACACACAAGACAATATACACAATACACACTATACACACACACACACACACACACATTAGCTAATATACATCAATAGTTAGATATAATTTTGTACTACTAGGTTACATGTTGTTAAATGATATGTTGTTAGAGGGCATGTTCTTAGATTACATTAATTACATGGTAATACTATAGGTACTTTGAGTGTTTAAAATACCTGTTTGAATTTGTTGTAATACTACTTTACTTTTACTTCAGTTTGGTTCTGAATGCAGTACTTCTACTCCTAGTATTCTCACAGTATGTATATTTATAACTGTGTATTTATACTTTTACTGAAGTAAATTATGAGAATACTTGATACAGAATAGAAGTAATGTAACTAATTACTTTTCTGGGGTTGTTTGTATCCTCACACAAACTCTGGCTTCCTTAATTTTGCTGATAACCTGTTAATTTTATTGTTTTTCACTCACATTACATGATTACTGCAGCGACCCGGCGACTCAAATCACTTAATGCACGGTGATTGAGGCCAGGCGGGCCGGCCGGCCTCCTTTAGCCAGATGACTGTTGATATTTGCTTTTAATTTAAGCAATCCACGACAAGACTCATTAACATGCGGCTAGATTAACTGCTTCAAGCTGAGGTTATCCGCCTCTTAATGCCTTTCACAGAGATAATCCCTGCTAACTTGGATTGGAGGCTACAATGAGATCAGCACTCACTATGAAGAGAGAGAGGAGAGGCCGCATCCAGGACCTGAACCAAGACCTGAACCAGGACCACATCCAGGACCTGAACCAGCATGTGATCATGAACCCTGAAGACATAATATAATAATAACTGAGACTTCTCTGAGACTTTTACTGCAGTACATGTTGGTTGACGTTCTGGTACTGCAGTATTAGTAGCCATAGTGCTGCAGTATTAGTACCTGTAGTGCTGCAGTATTAGTACCTATAGTACTGCAGTATTAGTACCTATAGTACTGCAGTACTGGTTGGTTGTTCAGAGCACAGATGAGTGAAAGTGATGAAGATGAAGTCAGAGTAATCCGACCTTTTGATTGGAGCAATAAGTCGGACATTAAAAGGCGGCGGTGGATTATTGTGATGACGATGATGAAGATGGAGATGATGAAGATGGAGATGATGAAGATGGAGATGATTGTTATTACAGCTGGAGATAAGTCTGTGAGGTCACAGCTGGTGCATGCTGGGAGATGGACAGTTCATTTAAATCTTCATGTTTGTGGATTATTTCATTTTCTGCTGAAGCAGACGCCATTTATCACAAACAAATGACTCCATCACCTCCTCCATCACCTCCTCTCCTCTTCCATCACCTCCTCCATCACCTCCTCTCCTCCTCCATCACCTCCTCTCCTCTTCCATCACCTCCTCCATCACCTCCTCTCCTCTTCCATCACCTCCTCCATCATGTCCTCCTTTAACAAACCTGAAGCAAACTTTAAAAGAACCTTCAGGAAACCTGAATCAACCCAAACATCCTGTTGAGGTCTTCCTCCTCTGATTGGACAGTTTGGAGGAGGATGAAGACGGTCTCAGCTGGTTGCAGAAGTGAGTCAGTCTCCATAAGTCCCCATGTTAGACAGCAGAAATAAACATGTTTACAGCCTGGTACAAAAACAGTTTTGGTCTCTGTAGCTAATTTCCCCGTTCATGACAACTGTACTGAGGGTGAATTTATATACAACTCACCTGTTCACATTATATTAAGGCTTAAAGTTATGCAGGGTTCAGAGCGTGGACGCTTTGATTGACAGGTGGGCGTGGTTACAGGGACGTCACAGAGACTATGTCCAGGTTTTAGACAGTCTGTGTGCACGTCTTTTATTCTGAAATCGTCTTCATGTGTTTCTGGTTCCTGACCTGGTTCCGTCAGGTTCTAGACCTGTAGATCTGAATCAGTCACTTCCTGTTTTCAACAGGTTCCTGTTGTTTGTTCAAGATGGCGTCCTCTCTGCGAACGGCAGCTGAAGCTTCAGGATCGAGGTCAGAGAGAGAGAAGGGGGGCGGGGTGAGGGTTAGGGGTCAAAGGTCAAAGTATCAGTTTGTGAAAGTGTCTTCATCTGTGGCGAGGCAGTGACACTGTGGGCTGATGGGAAAGTCTGCAGCTCACTTCTGGAGCACCGCGGCACGCGTTAGCATGGTGCGACGGGTGGCGTGATGCCTGATGGCGCCTGATGGCCCGGTGGCGTTGGCACACGCTCAGTACTGTAGTGTTTTTTAATCATTAGCCATTAGTGCTTGTTGTTTGTCTGGCGGCCTATAAGATTACTCAATGTAAACGAGGGTGGGGCTCCGTCTGCGGGGGGGTCCGCCTCTATAAGAGTACACGGTCCAGACACTAATTTAAAAAGTGTAATCCGGAGCCGGAGCTGTGTACAGCAGCGAATTAGGTTAATCTATTTGCATAAATGTGCATTTATGAATAATTAGTGGGCCACAGTAGTGTGTGTGTGTGTGTGTGTGTGGGGGGGGGGGGGGGGCGCGTGGCCAGACTATTGTTGCCGTTGACGGCGGTCAACAATGGAGCAACGAAAACAATGAAGACAACAGAAAGCTCAGGCGGACTCCACCGTCTGCTCAATTACTGCTATCGCTTACAGCCGGCTGCACGCCGAGCTACACCTCGTTAATTTAATTACAGCTGCTGATTTAATTGGTTTATTAAAGGTTTGTTTAAGCAGCTGGAAACGGTTAAAACTGTTAAGACTCCAGACCTACAGGCTAAGACTAAACAGGCTAAGACTAAACAGGCTAAGACTGAACAGGCTAAGACTGAACAGGCTAAGACTAAACAGGCTAAGACTAAACAGGCTAAGACTTCAGACCTAAGACTAAACAGGCTAAGACTGAACAGGCTAAGACTTCAGACCTAAGACTAAACAGGCTAAGACTGAACAGGCTAAGACTAAACAGGCTAAGACTAAACAGGCTAAGACTGAACAGGCTAAGACTAAACAGGCTAAGACTAAACAGGCTAAGACTGAACAGGCTAAGACTTCAGACCTAAGACTAAACAGGCTAAGACTGAACAGGCTAAGACTAAACAGGCTAAGACTAAACAGGCTAAGACTTCAGACCTAAGACTAAACAGGCTAAGACTAAACAGGCTAAGACTGAACAGGCTAAGACTAAACAGGCTAAGACTAAACAGGCTAAGACTGAACAAGCTAAGACTTCAGACCTAAGACTAAACAGGCTAAGACTGAACAGGCTAAGACTGAACAGGCTAAGACTTCAGACCTAAGACTAAACAGGCTAAGACTGAACAGGCTAAGACTGAACAAGCTAAGACTTCAGACCTAAGACTAAACAGGCTAAGACTGAACAGGCTAAGACTGAACAGGCTAAGACTTCAGACCTAAGACTCCTAAAACTAAAGTTTAATGTTTATGACAGTGTAGGTGTGTAGCTGATGACATCATATTAAAGTGTCAGGTGGACGTCAGCTGATGGTGAAACGGTCGGTGTGAAGCGTCTGCCGCTCTGTGAGCGGAAACAAAAACCTGGTCTCAGGGGAGCTCCGCCTCCTCTTTTCACTGACTACCGCCTCCATGTTCCCGCCAAAAATCAATCAATGAACCAATCACAGCGCGGGACCAGAGGATGACTCACCAAACTCTGTGTGAACTCAAGAGGTCCCAGATTTTATATGAAATATACAGAAATACACAAAACACACACAGAACTACACACAGGAACAGTACTGTAGTGGTCGCTGGTCGTTTGTTAGCTCACTGTCCATTAATAAATGTACCAGGGCTCGCAGCTTCTATGGACATGATGGCAGAGGAGCAGAGAGTGAAGAGGACGCTGACGGAGGAAGCTAAGAAGAGAAAAGGAGAGAGTGAGCGAGCAAGAAGCCGCCGGACAAGAGGAAACTGAACGACGTCCAACATGGCTGCCACAGACGACATAAAGCTGGTCAGCTGTTCAACACACAGAAGATGATGAAGATGATGATGGAGACGATGAAGATGATGATGGAGATGATGGAGATGATGATGGAGATGATGGAGATGATGAAGATGATGATGGAGATGATGATAGAGATGATGATGGAGATGATGGAGATGATGAAGATGATGATGCAGACGATGAAGATGATGATGGAGATGATGGAGATGATGCAGATGATGAAGATGATGATGCAGACGATGAAGATGATGATGGAGATGATGAAGATGATGATGAAGATGATGATGCAGACGATGAAGATGATGATGGAGATGATGATGCAGACGATGAAGATGATGATGCAGACGATGAAGATGATGATGGAGATGATGAAGATGATGATGGAGATGATGATGGAGATGATGCAGACGATGAAGATGATGATGGAGATGATGCAGATGATGATGCAGATGATGATGCAGATGATGAAGATGATGATGGAGATGATGATGGAGATGATGAAGATGATGATGGAGATGATGAAGATGATGATGGAGATGATGATGCAGACGATGAAGATGATGATGGAGATGATGAAGATGATGATGGAGATGATGATGCAGATGATGAAGATGATGATGGAGATGATGATGCAGACGATGAAGATGATGATGCAGATGATGAAGATGATGATGGAGATGATGATGCAGACGATGAAGATGATGATGGAGATGATGATGCAGACGATGAAGATGATGATGGAGATGATGATGCAGACGATGAAGATGATGATGGAGATGATGAAGATGATGATGGAGATGATGATGGAGATGATGCAGACGATGAAGATGATGATGGAGATGATGCAGATGATGATGCAGATGATGATGCAGATGATGATGCAGATGATGATGGAGATGATGATGGAGATGATGAAGATGATGATGGAGATGATGAAGATGATGATGGAGATGATGATGCAGACGATGAAGATGATGATGGAGATGATGAAGATGATGATGGAGATGATGATGCAGATGATGAAGATGATGATGGAGATGATGATGCAGACGATGAAGATGATGATGCAGATGATGAAGATGATGATGGAGATGATGATGCAGACGATGAAGATGATGATGCAGATGATGAAGATGATGATGGAGATGATGATGCAGACGATGAAGATGATGATGGAGATGATGATGCAGACGATGAAGATGATGATGCAGATGAAAGTGGAGGCGGATGAAGAGATCAGAGCCAACCGAGAACAGACAAAAGAATCAGAGAGTTTAATCTGAAGATTATTTAATCAATCTGCTGCTGACAACGACCTAATCCACACTGTTAGACAACACACACACACACACACACACTCACACAGTGTCTCACACACACACACACACACTTAAACTTCTTTTCAGATTAAAAGTCAAACTGATGTTTTTTGTTCTGATTTTGTCAAAATGAAATAATCTGTAAAAAAAAAAAAACATCATTTTTTATTAAGACCACAGAAGAAGAGTGTGTGTGTGTGTGTGTGTCATGTCTTTATGTTCAGAGTGAACTGCTCTAATTTAATAAGGTCAGACATTATAACAAACATAAATCTGCAGATCCGTCGTTTGATTTTTTTAATTTTCTGTTTCGCTTTCTCACAAACTTTGATTTTTTTTTCATGCTGAACTGAAACAAACTAAAAAACTTTAAAGATTTCATATTTTTAATAAAATAGCTGCAGCACGATGTTTCGTCTTTAATAACTGAAATAATAATCTGATCCGTTTTTTCTGTTTTAGTCTGTCAGGATGAAAAACTAAAAAATCTTTTATTGTTGTTTTTATTTTTTATTGTTTCACTGATTAAAAATTAAAAGACACAAAAAATGTTTTAATGTTTTTTTTTAATGAAATCAGATTCAAACTTTAAAAATATAAAAAGTGTATTTTATATCTTCATCTCTTCTTTATATTTTATATGATTTCAAATAATTTACTGAAGTTAAAATACAAATTATCTCATTTATTCAAATCAAACTTTATTGATCCACAAACGTCATGAATCATAAATAATTTTTTACTGCAGAAACATAAAAAATAAATAATCGGTTTGTTTTAATGTTTTCATTTTGATTCATAAACTGTTTCTGAATTTGTTGTTTTTAAACTTTTTCTTTTTTTCCAATTTAATTCCTTAAAGGTGGAAAATGGTCCTGGTCTGTCCTGGTCTGGGTCTCGAGTCCTGGTCGGATTGAAGTTAAATTGGTGCCAATTAATCCCCCTGGATTGAAAACACACACACACACACACACACACACACACACACACACACACACACACACACCTCAGATCTAGCTCCTGATTGGCTGATGCTCTGATCCCGCAGCCTGATAAATGGAGCCCGCCACCAGGACCATCCCGGTCTGTCACCGTTCAGAGGACCAGAGATCCGGATCAGCACCATGACGGCTCGGGAGGACGCTGAGGAGAAGCCCAAAGTGAAGCTCTTATCTCCGGGCTTCGGCATCGACAAGTCCCGGCTGCACGGCTCCGGGTTCCGGTCCAAAGGGTTCGCCATCACCGACCTGTTGGGCCTTGAGTCGGACCTGCAGGTGCGGCAGCAGCCCGGAGCTCCTCCTCCGGGTTCGGGCTCCGGGCCCGGGGCGGAGCCACATGGAGGCTCCGGGGCCCTCGGCGGGTTCTCGTTCCCAGGCGGGTCGCTCCCTCTCGGGCTCGGCTTCCTGTGCAGCCTCGCGGCGCAGCAGCCCGCCGGAGCGCCCTGCTTCCTGCCGGGTCACCTGCCGCTGCTGCAGGCCCGGGCCGAGAACCACTACCTGCAGAACCTGGAGGCCCAGAGGGACGCCTACTCCGGTACGGCTCGGCCCGGCCCACAATGCTTTTATTTTGTAAATACTGTTTTATTTATGAGAGTTTAAAGAGACTTTTTTATTTTTTATGTATTCAGTAGTCAAAAAGTTTTTTTTTTTTTTTTAATGTTTGTGGTTCAGCTCGGCTCGGCTCGGCTCGGGTTTCTCTATTTTAAATGAGTTCAAGTGAATTTATTTTAATGGAATGATTTTAATTAAATTAAAATTTTATGTCGCCTCAAAAATAACAACAAAAAACAATTGTAACGTTTTAAATTTAAATTAATTTATTAATATTCACACCGTTTTTTTCTCGGTGTTTTCCCGCCTTGAGCTCGGTTGTTGTTGTTAATCAGCTGATCGATGATCGGTGTGTGTGTCCCGCAGATGAAGAGTGTCTGTCGGACCGCAACGACTCCAAAAACTCCGCAAACTGTCAGAAGAGGAAGAAGAGGAGGCACAGGTGAGCTTTATTCTGAAAGGCAGCATATTAACATTAATGAATTATTCAGAATGATCCGGTTCTAATAAATTCTAATTTACATTAAAATTAAAAAAAATATTGAAATAGATTCATTTTTTGTTTTTGAAGAAAATTTTAATTTATTTTGAAGTTGGATGACGTCACTGTGGTTCTGGTCTCTGTGGTTCTGCTCTCACGTTGTGGTTCCGTCCCGTAGGACCGTGTTCACGTCTCATCAGTTGGAGGAGTTGGAGAAAGCGTTTCATGAAGCTCATTATCCCGACGTCTACGCCCGAGAGATGCTCGCCATGAAGACTGAGCTGCCCGAGGACCGGATCCAGGTCAGACCGGGTCACAGCTGATCCATTTGAATATTAATGAATGAGTTCAGTCTAAACTCAGTTTATCGCCACTTTTACAGTAAAATCCAGTAAATTTATCTGCGTAATCTGATTGTAAAAAATAAAACATCACTGTGACTCTGGAAACTGTGAATTTCTGTAATTTTGCATTTTTTACAGCTTTCATTAAATATTAGTATTAGTAAATATAAGTTTTGGAAAGTTTTTGAATAGTGTCGTATTTTTGTCGTAGGTGTGGTTCCAAAACCGGCGGGCGAAGTGGCGAAAGCGTGAGAAGTGTTGGGGTCGCAGCAGCGTCATGGCGGAGTACGGCCTGTACGGGGCGATGGTCAGACACTCCATCCCGCTGCCGGAGTCCATCCTGAACTCAGCCAAGAACGGCATGATGGGATCCTGCGCCCCCTGGCTGCTCGGTGAGCCGCATGCACGTCAGTGCCACGCACACGCACCACACCATGCATCAATACAGAGACACAAAGACACAAAGACAGAGACAGAGAGACAGACACACAGAGACACAAAGACAGAGACAAAGACAGAGACACAAAGACAGAGAAACAGAGAGAGTGACACAAAGACACAGAGACACAAAGACAGAGACAGACACATAGAGACACAAAGACAGAGACACAAAGACACAGAGACACAAAGACAGAGACAGACACATAGAGACACAAAGACAGAGACACAAAGACACAGAGACAGAGAAACAGAGAGTGACACAAAGACACAGAGACACAAAGACAGAGACAAAGACAGAGACAGACACACAGAGACAGTGACACAAAGACACGGCGACAGAGAGACAGACACACAGAGACACAAAGGCAGAGACAGACACACAGAGACACAAAGACAGAGACACAAAGACACGGAGACAGAGACACAAAGATACAACAACACAGAGACAAAGACAGAGAGAGACAGACACACAGAGACACAAAGATAGAGACAGACACAGAGACACAAAGACAGAGAGACCAAAGACACGAAGACACAGAGACAGAGACACGTTAATGACCAAAGACACGTGTAATAATCTGTATGACTCGTGCAGACTGAACTGAGTCCGTCTCCGTCTCCGTCCTCTCAGGGATGCACAAGAAGTCTTTAGAGATGTCGAAGAAATGTTCCAGCCCTCCGGAGTCGGACTCCACGCACTGCGACTCCTTCTGCGACGCCTCGGAGCGACGGGGCAGCGGCGAGTCTCGGGAGGTGGCACACGAGGCGGAGCACGAAGAGGACGAGCTGCTGGAGATGGAGGACGAGGACGTGGAGGAGGAGGTGGCCATTGACCTGTCCAGCTCCTCCAAACAGCAGGAGGCTGTGGGCTCTGTAAGGACCGCCTCCTCACCACGGCGACAGAGTGGCGGCGAGTCGGACGAGCACAGCTGAAGGCCGGAGGCAGACATGATGACAGCCGTGTGATTTGATTGGCTGTTCTTTCAGGGATCACATGGACAGCCAATGAGTGAACAGCCATGACATTGTTACTATGCAGGTTATCATGCTACATGTTAGCATGCTAACATGTTAGCCTCATCAAATGTAACATTAAAATGCTAACAAGCGCTAATTGCTATTGACATCACAGATATTAGCATGTTAGCACGGTAACGGTCATCAGGAGACGTCAGTCGGAGTCGGACTGTGACGACGTCTGTTTGTGTCTGTGTTTTTGACAAGACGAGTTCATGTTTTATTTATTCTGTTTTGTGTTTTTCAGAGGAATGTAAATTTAAATGTCATATTTAAAAAGTCTGTTTATCATCACCTGTGTGTGTGTGTGTGTGTGTGTGTGTGTGTGTGTGTGTGTTCAGCAGGACAATAAAAAACTTTATTTATTTTTATGAATCACTGGAACTTTTATTTCTAACAAGCTGCAGATATTTAATTACATTTACTTAAACTGTGATTAATCAGAGTAACCTTTAACTTTAATTTGAAACAAAAGTTATTTTATGATTTTAGTTTTGTCAGTCTCGGACTTCCATACAGCAAAGTGTTTATTATAAATATAATAATATAAATACTAGATCTTAAATATTCTTAAAGCTTTGTACTAAATGATGATGACCATTTATTTATTAATTAAAAACATATTTAATTATAATATAATAAAATATTTATTTCATTTTAGTTTTCTTCTGGACACTTACAATATTATAAACAAATAAGTAATAAAACGTATTACATTTATTTGAATCTCATTAAACATTTTGTTTGTTTTTATTAATTGATTTAATTACTCTGACGTCACTAACTTCAGTCGAGCAGCACGCGCTTTCTTTTTCCATTGGACAGGACAACTACGTCACTTCCGGCCCCCGCATCACTCTCTTTAGCCGTGTTGTAGCTAAGCTAGCCGCGTGTTAACAGTCAAACATGGCGGATTTTACCGCCTTTGAACGGGAAGTGACGCTCGTCGTGAATCAGCTGACCCGCGCGCTGCTGACAGAGCTTTTTCCCGCCGCGGAGATCAAACAAAACTCCGAGACAAAGGTGAGCTAACGAGGCTAACTGTGGCTAACTCCGGAGAGTGGTGACCGGAAGTGTGTCACTGCGCATGCTCACGGCCCTCATAGTTACAGCATAATACAGCATGCAACAAGGACTACAACTCCCATGATGCAGTTCATCTGTATTCATACATATTACTGACCTCTGTTTCAGGAGAAGCTCAGCTCGCTGCTCGACGCTCTGTGTGTCCACGCCGTCCACAAGATCCTCAGCATCTTTAAGGAGGCCGCAGGAGGAGACCCCAAGGGGGCCACAGGAGGTCTGAAGGAGGCTCCAGGAGGAGACCCCAAGGGGGCCACAGGAGGTCTGAAGGAGGCTCCAGGAGGAGACCCCAAGGGGGCCACAGGAGGTCTGAAGGAGGCTCCAGGAGGTCTGAAGATGTCTGCAGGAGGTGAAGGCCTCATTCAAACAGGAAGCTGAGACATGAACATGTTCATAGCCCCGCCCCTTCCTCTCTGTGCTCCAATCACAGCTGACCCAGCCTCTGCCAACTTCCTCCTTTCCTATACTACTTTAGCTACATGTTAGCTACATGTTAGCTGCGGTGCCTGTTAGTTGCATCTTGAAGATGATTCAAAGACCTTAGCTTAGCTAGGGTTTAGCATAACAGAGGTTACTAGCAGATTAGCTAGCTACTTAACAAAATGCTAACTAACGGGTACTTAATACTTAATTGGCTAACAATTCATACAGATTGTTAGCTAATTAACTAGTTGTGCTAAAGGAGAGGAGGAGGTTGCCCGAGGCTTGGTCAGCTGTAATGAGAGCACAGAGAGACAATGATGACGAGTGTTTTGTGTGTTTCAGGTGATGATGCTGATGCTGAGCGCTCCTCCTCTGGACAGACTTACATCGTGGTTTACAGGGTCAGTGTCTGAATCCACCAACAGTCTGAGAAGACGAACGTCTGAACAAACCGAACAGTGTTTTTGTCTTACAGAGCTCCGTTGCTGCCTCAGAGTGTCTGCTGCTGCCACTGCAGAGCCATGCTAATGCTAACAGTGAGTTGATCTAGCTCAGTCGTCCTGATTGGTCAGAGTTCAGGCCGTCTGTGACATTGACCTCTTTGTTTTTTTGTTGCAGATGAAGTCACAACTCTTCGTAGTGACCCCGCCCCCTCCCCACCTCCCCTGCAGGCAGACTTCCCTGACCACGAGTACGCCCGGCCGTCCTCCCCGCCGCCCAGCGCTGGCCCTGTCTCTGCAGTCAGAGTCTCCGCCACGCGCAGCAGGAAACGGCACCACAACGGCCGGACAGAAGACACTGACACACCTCCAACTGCAGAGACAGGAAGTCACCAGCAGTGCTTGCAGTGTGGGATGCTGTTTCCAAGCACAGAGCGGCTCAATGACCACGAGAAGATGGCTCACCCAGCATGCTTGGTGTGTGGGGCGGAGTTCACCGGTGTCCAAAAACTACGCGAGCATGAGATCAAAGAGCACGGGCTGCTGCCGTATGCCTGCGACTACTGCGGCAAGAGGTTCAACCACAAGGCGCACCGCAACCTCCACATGAAGGCGCGGCACACCGGAGAGAAGAGCTGCCACTGTGACATCTGCGGAAAAGGCTACGCCTGCATCAGCGTGCTGAAGACACACCGCATTACACACTTCGACAAGACCTTCATCTGCGACGTCTGCGGGAAGAGCTTCTACCATGCCTGCCACCTGACGCGACACAAGCTGGTCCACCAGGACATCCGGCCGTACCACTGTGACATCTGCGGGAAGGGCTTCACGCAGGCCGCCAACCTGCGCAGCCATCAGGCCGTCCACACCGGAGAGCGGCAGCTCTGCTCCATCTGCGGGAAGAGTTACCGCTGCCTGAAGAACCACGTCATCAGCAAACACTCGCACGAGCTGCCGGCCGACGAGCTGCCGGCTGCGGACGCCATCATCACTTGCAACGTGTGCGACAAGAAGTTCCCCAACCTGTCACAGTTTAAGGTGCACCAGCGGCGCCACACGGGAGAGAAGCCGTTCCACTGTGACGTCTGCGGGAAGAGTTACCGGCTGAAGGAGCTACTGAGGGACCACATGTACACACACACCGGGGAGAAGCCGTACAGGTGCGGCCTCTGCTCCAAGACCTTCAACCTGGCTTCGAGCTTCATGAGGCACCGCAGCATCCACAGCGGAGAGACGCCGTACAGCTGCCACGACTGCGGGAAGAGCTTCCGCCTGCTCACCTTTCTCAAGGTGCACCTGCAGACCAAAGCTCACCTGAGGCAGGTGCAGCAGAGGGCGACCCCTGACCTCTGACCCAACCAACCAACCAACCACGGCCTGCCCTCAGATGTAAACATGTAGATGTTTGTCTGATCAGCTGATCAGCCGCCGGCTCGTTAAGGTGATTAACGGAGACACAGGTGGATTAATTGTGTCGACATCTTTAATCTGATGGATTACATCATCATTACATCACTCAGATTAACCAGAGGTCAGAGACTACAGCAAGAGTTCAGATTTAACAAAATAAAAGTACCAACGACAAACCCGCAGAGTAGTCAGATTACAGTAATCAAATTACAGCAGTCCAAACAGATGAGATGATTTTTAATAATGAATAATAAACTGTTCTGGAGCTTTCAGTCAGCATTGTCTTCTTCATCATGTTTCATTATCAGTTAGTTATCATGTGATCAGAGTGCAGTCATGGAGCTGACCTGCAGGGGGCAGCAGCTGGTTTCATCATCATCATGTAACCTGATCAGCTGACTGAGGAGACTCTGCCACTGAGACAACCATTCACACCTAGGGACAGGTGAGGTCACCTGTTTACCTGCTCAGGTCACATGACTGTTGGAGGGAGCCAGAGGGAACGAGCTGGGGTTCGAACCTGTGAAGCGTTGGAGTGAACTCGGCTCGTTAAAGCACCACAGAAGAAGAGACGACAAGCTCATTAAAGTCAATGTTTTGTTGATGACTCATCAAATTTTGAAAATATTTGAATATAAATATTGTAAATATAAAATGTTACACATTTTAAATTACTTCCTGTTTGAAAATCAACAAAATAAAATAAAAAAAGTTTTAAAAATTAATAAATTAAACATTTTTAATAAAATATGAAAAAGTTTTCAGTCATTTTGTAAGTTTAATAAACTTTATAAAAAAGTCACGTGACACGTTAACACGTCATGTGACTTTTTATAGAGTTTTGTACCTGAACGTCTTCCATACCTGAGAACACCTGAGAGAGAGAGTGTTCAGGTGAGTCAGTCTCAGACTCGGTCTTAGTCTCAGTCTCAGTCGTGGGTTCGGAGGATCAACATGGCCGCTCACAGCTGCAGGAGGTCCGGACTCTTCAGGACCCTCCTGAGCCGCTGCAGGACTCTTGGACTGGGTCAGACCCGGACCGGACCGGGTCGTCCTCGAAGCCTGTCTTGCGTTTCTGCTCCTCCTCCGGGCACCTGGAACTCCGAACTGTCCCGGCTGTCCCACCGGGACCTGTACCGGCTCTCCGTCACGGACCCGGATCGGTTCTGGGGGTCCGCCGCGGCGGACAGACTCCGCTGGGTCGAACCGTTCCACCGGGTCCGGGACTGCGAGCTGAGCAGCGGGAAGATCAGCTGGTTCGTGGGAGGGAAGCTCAACGTGTCCGGTGAGACCTTCGGCTGCCTGATAACCAATGAATGATCGATAATCAATAAACAAATAATCAATCAGCTGATCCGCAGTGACATGATTGTTATAACTACATGATTAATATTAATGAACGTCATTTAAATATTTAAACTAACGCTTTATGTTTTAATAAAATAAAGATGAAACTTTAAAAATATTTAAGTTACTGTGAACACGTGACTTAATAAATGAACCTGCTCAATCAGATCACAGGAAACAAGGATGATTCTCAGTGTCACCTGTTTCCAGGTCTTTCCAGGTGTTTTAAGGTGATTCCAGGTGTTGTGGAGTTCTGATACATACAGCAAGCGTCCACTTTATTAGAAACACCCGTTCAATCCAAAACAGATTCATGAAACTGATCATGTTTCAGAGATTACTTTATGAATTATTTATGAAATAAATAATCGATGCAGGCCGACCTTCAAACTTCCAGGACTTCAAGGACCTGACTGTCTCTGTTGTTTTTCCGATAATAATCCAATAATATTCCAATAATAACGACAGCTGGACGTTGGTATCAGGTCAGGATTTGTTCTCTTGTTACATAAATGATTTTGTAAATCTGCCTCATGAAGCACAAACAGCATCTTTAATCCACTTTAGGATTATTTTAAAGCTCAGGACAACATGAAGCTTCAACACGAGTCAACACGACATGACGACGTGTTCATGCTTCATTGTATGAATAATTACAACATACAACACGGTAATTACTGAACAACAACGGAAGAACAAAGAGCCTCACACAGAGGAACCAGTTTGTTTCTACGGAGTCACAAAGGTTCTGGGTTCAGAGGTTCTGTTTGGTCCAGCTGTGTTCACTGGAAGGTAGACGCTGATGCCAGCTCTATCCTGCCCTATCTGACTGTTTTTATAGGAAACGTGTAAAAATAAGGTAAACAGAACTCTACTTCCTGTTTGATGTTGACTTTAAGTTAAAACTGAATCTTTTGTAGGTCCAGAAACAAATTTCAGGTTGATGAATATCAGAGTTTATCTGTAAACACAAATCTTGACGTCACAACACTGACTTTCAGAAAACTGTCTGGACGTCCATGTTGAGAAACATCCGGACCGAGTGGCTCTGATCTGGGAGCGAGATGAACCTGGTACTGAAGTGAAGGTCACGTACAGGTATGAACATCTGCAAACATCTAATCTGCTCAGAAATCTGTAACTATACTCCTCTATGCAGATGACACTCACCTTTATCTTATCTCTGTGATTGCAGCACCATAAATGTATTGTAGCCTGTACAAAAGAGAGATATGGTAACAGTGACATATTTGGCAATGAAAAACTAAAAGTTAACTTCAGGACATCCAAAAGGTTCATTATGACATAATTCATGTCACATTATCACACATCGACCTCAGTGTCCTGCCGTTTGTCCATCAGGGAACTGTTGGAGACGACATGCCGCCTTGCCAACACCCTTAAAAGCTATGGGATCCAAAAAGGGGACCGGGTGGCCATTTACATGTCAGTGTCACCACTGGCGGTGGCAGCCATGTTGGCGTGTGCCCGTATCGGTGCGGTGCACACGGTGGTGTTTGCCGGGTTCAGCTCAGAGGCTCTGGCAGGGAGGATCCAGGACGGTGAGTCTCTGTCCAAAACAACACTTTGTACAGTTTTATTTTGGCGGGGTCTAGTGGACGTTAGAGGAACTGCTGCTCTGTGGAGCTTTTCCTGTTTTGGGGGAGTGAAGCGTTCAGCAGCTAAAGAGAGAGCTGTTTCTATCAGGAAGAGGTGGAGACCAAAAATGAGCTAAACACAAGTGAGTGAGTAAATCTGGGACTGACTTTTAGTGGTTGGTGAGAGCTTGGTGAAATAAAAGGCTGAAAGACAGACGCCGAGCTGGGCTGACTGCTGCTGGACTAGTCAGTGATATTAGCTGCTGCTGGTGACCTGGTTGATGATGGGCTGTTAGCAAAGCTGTCGCCTCGGTTGCAGTTTGGTTGCAGCTCAAACATGCGGCTTTCAGTTTTACCCATCAGGCTTTGCTCTCTGTGGAGGTCAAACTTGTGTTTTGTTGTGGAAACAGTCGCTGGCTTCAACTCAAGCACGGTATCTCCACGGCTGACTGAGCAGCAGGAGAAGTAGAGCATGATGGGAATGTAGCTGAGTTTGAGAGAGAGAACCAGAACCAGGATCAGCCATCAGACCGGATCAACAAACAAACTTTATCTGTTTCTCATCGGACGACGACAATGATGTCAGAACAACGTGACCTCATTAAAGAGTTGAGAGAGGTTCAGGTCACGTCACTCTTCACCTGTTTGATTTCATACTTTACGATTAATTAGAGAAATGATCTTTTCTACAGCTGCTGGTGGTGTATTTTAAGGAGCTCCAATATAAATATTTAGAATATGTCAGAATTTATTATCTGATTATCTAAAATATGTACAGCCGGGCTGGATATTAATCCACAAACATACGCTGATCCTCAGTGTTGTGGAGAAACTGCTGAAGTCAATGGTCAAAGGTCATGGTGAGGTCTGTAATATTTGACCAAGGAGAATTAGAGACAGGCTGAATCTGAACATGCTACACACTGTTAGCTGCTGAGAGACGGGAACCACACATGTAGATCACCCTGTTGATTCAAAGGTTCTGCTGATCTGTCCTGAGCCTGTCAGGTGACTCAGCGCTGATCACATGACCTGAAGTCTCAGATTTCAAATGGAAACACAGCGAAGGTCGACTGGCAACTGTAAACACACTGTGTGTGTGTGTGTTGACAGCTGGTTGTGCAGCCGTGCTCACCTGTAATGAAGGTGTGAGGGGGGGGCGGGTCATTGATCTCAAGTCCACGGTGGACGCCGCCGTCAGGAGCTGCCCAACGGTCCGACACGTGTTCGTCTCTCAGAGGACGGACAAACCCGCCGTGATGGGACAGCTGGACGTCCCCCTGGACCAGGTGAGACCCCTGATGGTCACATGGTCACCTGACTTATCACCTCATCACAGGTGATGATGTCATGTGTTACAGGTGATGATGTCACGTGTTACAGGTGATGATGTCACAGTCTCCGGCTTGTCCCGCGGAGCCTCTGGACAGCGAGGATCTCCTGTTTCTTCTCTACACGTCAGGAAGTACGGGGAAACCTAAAGGCATCGTCCACACACAGGCCGGATACCTGCTGTACACGTCAATGACACACCAGGTACACACACAGGAAACCAGGCGGAACCCCGCCAACATAAAATCACGGTATGAACAAAATGAAGTGTATGAGACTTTTATTTTGAAAGTCTGTCAGACAGCTTGTGTTTGTGATTCAGGTCAAGTCTAACGAGGGAGTGAAGACAAAGAGAGAGTTACACAACATGACAAACAGTCTGCGAGGGGAGGAGGAGGAGGAGAGGAGGAGGGGAGAGGAGGGAAGGAGGAGAGGAGAGGAGAGGAGAGGAGAGGAGAGGAGAGGAGGGAAGGAGGAGAGGAGAGGAGAGGAGGGAAGGAGGAGGAGGAGGGGAGGAGAGGAGGAGGGGAGGAGAGGAGAGGAGGGAAGGAGGAGAGGAGAGGAGTGGAGAGGAGGAAGAGGAGAGGAGAGGAGGGAAGGAGGAGAGGAGAGGAGAGGAGGAAGAGGAGAGGAGGAGAGGAGAGGAGAGGAGGGAAGGAGGAGGAGGAGGAGGGGAGGAGAGGAGGAGGGGAGGAGAGGAGAGGAGGGAAGGAGGAGAGGAGAGGAGAGGAGAGGAGAGGAGAGGAGGGAAGGAGGAGAGGAGAGGAGAGGAGAGGAGAGGAGAGGAGGAAGAGGAGAGGAGAGGAGGGAAGGAGGAGAGGAGAGGAGGAGAGGAGAGGAGAGGAGAGGAGGAAGAGGAGAGGAGAGGAGGGAAGGAGGAGAGGAGAGGAGAGGAGAGGAGAGGAGAGGAGAGGAGAGGAGGGAAGGAGGAAAGGGGAGGAGAGGAGGGAAGGAGGAGAGGAGAGGAGAGGAGGAAGAGGAGAGGAGGAGAGGAGAGGAGAGGAGGGAAGGAGGAAAGGGGAGGAGAGGAGGGAAGGAGGAGAGGAGAGGAGAGGAGGAAGAGGAGAGGAGGAGAGGAGAGGAGAGGAGGGAAGGAGGAGGAGGAGGGGAGGAGAGGAGGAGAGGAGAGGAGGGAAGGAGGAGAGGAGAGGAGAGGAGGGAAGGAGGAGAGGAGAGGAGTGGAGAGGAGAGGAGAGGAGGAAGAGGAGAGGAGAGGAGGGAAGGAGGAGAGGAGAGGAGAGGAGGAAGAGGAGAGGAGGAGAGGAGAGGAGAGGAGGGAAGGAGGAGGAGGAGGAGGGGAGGAGAGGAGGAGGGGAGGAGAGGAGAGGAGGGAAGGAGGAGAGGAGAGGAGAGGAGGGAAGGAGGAGAGGAGTGGAGAGGAGAGGAGAGGAGGAAGAGGAGAGGAGAGGAGGGAAGGAGGAGAGGAGAGGAGAGGAGGAAGAGGAGAGGAGGAGAGGAGAGGAGAGGAGGGAAGGAGGAGGAGGAGGAGGGGAGGAGAGGAGGAGGGGAGGAGAGGAGAGGAGGGAAGGAGGAGAGGAGAGGAGAGGAGAGGAGGGAAGGAGGAGAGGAGAGGAGAGGAGAGTAGAGGAGAGGAGGAAGAGGAGAGGAGAGGAGGGAAGGAGGAGAGGAGAGGAGAGGAGGAGAGGAGAGGAGAGGAGGGAAGGAGGAGGAGGAGGAGTGGAGGAGAGGAGGAGGGGAGGAGAGGAGAGGAGGGAAGGAGGAGAGGAGAGGAGAGGAGGAAGAGGAGAGGAGAGGAGGGAAGGAGGAGGAGGAGGAGAGGAGAGGAGGAGAGGAGGAGAGGAGGAGAGGAGAACAACTATGTGTCTGTTTCCTGTGTGAGAATCAACACATACACTGACAGATATTTGGGTCCAGGTTCTGGTTCAGGTCCAGGTTTTGTTGGCTTGCTGCTTGTTTGGATTAAAACAGAACAGATACAAATACAAGTATCACAGTATCAAAGTACTCCGTTACAAATACAAGTATCACAGTATCAAAGTACTCCGTTACAAATACAAGTATCACAGTATCAAAGTACTCCGTTACAAATACAAGTATCACAGTATCAAAGTACTCCGTTACAAATACAAGTATCACAGTATTAACAACAATCATACGCAGAATGATTACATGTAATCAGATTACAGGAAATAAGTAACTATAATCAGCTCAGATTGAGCTCACGCAGCCTCTGATTGGTCGACAGATTTGGCTAACGACAACAGAGACGTCTGATTGGACGAACTGTAAGAACTGTTTTATTTTGAAATCATCCAAGTATTCAGATTACTTTCTCGTTGTAATCCGGTAGATTACATTATTGAGGGTTCGTAGTCAGTGCGTGCGCCCTGAAATAGTCCGTAAGTCGCGTTATTGTGGATCAGCTGATCGCGTTAACTTCCTGTTGTTTCTTCAGTACGTGTTCGGTTACCGGGACGGTGACGTGTTCGGCTGCGTGGCGGACGTCGGCTGGATAACGGGACACAGTTACGTGGTGTACGGCCCGCTGTGTAACGGCGCCACCACCGTCCTGTTTGAGAGCACACCTGTCTACCCGAACCCAGGTAAGATCAAGCCTGCTGATGTCACATAAAGTTATTTTTATTGGAGCCTCGTGCTGGTTATAAGCTAACGGCGTGGCTGAAGTTCAGGTGAGTTCAGGTGAGGTTATGTTAGCAGAGTCATGAATGAGCTTCTCAGTTTTACTGGCTTCTCTCCACAGCCTGGTTACTCATTAATGTCGTTAACGTTGGTTTATTACCTTCAGTTGTAGACTGGCGCCGCTTTATCTCACCTGTGCAGGTATGACCTGACAGGAAGTCACCACGAGGTAATGTGACCTTTTGTCACTGTGATGTGGGCACGACCAGGGCGGCGACTACAGGCCGAGGCTGACAGTGAAAACAAGAAGACACACAATGACCAATAAATCACCAATAAGTCATCAATAAATAATCAATAAATCACCAATAAATAATCAGTAAATCACCAATAAATAATCAATAAATCACCAATAAGTCATCAATAAATCACCAATAAATAATCAGTAAATCACCAATAAATAATCAATAATCAAGCCTCCCTGTTTGAATTACTTTAGTGTAAACACATTAAACTGACCTTCTCAATACAGTTTATTTACTTGGACCTTTATTGTGTCTTCATACATTTCTGTGTATTTCTCCTGTATTTGTACCTCAGTACCTCACGTGGTGTGACGTGTTGGCGTATTTCTCTTGTATTTGTACCTCAGTACCTCACGTGGTGTGACGTGTTGGCGTATTTCTCTTGTATTTGTACCTCAGGCAGGTACTGGGAGACTGTGCAGCGTCTGAGGATCTCTCAGTTTTACGGCGCTCCGACGGCTCTCCGTCTGCTGCTGAAGTACGACGACAGCTGGGTGAAGAAGTACGACCGCTCGTCTCTTCGGACGCTCGGATCAGGTTACATGATCGCTTTCCGTGTTGTTATAAACATGTTAATCTAAATTTATGAATTAAGCCAATCTACATATGTGAAATGTAACTGAAGCTGTCAGATCAAAGTAATCGAGTAGAAATACTCTGTGTGTGCAGTGGGAGAGCCCATCAACCACGAGGCCTGGCACTGGTTCCACAGCGTGGTTGGAGATGGACGCTGTCCTTTAGTGAACACCTGGTGGCAGACAGGTGAGACAGACAAACGAGTACTCGAGTACTGTGCTGTACTAATAATCTGAGGTACTACTGCAATATTTTTATATTTTTATGTGACAGCTGATGTGTCATGTGATGTAACAAACTGTATTCAACTGTATTCAGGACTGAAGATTCATACATGTGGTCTGATGTGGTCTGATGTGGTCTGATGTGATCTGATGTGATCTGACATGGTCTGACGTGGTCTGATGTGTTCTGATGTGGTCTTGTGGTCCCTCTTGTTGTTGTGGTTCTGGCTCTGAGTCCGTCTGAGTCTCTGTGAACTTGATTCGAGCGATTAGCAGCACGAACATCTGCAGCTCGAATTAAGATCAAATCCTCGTCAGCCCGACCATCGAGAGAGCTGACCTGAATCCTCGACATCAGTGTGTGTGTGTGTGTGTGTGTGTGTGTGAGTGTGTTTAAATCAGAGTTAAACTCTGAGCCAGCTGCTTCCTTTAAAATCCAACAAATGAAGAAATGAAAGCTGCAGCAGCCGACGCCCCCTGCTGGCAGCCAGAGGTCACTGCACTGACCTGAACGCAGCAGCACCTGAACGCAGCATGGCTCTCTCAGCTGTTTGTCCTTCGTCTCTCAGAGACAGGTGGAGTCTGCATCGCCCCCCGACCCGCCGACCACGGAGCTCCCATCATCCCCGCCATGGCCATGAGGCCATTCTACGGCATCCAGCCGGTGCTCATGGGAGAGGAGGTGACTGCACTGTAAATCTACACTGTAAATCTACACTGTAAAACTACACTGTAAACCATGCAGTGTAAGCTAAGAGTCTATATGTCATGCCTGTCCAGTTCATCAGTGAGCTGCTGTTAGTTTTGGACAGAGCTAAGCTAACTGTTTAGAGCTACGTTGCATCTGTTCAGGAAGAAGTTTCTGTATAAACACACAGAGACCGAAGCTGGTGTTCACAATCCACAAACTGTCTATCAACCACGAGGACATCTCCATCATCATCATCATCATCAATTAACTCGGAGAGGATTGGAGCCAAAGTGACCCCAATCTCCTTTTAGGATGAAATGTGAAACTGGAGGAGGCTTAATCTAATCTAATCTACACTCACTATCACTCAGTATGTTTACATGCAGCAAGAAATTCGAATTTCTGATCGTATCAGACTTAGTTCAGACTTTTTAAAGTGCTTGTAAACACCTTAGTCCGATCTACTTCGGACCTATTTTGGACCACATCAGACATCTCGAAAATCGGATAAGAACACCTAGAATTTGTTCACAGTCGGATATTTAACGGCATGTGTACTCAGCAATCGGATCTGAAGCGGAATTTGCTTTCTGCACATGCGCAACGTTTTCCTCCGGGCCTTTCACCTGGAAGCCAAAGATCCGTTGTTCTTTTTATATTTATTATTAGGACAAAAATAATGCAGGAAAAGTACGCAGCTGTAGCATCGTCCATGTCCTCGTGTGTGATCTTTGTTTGAACGCAGTCAGACAGTTTGTTGTTGCTGATAAGTAGAGGTCGACCCAGACTGGCTCTTTGTGGAGAGAGCTACAGCGCCACCTGGCGTAACGGAGTCAGCCATGCTCCGGCATGTATACTCAGACCCGTAATCCGGTCTGCATGTCTTCATCTGATACGATCAGAAATTCGAATTTCTTGCAGCATGTAAACGTCCTCAGTGCTGATGACAAAGCCTCCAGATCACAGCTCACTAACAGTTGCAGAGAAACAAGGAAATAAGCAGCTCCTGATTGCAGCTAGCTAACTCGATAGCGCGATAATTAAAGTTAAAGTTAATCGAAGCTAACAGATGCTGCTGGGCGTTTTTAATTCAAAGATTAAAGAATCACTCGAAGGCTTGTTTGACCTCGTACGTCTAAAGGTCAAGTGGGGTTAATGAGACGCAGGGGATGATGGCCGATCTGAAGCTGATTGGACGAGAGCTCGAGCTGACAGATCCTGGAAGTCTCTGAAGGTTAACTCTGTTTATTACAGACGTGTTGTCGTTCTTTGACTCGCATGATAAACTCGAGCTAATCTCTAATCTTATCAGGTTTTGGACCAGCCCGGGCCAGAGTCTGTTTAAAGAGACGCATTCTTTAACGATCGTGTGACATTTGATGACGCCTGAAATCTTCCTGTTATCTGTCTCACTTGGGTGTCATATACACGTAGTTTCACCTCCAGCTGTGCAGACATGATCAGATCATATGTCAGGTTTCAACATGTTTGATAATCTGTTAGCTACAGCAGCTCCCAGACTGATGCTAAGCTAACAGCCTGTCCGTTGTGGTTTTCAGGGTGACCCTGTGCCTGGTAACTCGGTGAGCGGTGCTTTGTGTATCAGCGAACCGTGGCCCGGGATGGCGCGGAGCATCTACGGCGACCATCAGAGATTCGTGGACGCGTACTTCAAACCGTTTCCTGGTCAGTGATGATGGTGGTTGATGTGGTTGATGATGTCATAACGGTGGTAAACTCTGTGGTTGATGATGTCATGATGTCAGGCTGTTACTTCACCGGTGACGGGGCGTTCCGCTCGGAGGACGGACACTACCAGATCACCGGCAGGATGGATGATGTCATCAACGTGAGCGGCCATCGTCTCGGCACGGCGGAGATCGAGGACGCTCTGGTGAGACGCACACCGCACAGACAGCAAGTGGAAATATGTGGAGACGGCATCTGACGTGATCTTTCTGTTTCAGGACGAACATCCAGCTGTTCCAGAGACGGCCGTGATTGGATATCCACACGACATCAAAGGAGAAGGTGACACACCTGAGCACCCATCATGCACTGCTGACCCCTCTTTCATGATCAAAGCCCAGAGAAAATTTCAGTCTTTTATTGTGTCATAAGAGTTTAGAATCAGTCAGAAGACTGTGATTTGTGATGTCATCAGGAGGTTCTGACATCACAGTGAGGTCATGTTTGATTTGTGACACTCTGCTGCCTTCTGCTGGACGCCCAGTGAACTACAGCTTCAAATAACTGTGTGTGTCTGTGTGTGTCAAGTACCGTTTGCATTTGTGGTGTTGAAGGAGGAGTTTGGCTCCGCCCCCCTCGACATCCTCCAGGAGCTCCGTGAACTCGTCGCTACAAAGATTGCCAAGTATGCCGTACCGGAGCACTTCCTGGTGAGGCCCCGCCCACACTCCTCCAGCAGTGATGTCACAGTGTACTGACGATGTCACTGTGTACTTCCTGTCTCTCAGGTGGTGAAGCGGCTGCCGAAGACGCGCTCCGGGAAGATCATGAGGCGGATACTCAGGAAGGTTGCCATGGAGACGGCAGCTGACCTTGGTGACGTGTCGACTCTGGACGACCCGTCCGTCGTCAAGGAGATCATCGAGGCCTATGAGCTGTACAAGAAGCAGAGAGTACAGGAGTAGGAGGGACTTCCTGTCACCTGTGGTTACCCACAATCCTCTGCTCCTGTGTGACCTCATGATGAAGAGCAGTGCCAGGCTAACAGTTTCCCTCTATTTCCAGTCTTTATGCTAAGCTAAGCTAACTGTCTGCTGACATCATGCTGAACTGTCCCTTTAAGAGCTCATCGATCAAATGTGACCAATCAGAGGCGAGCATTCAAAAGCTGTTCATTTGTTTCTTGTTTTGAAAGAATCTAATGAAATGATCGTTTTTAAAGATAAATGTCTTTTATAGATTTATGAACTCTGACGTCTTCAAATAAAAACACTAAATATTATAATTATTGTCTGTTTGATGTTTCTGTTCACAATAAATAAATGAAACGATGAAGCTGTCAATCATAATTAAATAAATGAGTTACCTGAACAGGTGTGTTACATCATGTAGATAAAAAGTGAATGTAATGATTTTCATTCTCAACAGATCAAAAAACAGTTCATGTGTTCAAACTGACACATTCCATCCTGTCATGGAAGTCAAAGGTCAGTGGTGAGGTCAGGTGTTCAGGAGCCTCAGGTGAACTCATGCTGATGGTCAGACTTTAGACCTCTACAGAGAACACCACAAATACTAAACGCCCAGAACCAGGACCCACACCTGACCCAGAGTAACTACAGCAGGACCTCCAGGTCCACACCTGAGTAACCTGAGGATAGAAACTTCCATAACAGTGGAAAAGATTGTCATATTTAAGCGCAGGTCAGAAACAGCTGACGGAGAATCTGATGAGGAATTACTGGTTGGTCACATGACTGCAGAGGTTCATCGACAACAAACTGCCTAAAAACTGAAACAGCGTAAAAACAATGTGAAAAACACATGGACACGAAGAGAGACCACGTTAAACTACACCCTGCATCTCACACACACACACACACACACACACACACACACACAGAGTTCTATTAATAAAATCTGTTTCATTAAATTTTCACTAACTGCAGGTTGCAGTGTCTGTCCTCCGTCCAGCAGGGGGCGCCTCATCACTGTCAGTCAACACGTGTCGCACGGCGGTAATGGCGGCTCGGTGATAACAACAACACACTGTGAGCTCGGTTCTGTACGGATCGGCTCGGATCGGCTCGGCTCGGCCTCAGTTCGGGTTTAAAATAAAATGTGTTCCTCTGCGGAGCCGCCCGTGTCCGCCATGATGGAGCAGCTCGCGCTGAAGGCGGTAACAGAGATCTGCGAGCGGCTGACAGTGGCACCGGAACCAGAACCGAAGGTCCAAAACACGAACCAGCTCCACTAACGAGTCAGAATATTCTATTACTGTTTAAACAGAAGAGAAGAGACCGAACGCGCCAATACGTCTAATAGTGACCAGTTTAATCCGGTTTAATGAGTAACTGTGGTAACTATGACTACAGCTGTACTCGAGTATTTACTCTGATTACATTACTTCTGATCAGCCAATCATCATCCAGGTCACAGCAGCAGCCCCAGCAGCAGCTAATATCACTGACTAGTCCAGCAGCAGTCAGCCCAGCTCGGCGTCTGTCTTTCAGCCTTTTATTTCACCAAGCTCTCACCAACCACTAAAAGTCAGTCCCAGATTTACTCTTGTCCGGCGGCTTCTTGCTCGCTCACTCTCTCCTTTTCTCTTCTTAGCTTCCTCCGTCAGCGTCCTCTTCACTCTCTGCTCCTCTGCCATCATGTCCATAGAAGCTGCTGACTGCTGGGCCTGAACAGTAGCTAACAGACTGAGCTAACATGAGCTAACAGTAGCGTGTCTGTGTGTGTTGTAGGAGGAGCTCCTCGCCATCATCCGGAGACTCTGTGCTGACCTCCTTCAGGAGCTGAGGAGGCTGCAGGAGGAGGGGGAAGCTTCATGGCATCCTTGTTCATCCTCTGCAGCTAAAGGAAACAGTCAGGTGGAGCTGGACGACCAATCAGACGCTCCTACAGGAGAAACCAGCCAATCAGAGCAGACTCCTTCAGTGGGTTGTGGGCGGAGCTTCAGCTGTAGCATGTGCAGCAGTAGCTTCTCCAGACGGACCAACCTGAACGCTCACCTACACGTGCACAGCGGCGAGCGGCCCTTTACCTGCTCCACCTGTGGGAAGGCGTTCTCTGCCCGCAGCAGCATGCGCATCCACCAGCTGACCGTGCACGGCAGCCAGCGCTCGCACTGCTGCTCGCATTGTGGGCAGCTGTTCACTACACGCAGCCACCTGAGGACGCACCAGGCGTCTGGCCGGCAGCCGCCGCTCACATGCTCAACCTGCGGCAAGACGCTGGCAGCAAGGTGCTGCCTTCAAGGTCACAGACTGAGCTGTCAGAGGAGAGCTGAGGCGTTCAGGTGCACTGAGTGCGGGAAGGAGTTCTCTAAACTCAGCTACCTGTTGGCACACCGCCGAGTCCACCTGCAGATCAAACCCTTCACCTGTCCCACGTGTCACAAAGGCTTCACCACACAGCGCAATGTGCACGTCCACACGCTGACCGTCCACCGTGGCCTGAGGCCGTTCACCTGCAGTGTCTGCAGCAAGGCGTTCAGTCAGCGCAGCGGCCTCACGGCTCACCTGAGGACGCACAGTGGCGAGCGCCCACACACGTGCGAGCAGTGCGGGAACTCATTCTCCAGCCGTAGCAGCCTGACAGTGCACCGCCGCGTCCACACCGGAGAGAAGGCGTTCAGCTGCGACACCTGTGGAAAGCGCTTCAGTGTGTCCGCCAACCTGCGCCGCCACCGCCTGATCCACTCGGGCAGCAGGGCATTCGCCTGCGACGTGTGTGACCGCTGTTTCACGCAGGCGGCGCACCTGAAGGCACACCGAGGCGTGCACAGTGGCGAGTGGGCGTTCATCTGTAACACCTGCGGGAAGGGCTTCAGGCAGAGCATGGCACTGCAGGCGCATGAGCGCAGCCACGCCGGTGTCAAACCATTCGGCTGCACCGAGTGTGAGAAAACCTTCTCCTCATCCTCATCGCTGAAGCGCCACCAGCTGACGCACAGTGGGCAGAACACTTACACCTGCAATGAGTGTGGGAAAAGCTTCAGCTCCGCCCACAGCCTGAAGACGCACCAGCAGTTGCACGGCGTCACCAAGACGCTCTCGTGCGATGTGTGTGGCCGCAGCTACAGCTCGGCGAGCTACCTGAAGATGCACCGCCGCAGCCACTCGGAGGGGAAGCCGTTCAGCTGTGCTCGCTGTCAGAAGACGTTCTCCACGCAGGCGAGTGCCAAGCTACACGAGCGCACGCACAGCGGCGAGAAGCCGTACGTGTGCGAGGTCTGCGGGAAGAGCTTCAGTGTGTCACAGAACCTCGTCCGACACAAGCGCGTCCACAGTGGCGAGAAGCCGTTCGAGTGTGGTGTCTGTGGGCGGAGCTTCAGTCAGAAGAACAACCTGAAGACGCATCAGCTGGTTCACAGCGGGCTGAAGCCGTTCAGCTGCTCTGCCTGCAGACGCTGCTTCACCTCCACCAGGAGCCTCCGAGAACACAGGTGTGTGCCCACCTGACAGGAAGCTACAGACAGGAAACAGGAAGTGATGTCATTGATCGCTTGTGATTCTTTAATCAATAAAGTTTGACTGCAGGTCAGTTTGATCACATGGCAACAATAATGTGTCTTTATTTATTAACTAGTAACTATGAGGTAACTGTGGGGTAACTGAGGTAACTATGAGATAAATATTAACTAACTATGGTAAGGTAACACACTGGTTAACTGGCTCAACACAAACACAACCTGTCCGACTGTCTGGTGATTTTAACTAGTGTCAGAATGGAAGCTGGGGATTGGTTGATCAGGACAGGTTCAGTCCAATCAGGACCCTCCAGGTCTCCAAGGGCAGGGCCGATGGTGGCCACGCCTCCTGTATCAGGAGCACACACCTAGACACGTGAAGGAGTTTCCATGTTGAGCAAGCTCAGTGTTACCAACGAGAAAGTTACTTTAACAATTAACAAATACTTTAACAAGTATTTTTAAGTTTGAATATTTTCAGAATTCTTATTTTTTTATTTTTTCGTTTCATCAACAGAAACATGAAACTGAATAACTAAGATTATATATAATAATTATCTTTATCTTTATTGTCCTTTTAAAGATTAAAAGATGAAAAATTATATATATATATATATATATATATATATATATATATATATATATATATATATATTTATATTATTTTATTTTATTTTATTTTGAAAGAACAACCCGGAAGCTGTCAGTCGTCACTAACCGCTCGGTGGACCGGGATGTGTCGGTGCTCTTCTCCTAGTTTACTCGCTCTGTACCCGGGTTAAACCGCAACACAGCGACCCGTTCCAGCTCCAGGACAACTGAACTGAACCGAGCCGAGCCGGGTTAACCGAGTCCAGCATGAATGAGACGGAGGGGCTCCGGTTCCGGCGGGTCCACAGACCGCAGGTGATCACTGACGATGTGCCTGAGAACCGATCCATGGGACCCGGGTAAGAACCGAACCGCTCCGTTAGCCACACGCGCGATGGACACTAAAACAGAAACACCGGAAGTAACTTGAACCGTGATGTAACGTGACGTGACGTCGTTACTGTAAACACCAAGCTCAGAGCAGCTGACCGGAAGTGTCGTTATTAATAAACCGGTAACTGATCAGCTAATCAATATCAGGAAGTGAACGCATGGTTCTGAACATTTATTCAACATTCAAAGAACGTTTGTTTAAAATATTACGTCATAGAGATGTTACCTGTTAGCCCTTACCTGAGACATGAGAACCATGAGAGACCGTGGTGACCTTATTGGGACTTCCCTGTGTTTCCTGTCAGGACCTACAGTGGGAAGGTGTTCCAGGTGACTCTGCTCTCTCTGGGTGGGTTCCTGGTTCTTCCTCTGCTCGTCATCATCCTCATCATCGAGTCACCCATCCAGCCCGAAGTGTTCAGGTGAGCCAGACAGGTACATAGACAGGTACACAGGAACACAGACAGGTACACAGACAGGTAGACAGGTACACAGACAGGTATACAGGTACACAGACAGGTATACAGGCACATAGACAGGTATACAGACAGGTGTACAGGAACACAGACAGGTACACAGACAGGTAGACAGGTACACAGACAGGTATACAGGTACACAGACAGGTATACAGGCACATAGACAGGTATACAGACAGGTATACAGACAGGTATACAGACAGGTACACAGACAGGTAGACAGGTATACAGACAGGTACACAGACAGGTACACAGACAGGTAGACAGGTATACAGACAGGTACACAGACAGGTAGACAGGTATACAGACAGGTATACAGACAGGTAGACAGGTACACAGACAGGTAGACAGGTACACAGACAGGTACACAGACAGGTACACAGACAGGTAGACAGGTATACAGACAGGTACACAGACAGGTACACAGACAGGTATACAGACAGGTACACAGACAGGTACACAGACAGGTATACAGGTACACAGACAGGTATACAGGCACATAGACAGGTATACAGACAGGTATACAGGTACACAGACAGGTACACAGACAGGTAGACAGGTACACAGACAGGTAGACAGGTATACAGACAGGTACACAGACAGGTATACAGACAGGTACACAGACAGGTAGACAGGTACACAGACAGGTACACAGACAGGTATACAGGTATACAGACAGGTACACAGGTACACAGACAGGTATACAGGTACACAGACAGGTATACAGGTACACAGACAGGTATACAGGCACATAGACAGGTATACAGACACATAGACAGGTATACAGACAGGTATACAGGTACACAGACAGGTACACAGACAGGTAGACAGGTACACAGACAGGTAGACAGGTATACAGACAGGTACACAGACAGGTATACAGACAGGTACACAGACAGGTACACAGACAGGTATACAGACAGGTACACAGACGGGTACACAGACAGGTACACAGACAGGTACACAGACAGGTATACAGACAGGTACACAGACGGGTACACAGACAGGTATATAGGTACACAGACAGGTATACAGACAGGTACACAGACAGGTACACAGACAGGTATACAGGTACACAGACAGGTATACAGACAGGTACACAGGTACAGGTACAAGGTTTGCTTAGTTTGTTTAACGTTTATTTAAGGTTTGTTTAATGTTTGTTTAAGGTTTATTTAAAGTTTGTTTAACATTTGTTTAATGTTCTGCAGTCTGAAGGAGCCTCCGGTGATGAAGGGCTGCTGGGAGTCAAACCTGAAGCTCCGAGAGGCTCAGAGACTGTTTGAAGACCAGATCCACGGACCAGAGTCCATCGCCAACATCGGAGGTCAGTTTAGACCATTAAAGTTTAGGTTAGGTCGTATACCAGGTTTAAGTTTAGATCAGGTTTAAATTTAGATCAGGTTTAGATCAGTTTTAAGTTTAGTTCAGGTTTAAAGTTTAGATCAGGTTTAAGTTTATATCAGGTTTAGATCAGGTTTAAAGTTCAGCTTAGCGTTTAGTTTGGTTGATCTGAGGTCAGATGTTGACGTGCTCATCGCTGACATGTTTTTATCTCTGCAGATGTTTTGTTTGCTGGAACAGCTGATGGGAAGATCGTGAAACTGATTGGTCGAAGGATTCACACAGTGACAAGACTCGGAAAAGCGCCATGTGGTAAGTCAGTTTAACTAAGTTTAACGTCAGGTTTAGTTAGAGTCTGTTTAAGTTAAACTCGGACTTGCTCACACTTCAGCATTTCAACATTCTGTTTGTTCATCTGCATGTTTCAACATGAAACATGTGACCTGTAAACACACATACTCAACTGCTAGCTTTTATTGTGAAACAGGAAGTGAAGACACTCAGCAGGTGTGTCACAACGTTTAACCGGACTCACAGAGGCGGCAAATGAACTTTATTGTGGCAGGGCTTCAAACAGTGATGATGATGATGAGTAGGGGGAGGAGGAAGCAATACGTATAACTTACTGAATCCTTCGTTTAGGAACACTAACGAGGAACACTAATGAGCCTCAGGTTAATTAAAGTGAAGGTTTGATCCTTCAGGTTCCAGAGACGAGGAGCCCACCTGTGGGAGACCGTTAGGGATCAGAGTCGGACCCAATGGGACTCTGTTTGTGGCCGATGCCTACCTGGGTTTGTTTGAGGTCAACCCCACCACAGGTAAGTCAGCCTCAGCACAGGTGAGTCAGCCCCAGCACATGTTCAGGTCTGATGGACTCTCAGGTATTCTGCCGTAACTTCATGTGCTGCCTTGACTGTCTCAGTGTTTGCTGTTTCTTTCTGTGCAGGTGAGGCGATCAGGTTGGTGTTGGGTGGTCAGGTGGTCGCTGGCAGGAAGTTGTCGTTCATCAATGACCTGGCAGTGACTCAGGATGGAAAGAAGGTGTACTTCACTGATTCCAGCAGCAGGTGGCAGCGCAGAGACTACATGCACCTCATCATGGAGGCCACGGCTGACGGACGGTACGATGAAGTGCGTTATTCACCATAAACGCACCGCTGGGGCGCCGGGCCTATGTCAGGCCGCTGTCACTGAGTCAGCACTTCCTGTTTCTCAATAAAATCCCTGTGTTTGTGTGTTTCCTGCCGTTAGAGTGTTGGAGTACGACACAGAGACCAGAGAGCTGACGGTGGTGATGGAGAACCTTCGCTTTCCAAACGGAATCCAGCTGCTGCCGGACGAGGAGTCGGTGCTTGTGGCTGAGACCACGATGGCCCGGATCCGCAGGTAACACATTTGACTCACCTGTACGACCGCGGCCATATGTCAGTAAAGTCAAGTCCAGGGCTCTGAACCATCTGTGTCTGGTTCTGGTTCAGGGTCCACGTTGCCGGGCTGAACAAAGGCGGGATGGACACCTTCATAGACAACCTACCCGGGTTTCCCGACAACATCCGCCCAAGCTCCAGCGGAGGTTACTGGGTGGCCATGTCTGCGGTGCGGCCCAACCCCGGATTCTCCATGCTGGACTTCCTGTCCCAGAGACCCTGGATCAAGAAACTCATCTTCAAGGTAATACGGACAGAACGGGTCCAGGTGGCCCACATTGAAATGATAATGGCTAACGGTACTTTACTCTCTGTCCTCTGTTGTCTGCAGATCTTCAGTCAGGAGATCCTGATGAAGTTCGTCCCTCGGTACAGCCTTGTGGCGGAGCTTCATGATGGCGGCGTCTGTACTCGGAGTTTCCACGACCCAAACGGCCAGGTGGCCGCCTATGTCAGCGAGGTCCATGAGTACGATGGGAACCTGTACCTGGGCTCCTTCCGCTCTCCGTACATCGCCAAACTCAACCTGCGTCAGATCTGATGATGACGGACTTCTCTTTGTGAGACACGGCATCTGTCTTTAACAGTGGATGTCATGACGCACCAAAAACAGTCACGGGCGGTTTGTCGGGTTTGGATGTCGGAGTGAAACTTTACACATTTATTGTAGCTGACGACTTTAAAATGTTTGTTCTGTTTTACATGCATCATGAGCCTCCGCAGGGCCGGGTATCAAACTTCTGCTGCAGCTAACGACCGTTTTTATCATCAGTTCATCAACTTAATATAAACAAACGAGCAGATGTTGGATGAGAAGTGCTCAGCGGTCCATCGATGACTCATGTTGACTTCTTTCTTCAGTTTCATGTTAGGCTGCTTGTTTTGTTTAAAGAACAATAACATTTCAGTTTTTTCAGACTGATGTATTACAGTTTGGTTTGTTGGTTTCAGATACTCAGGTACAGATGAGCACAAAAGATTTTAAACTATTCCCAGCTCTAAAATTATCTTGACAGCTAGCTAAAGCTAATCTGGGTCACTACTCACTATTGGGTTAGCTTGCAGCTAGCAGTAGCATCATGTATAAGGTGCAGGCTAACAGGAGGAAATTCATGCTAACGTGACTTATTTTAATGTTTTGAGGTCATTTGTTGTTGTTGTTTCAGTCAGTTTAACATGTAAGCTAGGCCCAGCATCATGTACAAGTCATTTTACTGGTTTGTTTGATATACGTTAGCTACCATGAAGGTGTGGTGACAAATAATTGTGTCTGATTGGCTGAAGTTTTAGTTTCATTTCTTTGGTCGACCCGCGGTTAGCATGTTACTGTAAGCATGCTAACATGCTAATATTAACATGCTATCGTTACACAGCCTGTGTTCCTCTCAGAGGCTGTTTTGAGACTCTGGAAGATCTTTGGATTTATTTGGATCTGATGATTTTTACGGTGACGGCAGATGAAATCTGTTTGTTTTGTTTTAACGTGTTTCAGCTTCATTTGGAATAAAAAAAAAACTAAATGAACAAAGTGTGAGTGTCTTTATGTTCAGGAGGACGACTTGCTCAATTACATATGGAAACTTTGTAAAGTTTGTAACATTTACTAAAAAACAAGCTGCACTTCAGCTTTCAAAGTTCAAATTTAATCATTATTCCGAATATCACGTATCAACGTCTGACAGCGCAGACATCAGCTGGATCAGCACCGTCTATGTCGGACAGATGTTTGTTTGAACTTCAGTGTCCAAAGTACAAGGGACGCCAGGATGACCCTCACATGTGATGCAGAGTCATGACTCAGCAGAAACACTGGCTCAGTGTAAATGAACTCGGACTGTTCTGAACGTGCTCAGAGTTAAAATACAAACAGAAGCTACGATATCAGTGGCTGAGTTCAGTTCAGCTTGTTCTGATCTGTTATCTGTGTGTGTGTGTGTGTGTGTGTGTGTGTGTGTGTGTGTGAGAACAGGATAAAAGTCGTCGTTGTCTCACTTCTTGCTGCTTGTGGATCGACTGACGAACACGAAGATGAAGGTTTATCTGCTGCTGCTGCTTCTGCTGCCGGCAATCTGCTCGGGTAAAACTCAAGTTACTGTATACTACTGCTATACTACTAATATACTACTAAACTATACTACTTTAAAACGCTGCTGCACGTCTTTTAACTGGCACAAGCAAATATGAGCACATTACACCTATTTTAGCTTCAGTAGCTGCCCGTCCATTTTAGGATTCATTTTAAACTTCTGAGCTGCTGCACCTCTAGATCCTCTCAGGTCAGCTGACAGGCCTCACCTCTCCTCTTTGGCCTCCTAAAGACAGACATGGGTGAGAGAGTCTGTTGGGGTTAGATTAGGGTTAGGCAAAGGAACACCTGATTTATTATTGGACAGGTGGACCAGGTGTGAATGTTTCTGTTTTAAACTGTGAATAGGTGTGTCTCAGGTGTGATGTGTAAAGGTGAGATAGTCTCAGGTGTGACTGCAGGTGTGTTTGTGTTGCAGCTGACTTTAATATCCAGTGTTATGGTCAGGACTTCCTGAATGTCAACAACATGCTGCTGGACTGTGGTGGAAAAGTCCAGCAGGCATGTTACACCAAAGGTGAGTCATCTACCTGCCTACCTACGTTCTTCTTCATGTTGAACTTGAGACGGCACTGATGATGCATTTCCTGTTTGCAGATAATGGAGAGAAAGGCTGCGTCCGGCTGGAATACTGCTCGAAGAAAGGCTGGAACTGCTGCTACACCGACCGCTGCAACGCATGATGAACCAGGACACCTTGACATCATCAGACCTCATGGTGTAGACTTAACTGTGACACACTCAAAGACAAGTCAAAGATGTTCAGATCAGTGTTTGTTGCTGTGAACGTTAATAAACTCAGAGAAGAAGAAATTAAGTGTGACCATGGTTTCATTCAATTACAATGGGTTCAATTAGGCTGGGTTTCAAATATGTTTATTGGGAAACCAATCAATTAACAGAAAATCAACAATCAACAATTACGTTTTCTTTTGTTTTATACAGTAAGAAAAAGTAATCCCTGACAAAAACGACTCTGTACTCAGTACGTGACTCTGTACTCTGTATGTGATTCAGCACGTGACTCTGTATTCAGTACATGACTCTGTACTCAGTACATGACTCAGCACGTGACTCTGTACTCAGTACATGACTCAGCACGTGACTCTGTACTCTGTATGTGACTCTGTACTCAGTACGTGACTCAGCACGTAACTCTGTACTCTGTATGTGACTCTGTACTCAGTACATGACTCAGCACGTGACTCTGTACTCTGTATGTGACTCTGTACTCAGTACGTGACTCAGTACGACTCGGTAGTGCCTCCTGTAGGCCAGAGTTGACACTGCAGACTGTGAGGAGAACAGGAAGTTAAAGTCAAGTGTTTTTTTTCAGTTTTCCAAAACATTTATTTGCATTTTTTTTATTGAAATCTTCAGTACAATCTGTCGTCTGACAGGAATGCATGAGAGAAGATGTGATTGGCTCAAAACAGTCACATGAACATCATCATCATCATGGGTATCAATGTTGTTACTGATCGCTTAAAAATAAACTAACACTTTAATCCAGAAACTCCCACATGACCCCACCCCTCCCCAGAACCCCATCCCTCACATCACCCCGCCCCTCCCTGATCATCCAGGTGAGTCCCTGAACTCTGTACAAGCCCTTCAGAGACGAGCATAGAAAAGATGAAGGTCTTAAAGATGAAGATATTAAAAAGGCAAAAACATGAATGACCCCAACCCCCCCGTCCGCCCCTCCCCCTGGAGTGACATCATCATGACATTCAGGAAACAGAAATGGTCCAGAAGAGACAAAAACAAACATCAGCAGTCATTGAGTGAGTCACTGAAAACCAGCCAATCAGAGGAGAGGAGCGCATGTTTTCCTGTGAGCTGATTGGCTGAGATGTGAATGTTGAATGTACAGTGTAGCTGTGGGGCTGCTGCCCCCTGGTGGTGAACAGAAATATACAGAAACCTGCAGTATATACAAACACAGATCCCCTGTCACAGAGATGCCTCACTCTGTCCACAAACATCTGAGTCACAGCTTTTACTCTGGAGGTTGACTTCCCGTTTCCTTTTAGCACTCACCTGTCTCAGGTGAGAAAGACCAAACTGAACTAAGACCCGAATCTGAACCGGGCTGTTGGTGAAATACACCATGGGAGTCGTAGTTTTTAAAATCAGTGAATATTTGTTGTCCTCCAGCTCAGATTTATTGTACTTTTCACAATAAACTCCTTTCCTGGAAGGCTTTTATTGTGAAAGGTCATGCATGAGTTTCCTTTTATCAGTTATCAATAATCAGATTTTAAACACAATAAAACAATTTAAAAAACAAATTACTAAAAGTCTTTTATGTTGCAGGTCCTCTGATCCACACACAGGCTTCCTGTTCAACTGCTCTGCTCTGATTGGTGCAGAGAAAGTTACCTGGCTCACCTGCACGTTTTAGATTTTGTGGAACGTTTTGTTTCATCTTCATCACCTGGTTCAGGTATTCACACCTGTCCTCTCTATACAACCAATCATCTAAAGTGTTTCACGGATCCAGGTGACAGGTGTATACGTGCGTGCGTGTGTGTGTGTCAGGTAACTCCACCCCCAATCTCTGCTCAGGTAAATCAACTCTCCAGGTGTTTCATGTGTGACGTCACATGTTTGATCAAACTGAAGGAACGTTTATTTAAACAGCTGACTGATGAGAAGAAACCATGTGACCCTGCAGCCACAGGTTTGAGTCTCCACTCACACACACCTGACTCTCTCACACACACACACACGTACTTCTACACTTGTGAGGACCCTCAAAGACATAATGCATGTCCTCTAACACCGCCCTCATCGTGGACACTGAGAACTATTGATTCTATAGAACGTGTAGTCAGTTAGCCTCCATTAGCAGTTAGCTGAATTAGCAGTTAGCAGCGCCTGTTAGCAGTGAACTCGTGGATGTATTGGCAAGTTACAAAGCATCTTCCCTAAGTGGATTTATGACGTTTGTTCTGGGTGACATCATGATGTCCCCAGGAAGTGATGTCACACTGAATCATATGTTCACATTTTGCTCAGTTACATATCGGATTGTTTGAACTCTGTCCTAACCGTCACAGCTACGTGTCTAACCTTTAATCCTAAGCTGAACTCAGACCTGGTCTGATGTCCTCACTTTGTCACTTCTTCACAAGGTGTAACACCCTGCCTGGTCCTCACAAAGATAGCTGTACCAGAACAGTCACACACACACTGGGTAGGTCTATGAAGGGGGTGTGAGGGGGGGCAGGCCCTCGTCGCTGGGTGTGGCCGTGTCATCACTCGGCTCCAGGCTGTCCTTCAGACTCACCGTGCTGTCTGAGGGGGGAGGGGTCGACTCGGAGCGGGGTGGGGTTAACTCGGACGCAGGAGGGTTCAGCTCTGTCGGAGGAGGCGTGTCTGGGGACGGTTCCTGGGTCCCGTTGGCCGTTGGGGGAGGGATGGGGTCCTGCGCAGGTGTGGTGAAGACGGGGTCCACCCGGTGGGGGGCGGAGTTGGAGAGGAGGCCATCCGTGAGAGAAAGCGAAGACTTCTCCACCAAACGCCACTGCATGATGCTCGTGTCCTTCCCGCCTGTCGAGATCAGGTGACTGTCCTTATACAGGAAACTGACGTTGGTCACATGACTGCTGTGGGCGCTGTACTTATGGCTGGGAGCCTGGAGACAGAGACTGATTAGTGATGGATGAGGAACCAGGTGAGTTTATTGATAATGACCTTCCCATTGCTGATTGGTCGTCTTACCTTGGGGGTGGAGCACGGGTAGGCAAACAGGTGAACTTTACAGAAGTCGTCAGCGAGAGCGATCACCTTCCTATTGTGAGATCGGATCAGAGCATTGATGTCGGTGCCATCTGACCCCTCTGGCCAAACACCTGATGGACACGGTAATTATTCATTATCCTCTGTGACATTACCTCACAGGTGTGACATCACCTAATGACATCATAACAACTTCACTAAAGTCAACAGACAGTCAGAAAACACTTTCAAAATATGCACATCGACAGACACACAGGTGTTCAGGTGTGATGTGCTCAGGTGTGAAGTGTTCAGGTGTGATGTGGGTCAGAGGACAGAGGATGTCACTCCCTGTACAGATTGTAAAGCCCTCTGAGGCAACATGTGTTTTGTGACTTTGGGCTGTACAAAAAAAATTGATTTGATTTGTTCAGGTGTGACGTGCTCAGGTGTGACGTGCTCAGGTATGCTCACCAAACACATGGTATCCGAGTACACAGGTGTACGTCGCCCAGTCGATGTCTTTACACTCTGAACGATTTCTGATCAGTTTACAACCGTTTGGAACGTCCCCTGAAAACACACGCCTATTACTACAGGCATCACAGTACTACAGGTATAGCAGTACTCACAGTACAACAGGTATCACAGTACTCACAGTAGAGGATCTCGTAGTCTCCGGAGTTGGACATGATGAAGTTGTTGTCAGGTGACCAGTCCAGGTGTGTGATGTAGCTGGAATGTCCCTGTGGAAATGTTCAGGTAACTCATGAACAACAACAGTGCACTCTGGGAACTGTAGTTCAATATTACTGCTTTGCACCAAAAAGTCCACATATAGAACGTGAGTCAGTCACAAGAGCTGAGGTACTAACTAACCTAACTAATTAGCTAGCTAACGGAGCTAGCTCTAGCAGCACCTGGATGTTGGTGGTTCAATGCCACGGTGGCTCAGGCGGTCCACTAACAGGTCGCGGTTCTATGAATGGTTCCCATATCTGAACAGTCTAACAGAGTCCGTGGACAGGTGGATGTCGAATGGAGAAAGTTCTCTGACACCACGTGACCTTAACATGTCTGAGGAGAAACAATCGGACTCACTGTGCACTTCCCGTAGCGACTGTACTTGCGTCCTCGGTCAGAGACGGTGTAGAGGTAAATGAAGTTATCATGAGAGCCAACGGCCAACAGACCGCCATCTGCAGAGACACAGCAGAGGAGCATGCTGGGTTATGGAGTTTACTCACTCATAACGTTGTCATGGAAACAGTCTAAACAGGATGACTTGACTCCACCCACCTACAGAGAAGCGCATCACAGACAGCTGCTCGTTCCCATCAGTGTGGATTGCCACCAGGTCGGTGGACTCGGCGTCCAGGACGTACCACCTGAGACATGTAGAGACCATGAGACAGGCAGAGACCACAAGACAAGTAAAAACCATGAGACAGGTAGGTAGATAGGTACTAACTTTCCTGAGTGGGTTCCTATGGTGACCACGGCTCCGCTGGGATGGAAGTCTGCACAGTGTCCATGTTCCTGAGAAGACACACCTGTCAGTCACCTATCAGGCACCTGTCAGCTATCAGCCATTCAGCTGTCAGTGTGCAGCTCACCTCCAGCGTGCGGCTCCACTGCAGACTGTGATCCACAGAGTCCCAGAGGCAGACCAGCCGATCCTGGGCGCAGGTCAGGAAGAGGTCCCTGGACGGGTGAGACGCCAACCCCCACAGCTCGTCTGTGTGACCCTGAACACACCACAACACAAACACAGTGAGAGCCTGAACGCATCACATAGATGTGACGTCACAATGTCGTCACATGGCCTCACCTGGACTTCCACCAGGAAACCGTCGTTGAAGGTTCCCCTCAGGATGAAGTTACGAGAAGTTCCCACCAGAAACTCATCTCCTTTCCCCTCAGACACAGCTCGGATGGTTCCGTACTGATCCGGTACCTGAAGAGATGCACAGACATGTGACCCCGAGGTCATGTGACCTCACCTGTGTGTGTCAGGAGTGTGTGTGGGTGTGTATGTCAGACCTCGATGTCACGGTCCGCCCTCAGGTCGTGGTCCCACAGGATAATCTTTCTGTCTTTGCCTCCTCCGGTCAGCAGAGTGCCGCTCCTCATCTCACACATACAGAACACACTGCCTTCATGACCTTTGACCTGCCGGCTGATCTGAAACGCTGTGCACACACACAATGATGTCATTACAGTTTGAGCCATGTTTGGTCACTTTCACAGACTTCTGCTGTGTAGTTGGACATTTCAACATGGGGACTTGTTGACTCACTTCTGGAGCTCCTTAGTCTACCTGTAGCAGCCCACATAAAATTCATCTCTCTGACACTGACTACAAAATAGTCTCTGGTTCTTGAGCATCCTCATACAGACATCTGTTACCTCCTCCAGTGAGCGATGCCTGGCTCTGCCACCCGTACGCTCAGGACAGTCCAAACTTTTCTCGTCTGCTGTTCCCCGTTGGTGGAACGTCCTACCAGTTCCTACCAGATCAGGGGCGTCTACCTTCACCTGTCATATCTCTGACCAATCAAACATCAGACTCACCTCTGGGTCCCTTCCCGGTCGGGGTCTCAGCAGAGCTCCTGGTCCAGACTAGCAGGACTCCTCCAGAGTCTCCGGTCAGGATGTCTCCGGTACTCAGGAAGGCCAGACACTGAACAAACTTCGGCTTCTCGTATTTCTGAAAAGACCACGAGAAACAGGGTCAGACCAGGACCAGGACCTTTATCAACCGTAATACAACATGTTATCATGGAAACAGAAGACCTCCCCACCCCAAAGATTCCCTGTTTACGAGCCAGCGAGGTCCCGGTCCAGGTCCAGAAGAAGATGTGGGACTTCCCACAGGTGACAATGGTGTTTGGGTCAGTGGGGTGGAACTCCACGGCCAGGACAACCTCGTTAGTTGTCTGAAAGACAGCAGGTAGAACCAGTCTAAACTAGTCAGAACCAGTCCGAACCAATCAGAACAGGTCAGAGCTTCAAAGAGGAGGTCACATTTGAACACTCACCTTGATCTCTGCAATCTTTGACTTCTTCTGCCAATCCCAGACGGTCAACATGTGATCGTTACAGTCGTCAATGACACTCAGGTGCTGACCTGAGTCCTGAGAGACAGACAGGTAAGAGACATGATGTGAGACACCTTCTGTCCTTTTGATGATGTTCAGGTCGACACAGACCTCTGGGTCCACATGTTGACCTGCAGCCATGTTGTTGGACAGTACTACAGTTCCCATAATGCACCTGGATGATACTCACAGCTTTGGAGAAAGCAAGCGAGCCAACGCCTCGTTCAAACGTTCCCAAACCAACGACCTGCAGAGTCGACAGACTGACGCTGTCCCAGACCCGAACGTGAGGCTGCAGCGCCTAAAGGCACCACGAGTCCTCATTAATTATTCATCATCGTCATCATCATCATCAATTATTCATGATGTGTTTGTGTCAAATATTATTGGTCAGTTTTACTTCCTGTTCTATCAGATGAATCAATAAATAATGAATCAACAGATGGTTTCTGTCCTCACCCGTCCGTCTTTGTCCACGCCTGCAATCTGTCCCGTAGCAATTCGGATTTTATCAGGATGGATTGCCAAACTGACAGAGAGAGATGATGTCACCACAGAGCAGCCAATAGGAGAGCAGCAGGTGGTGAGTGTGTGGATGTGTGTTCTCACCACTTGACGCAGTCAGTGTGTCCGAGGTAATGTCTTTGCGTCCGCTCCTCGTAGTTAAACAATGCCACAACCGAGGCGACGAAGTAAACAATCTCTCCGGTCGGCAGGAGGTAAACATTGGCTCGGCAGTCTCTGCCACGGTAACCGTACCTGCAGGGAGGTCAAGGAAACACCTGGAGTCTCATACTAAATCTGGATCCACTTGGAGATCCAGAATCGACTCTCATATTTGAATGAAATTCGGCTGAATATTTTCCATCATGCGTTCTTTTTGTTTTAAACGAACATGACTCGTATTAAAAATGTGCCTCATTAACATAACTCTGATCATGTGATTTCCTGTGAAGGATACACCCACTCCAGCTTGAGTCTCTCTGATGGAAGTTCTGTCCGGACGTCATCGTAGTTGTCGACATCTGACGGGATGAACATGGTGATCGGTCGACCTCGCATGAACATCTTGATGTGGTTTCCCTCTGAAACACATCGGAGGACAAACAGTTCAACACTGATCTCTGAGACTGATCGATACTTTATTGGTTGACGACAGGTGATGAGTTTTGTTTCATTGTCAGATTTGATTCACAGATTTTAATCCTCTGATCTGGAATAGAACCCGTCAGCTTTGATTGATCAGGTTTGATTCAGTCAGTAACATTAAAGCTCTCTGTTGGTTCCAGAAACATTCTGACACAATAAATCAAATAAAATAAAACATGAAGCCAAACATTCAACAGGTAAAGGGACAGGTGAGGAAACAGCTGAGGGACAGGTGAGGAAACAGGTGAAGGGAGATGTGATGGATGGGTGAAGGACAGGTGAAGGGAGAGGTGAAGAAACAGGTGAGGGACAGATGAGGTGAGAGTTGAAGAAAAGTGAGGGAACAGGTGAGGTAGAGGTGAGGAAACAGGTGAGGAGCATTGATAGCGTGCAGGTAAAACACCTGCTTGTCAGTTTTACCGCCATAGAATTAAACAATCTCAGGCTAAACCAATCAAAGTGAGGCTGACAGCAGTGTCCAATGACATGCTTTACTTTTAGCTGGTGGGCGGGTCTGTCGACCCTCTATGGAGGTAAAGGAGAGCAGGGGGCAGAGCTAAGACAGGTCTATCACCTGATCAGGCTGAAGCAGAGAGAGCAGGAGGGTGAGCGAGGCTGACAACCCAAAGCAGAGAAAAAGAGGGAAATGTGATTGGTCCAGAACAAAAACAGGAAGCACTAATTCTGCTGCTGTTAGCATGTTAGCTTAGCTCACTCAAGACGGCTGATAAAAACTTACCAGCTTGGCTGTTTTTCTCTCTTGTTGACATTTTGGCTGGTTTGAGACAAAGACACCGTCACTCAACAACAACACAAACAACAACAACACAAACAACAACAACACAAACAACAACAACAACACAAACAACATAAACAACACAAACAACATAAACAACAACACAAACAACAACACAACATAAACAACATAAACAACACAAACAACATAAACAACACAAACAACATAAACAACAACACAAACAACAACAACAACACAAACAACATAAACAACACAAACAACATAAACAACAACACAAACAACAACACAACATAAACAACATCACAAACAACAACACAACATCAACACAACATCAACAACAACACAAACAACAACACAACAACATAAACAACAAAAAAAAACAAATAACAGTCTGAGTCGTTCCAAACTAAATTTAAACACTGCAGGAAACTAAACATTAAATATTCAAAACAACTCGGATGCCGTGTTGCTGGCTTCCTATTGGCTGTTACATATAATGATAATGATGATGACGGTGACGACGATGATTATGATTCATGATTAAGATGATAAACTTATATTTACCTTGACTGACCACTGGGTCTTTGTGTCTGAGGAGCACAGAACAAACAGACATCTCATTAAAAACTGTCCATCCATCAATATCGATACCAGATGTGTGTACACACACACACACACACAGTTTGTATATATTCAGTATATAAACGTACTTCTCTGCGTTTTTTACCACTTTGGCCAGCAGCTTGGACGTGGACGCCGCTTTAACCAGTTTGTTCCGGTTCTCCTCTGAAGTGTCCCACGTACTGCTCTGAGAACGTTCGATACCTGAAGACCGCTTTACACTGGGACCCCTGTACACAAGGAGATACACTGAGTGTGAGGAGGAGGAGGAGGAGGTCCTCAGGTGAAGCTGGGAGGAGAACAGGTTAGTTTACAAGTAAAGAGAGCCAGGACTCCTTGAGACTCTTGGAAGCTTCCTAGAGACTCCAGAAGGCCTCCAAGAAGCTCTAGGACCTCAGAAAAGTTAGAACATGTGGGGTTTGCTGGAGGAGGAGGAGGTCCTCAGGAGTCAGAGGAGGGAGGAGAAAATGTTAGTCTGAATGAAACACACAGCACAGCCTAACCAGCAAAGATTAAAGAGGATTACCAGGAGACCTCAGAGGACGCCCAGGATCTCCAGGAGACCTCAGGAGAGCCCAGAATCTCCAGGAGACCTCAGGAGAGCCCAGAATCTCCAGGAGACCTCAGAGGACGTCCAGGATCTCCAGGAGACCTCAGGAGAGCCCAGAATCTCCAGGAGACCTCAGGAGAGCCCAGAATCTCCAGGAGACCTCAGAGGACGTCCAGGATCTCCAGGAGACCTCAGGAGAGCCCAGAATCTCCAGGAGACCTCAGGAGAGCCCAGAATCTCCAGGAGACCTCAGAGGACGTCCAGGATCTCCAGGAGACCTCAGGAGAGCCCAGAATCTCCAGGAGACCTCAGAGGACGCCCAGGATCTCCAGGAGACCTCAGGAGAGCCCAGAATCTCCAGGAGACCTCAGGAGAGCCCAGAATCTCCAGGAGTTTCAATGATCTCTTAGAGGTCACCCAGACCTGCCCTGAGGAGCCACAGACCTGCCTGTTTTGGTCCCTGTTCTGCCCACAGCCGAATAAGGTGTGTGCAGCCTTGACCTGATCTGGACAGGTGTGGGAGGAGCAGGTGAGGACTGTGGGTCCTCGGGGACGGGGTTAATAATGTCAGAGCAGCACCAGGAAGCAGAGAGGTTAGAGGCAGCTGATGAATCACAAAGTGGAACCTTTTGGGGGGTGTGTGGCTTTTGCTGCTGTCGCTGGACTGGGCCGGCCTCTGTGGGTTTGGGGGGGTCTGAGGGGGGTGGGGGGAGGAGGGAGAGGGGGATGGGTCCTTTGGACGAGGAGGCTCCTCACGCTCCTGGATCTCCTCCATCAGAGACCGCTGGCTGCTGACCTCCTTCTTCCTGTCTGCTCCACTGTGGACAAAACCAGGACCGTGAGACACCAGAACCTACCAATCCTACTGAGTCTATGGAGTCTACTCTACTTTTATTGTTCTACTGTGTTTCTACTGATTCTACTGTGTCTACTGCAGAGAGTCAAACCCTCAAAATCCATCAGAGACCGCCGGCTACTGACCTCCTTCCTCCTGTCAGCTCCACTGTGGACAAAACCAACCGTAAGACACCAGAACTACGACGTCTACTTCTACGTTCACACTGCTTTACATTGACTGCTTTACACTGTTTCATGCTGCTTTATGCTGTTTCTCTCAGGGTCATGCCTAGTCAGGCATGGTATTGGTTGAAAATGTAGTCACATCTTATTGAAAACGCTCTCTCCCTCCATTGCTATCACCACTACCACCTGTAAACATACCTGTCTCATTAATGCATGTTACTAACTAAACTTCTTCCCCTGAGTCTCTGTGCTCTCTCGTCCAGCAGGTTCTCATGAATCGTGGCTGCTGCTGTGGTCCTGCATGACGTCCACTACAAATATTATTACTGTCATTATTGTTACCATATCTCCATCACAGTTTATAGTTAATGATTTACTGCTGCTGTGCATCTGTGTCTCTGTCTCAGGTTCCACTGCTGCTGTAATCATTCTATCATTCATTGTAATTGTACGACATGTTTGTGTTGATTGTTCTGTACATGTGACATCCATTGCACGTCTGTCCGTCCTGGGAGAGGGATCCCTCCTCTGTGGCTCTTCCTGACATTTCTTCCACCTTTACCTAAAATGATAGAGGAATTTCCTCTGCATCGAAGCCTCGTTTAATTAAATTTAGAGCTCACATTTTTTTAATGTGACACAACGTGTTTACGCCTACAGGCTATGCATCCACTGCAAAGCAGAAGAAGATGGAAGTGGGCTTTTGGTAACGTGTGAAGACAGTGTTGATGTACAGAACGGCAGACGCTGGGACAGAAAACAGCAAAAATGTGCAAACATAGCAAAGCGAAAGTAATAAGATTCTACATGATTACTCGAATAATCAATAGAATATTCAACAGAATATACCAAAATATTTGATAGTTACAGCCCTAACTAACTGCTTTATACTGGGTAGGTGAAGGTCACATGTCTCAAACAAACCATGAAGCAGATGATCCAGTCTGCAGACTGTGGATGAAACCAGCTGTGGAGAGAATCATCAGAGACGAGAAGAAGAAAACATGACGGCATGATATCCACCTTTGTCCGATGGACAGGCTCGAGTCTGTGTGTGTGCTGAGTGTGTGTTTGTTGAGTGTGTGTGTGTGTGTGTGTGTGTTTGTTGAGTGTGTGTGTGTGTGTGTTTGTTGAGTGTGTGTGTGTGTGTTGAGTGTGTGTGTGTGTGTGTGTGTGTGTGTGTTTGTTGAGTGTGTGTGTGTGTGTGTGTGTTTGTTGAGTGTGTGTGTGTGTGTGTTTGTTGAGTGTGTGTGTGTGTGTGTGTGTTTGTTGAGTGTGTGTGTGTGTGTGTGTGTTTGTTGAGTGTGTGTGTGTGTGTGTTTGTTGAGTGTGTGTGTGTGTGTGTTTGTTGAGTGTGTGTGTGTGTGTGTGTGTTTGTTGAGTGTGTGTGTTTGTTGAGTGTGTGTTTGTTGAGTGTGTGTGTGTTTGTTGAGTGTGTGTGTGTTTGTTGAGTGTGTGTGTGTGTGTTTGTTGAGTGTGTGTGTGTTTGTTGTGTGTGTGTGTGTGTTTGTTGAGTGTGTGTGTGTGTGTTTGTTGAGTGTGTGTGTGTGTGTTTGTTGAGTGTGTGTGTGTTTGTTGAGTGTGTGAGTGTTTGTTGAGTGTGTGTGTGTGTGTGTGTGTGTGTGTGTTTGTTGAGTGTGTGTGTTTGTTGAGTGTGTGTGTGTGTGTGTGTGTGTTTGTTGAGTGTGTGTGTGTGTGTGTGTGTTTGTTGTGTGTGTGTGTTTGTTGAGTGTGTGTGTGTGTGTTTGTTGAGTGTGTGTGTGTGTGTTTGTTGAGTGTGTGTGTGTTTGTTGAGTGTGTGAGTGTTTGTTGAGTGTGTGTGTGTGTGTGTGTGTGTGTGTGTGTTTGTTGAGTGTGTGTGTTTGTTGAGTGTGTGTGTGTGTGTGTGTGTGTTTGTTGAGTGTGTGTGTGTGTGTGTGTGTTTGTTGTGTGTGTGTGTGTGTGTGTGTTTGTTGAGTGTGTGTGTGTGTGTGTGTGTTTGTTGTGTGTGTGTGTGTGTGTGTGTTTGTTGAGTGTGTGTGTGTGTGTGTGTTTGTTGTGTGTGTGTGTGTGTGTTTGTTGAGTGTGTGTGTGTGTGTGTTTGTTGAGTGTGTGTGTGTTTGTTGAGTGTGTGTGTGTTTGTTGAGTGTGTGTGTGTTTGTTGAGTGTGTGTGTGTGTGTGTTTGTTGAGTGTGTGTGTGTTTGTTGAGTGTGTGTGTGTTTGTTGAGTGTGTGTGTGTTTGTTTGTTGAGTGTGTGTGTGTCTGTTGAGTGTGTGAGTGTTTGTTGAGTGTGTGTGTGTGTGTGTTTGTTGAGTGTGTGTGTGTGTGTGTGTGTTTGTTGAGTGTGTGTGTGTGTGTGTGTGTGTTTGTTGAGTGTGTGTGTGTGTGTTTGTTGAGTGTGTGTGTGTGTGTTTGTTGAGTGTGTGAGTGTTTGTTGAGTGTGTGTGTGTGTGTTTGTTGAGTGCTTGTGTGTTTGTTGAGTGTGTGTGTGTGTGTTTGTTGAGTGTGTGTGTGTTTGTTGAGTGTGTGTGTGTGTTTGTTGAGTGTGTGTGTGTGTTTGTTGAGTGTGTGTGTGCGTGTGTGTGTTTGTTGAGTGTGTGTGTGTTTGTTGAGTGTGTGTGTGTGTGTGTGTTTGTTGAGTGTGTGTGTGTGTGTGTGTGTTTGTTGAGTGTGTGTTTGTTGAGTGTGTGTGTGTGTTTGTTGAGTGTGTGTGTGTGTGTTTGTTGAGTGTGTGTGTGTGTGTGTGTTTGTTGAGTGTGTGTGTGTGTGTGTTTGTTGAGTGTGTGTGTGTGTGTTTGTTGAGTGTGTGTGTGTTTGTTGAGTGTGTGTGTGTTTGTTGAGTGTGTGTGTGTGTGTGTGTTTGTTGAGTGTGTGTGTGTGTTTGTTGAGTGTGTGTGTGTGTGTTTGTTGAGTGTGTGTGTGTGTTTGTTGAGTGTGTGTGTGTGTGTTTGTTGAGTGTGTGTGTGTTTGTTGAGTGTGTGTGTGTGTGTGTGTGTGTGTGTTTGTTGAGTGTGTGTGTGTGTGTTTGTTGAGTGTGTGTGTGTGTGTTTGTTGAGTGTGTGTGTGTGTGTTTGTTGAGTGTGTGTGTGTTTGTTGAGTGTGTGTGTGTGTTTGTTGAGTGTGTGTGTGTGTTTGTTGAGTGTGTGTGTGTGTGTGTGTGTGTGTTTGTTGAGTGTGTGTGTGTGTGTGTGTGTGTTTGTTGAGTGTGTGTGTGTGTGTGTGTGTGTGTGTTTGTTGAGTGAGTGTGTGTTTGTTGAGTGTGTGTGTGTTTGTTGAGTGTGTGTGTGTGTGTTTGTTGAGTGTGTGTTTGTTGAGTGTGTGTTTGTTGAGTGTGTGTGTGTTTGTTGAGTGTGTGTGTGTGTGTTTGTTGAGTGTGTGTGTGTTTGTTGTGTGTGTGTGTGTGTTTGTTGAGTGTGTGTGTGTGTGTTTGTTGAGTGTGTGTGTGTTTGTTGAGTGTGTGTGTGTGTGTGTTTGTTGAGTGTGTGTGTGTGTGTGTTTGTTGAGTGTGTGTGTGTGTGTGTTTGTTGAGTGTGTGTGTGTGTGTGTTTGTTGAGTGTGTGTGTTTGTTGAGTGTGTGTGTGTGTGTGTTTGTTGAGTGTGTGTGTGTGTTTGTTGAGTGTGTGTGTGTGTGTGTTTGTTGAGTGTGTGTGTGTGTGTGTTTGTTGAGTGTGTGTGTTTGTTGAGTGTGTGTGTGTGTGTGTTTGTTGAGTGTGTGTGTGTGTTTGTTGAGTGTGTGTGTGTTTGTTGAGTGTGTGTGTGTGTGTGTTTGTTGAGTGTTTGTGTGTGTGTGTTTGTTGAGTGTACCTTTTGGCAGCTGATGACACCGTCTCCTTCCTGGTGACGGAGGTGGAGTCTCTCTTTCGTCCCGGCGTTCCTCCGTTAGCGATACAGGACATGGAGTATGCTTCACGAAGTGCAGCACCACCTGCAGGGGGCAGCACACTGTTAACACTGACTGTAACCAGGCACACCGTAACCAGGCACACCGTAACCAGGCACACCGTAACCAGGCACAGAGACACGGTGGGGACGGTACCTTTGCTTCCATGTTGTTTCTTGGAGGACGCCGCAGAGACTTCAGATGCGGCGAGGCGACGAAGGACGTCAGCAAGCGCGGCTTTCATCACCGTCAACTCGTCTTCCTGCTGCTGGACACGAAGCTCCAGAGCAGACAGACGGTCATTGACATCTGAGACACTGGCTCCAGACATACTGTCATCTGCAGTGAGACAGGTAACATCGTGTGTTGTGAGACAGGTAACATCATGTGCAGTGAGACAGGTAACATCGTGTGCTGTGAGACAGGTAACATCGTGTGCTGTGAGACAGGTAACATCGTGCTGTGAGACAGGTAACGTCATCTGCAGTGAGACAGGTAACATCATGTGCTGTGAGACAGGTAACATCGTGTGCTGTGAGACAGGTAACATCATGTGCTGTGAGACAGGTAACATCGTGTGCTGTGAGACAGGTAACATCGTGCTGTGAGACAGGTAACATCATGTGCTGTGAGACAGGTAACATCGTGTGCTGTGAGACAGGTAACATCGTGCTGTGAGACAGGTAACGTCATCTGCAGTGAGACAGGTAACGTCATGTGCAGTGAGACAGGTAACATCATGTGCAGTGAGACAGGTAACATCATGTGCTGTGAGACAGGTAACATCATGTGCTGTGAGACAGGTAACATCGTGTGCTGTGAGACAGGTAACATCGTGCAGTGAGACAGGTAACATTGTGCTGTGAGACAGGTAACATCATGTGCTGTGAGACAGGTAACATCGTGTGCTGTGAGACAGGTAACATCGTGCTGTGAGACAGGTAACATCATGTGCTGTGAGACAGGTAACATCATGTGCTGTGAGACAGGTAACATCGTGCTGTGAGACAGGTAACATCGTGTGCTGTGAGACAGGTAACATCGTGCTGTGAGACAGGTAACGTCATCTGCAGTGAGACAGGTAACATCATGTGCAGTGAGACAGGTAACATCATGTGCTGTGAGACAGGTAACATCATGTGCTGTGAGACAGGTAACATCGTGCTGTGAGACAGGTAACATCGTGTGCTGTGAGACAGGTAACATCATCTGCAGTGAGACAGGTAACATCATGTGCAGTGAGACAGGTAACGTCATCCACTGGATGAATAAATAACTCATTTCCTGAGTCTTTGTTCTGCAGATCAGAGTCCACACATTTACACACACACACACACATTTACACACACACACATTTACACACACACACACATTTACACACACACACACATTTACACACACACACACACACACTGCAGGTCTCCATCCGGGTCTTTTTCTTTGGGGGGGGGCTCAACCTGTGGTTCTAGACCCGATTCTGGACCCTGGAGCTGGTTCTGGACCGTGCAGGTCTGAGAGGGTCGTCATCAAACTCGGGTCTTTCTGCGTGGGGTGTCCGGGACTGCAGAGTCCGCTTCAGGAGGAGTGTGTTGGTTTTGCGGCCCTGCAGCCGCCGGAGGGGCGGTGCGGAGTTTTTTTTGATAAATACAGCAGTGACACGTGTAAAGCCGCCAGAGGCGCGTGCTGCTCCCGCCGTCCCGTCACTGCACGGACAGGTGACCAGGTAGACCATGAGGGGAGAGCGGCGGCCGGACTCACCTAAGCTGCCCGTGAATCCGTCCATTTTCCGGGACAAAAGCGGGAGTCCGGGCCGGAGGCCTGCGGGAGGCTGAGCGCACACTGCGGGCCTCCGTCCGGGTTTTTCCACCGCAGCCGGGGGAGGAAGAGCCGAGCCGAGCCGAACTGAGCCGAGCCGGGTCCGTCTCCTCCGCGCCGACCTTGCCGTATGCGTCCGTCCGCAAAGGCCGAAGATCCGCCGCTTTCCTGCGGGTTGGAAGAAGACGCCGCTCCCCGGAGGATCCGACAGCCGAGACCGAGACGGGAGAACCGCGGAGCCGCAGACACGACGGACCGACGCTGCTGCGCGTTTCCGACTCCGCCCGCTCTGGCAGCGCGCGCTTCCCCCAGAGGAGGGGGGAGGAGACCTGGATAGGAGTGAGAAGGGGGAGGAGGAGGAGGGGACCTGAGGGGCAGGAACTGAGGGGAACTGGGGGAGAGGAGAAGAGGAGGACTGAGGGGGGAGACAGGGTCAGGTTTCAGGTGTGTGAAGGTTCAGCAGCGCCGCCTCGCGCTCACTCACCGTTATCACACAACTATAATCAGAGGCAGTGACGTCATAGTGTTAGTTTAAAACAGGAAGTGACACGCTGCAGCATTTGTCTCAATAAAAACACCAGAACACTTTCAAAAAGAAATCAGAGGAAGCTTTTATTTTGTTGAATATAAAAAGACAAACTTCATTTAAACAAAACAGAATCCTTTCACAATAAAAGTCGCCTGTTTGAAATCAATTATCAGACTTTGTTCTGATTGGCTCATTCAGCTGAACTCTTTATGTATAAAACTTTAAAAAAAGGTTGAATCCAGTGTCGATAAAGTTCAACGTGTGATCACCTGCAGAGTCTGTTCTGCCAATCAGTGTGGCACACGATGGCCCCGCCCCTAGAATGTGATGTCATTAAAGCTTGAATGTGTGATTGTGTGACCACCTGGATGACATCACTACTCATCCTCCTCTCATTGGCTGAGCTGGTTTCACATTCTGTCACTTCCTGTTTGATGGCCAATATAAACTATTTTTAAACTGATTAAAGGTAAAAGCAGGTTTGGTCACATGATCAGACACCTGAGTTCACTGATACAGATGACGATGATAACGATGGAGGAGGCACTGAACAGTAAACAGCCACTCAGGTCAAAGGTCACATCGGTTCATTAAACATTCACAGGTAGGACACACCCTGAGGTGTGGAGCAAGAATGCTCATTAAAAACAGAAGAAGAAGAGGACTTGTCAGTGGGCGTGGCACATTCAACAGTTACCACAGCAACAAGGCTATCAGAGGAGGGGCCTGATGACAGGAAGTGAAGGCAGATACAGAAGAAGAAGGAGCAGAAGGCACATCTGACTGAAGAAACTTTGTCCAGAAACATCAAGTGGAGGCTCCGCCCCCTGCGCGACAGACCGCACCCATCAGGGGGTGGAGTCTTAGTAGCTAAATTTGACTTTCTCGATGTCTGAGATCAGAGTCCTGGCCAGGTATATCCCCACCATCTGAAACACAGAACACATACAGTAGGTACTTCACTTCTGTTGAAGTACTGTAGTAGTTCTGCAGTACTGTAGTTCTGGTTCTGTTCAGGGTATTTGTACCTGCAGGAGGGAGATCACGATGAAGATGATGGCCACAGTGTACAAGTTTCCAGGTAACCAGTCCTCCAATGCAGCGATGCAGCCTTTGGTGTAGATGTGATTGCTCCAGTCCCTCTGAACACAACATTTAAAGAATGTTAAAAGAACATTAAAGAACAGGCCTGCACTCTGACCATCACCTGTCCCAACAGGAAGTTAGACCTAAAGAACGGGAAGTGTGCTCACATTTGGTCGGTTTCTCACGTCGTAGCCACACTGAGTGTTCACCACTGAGTCCTGAAACAAACAACACAAGCTTTTTTTTCCCCCATTGTTCTGTAACCATGGCAACTGACTGTGTATTGATGTGTACTGGGGAGTGATCAACTCACAGCAGGATCAGTGATGCAGCATGAGAAAGGAACTCCACACTTCTCTCTGCTGCGATGAGTCCCGTTACAGCTGAAGTAATCATTCAGATTCCAGTCGTCCGGTTCCTGAGCTCCACAGCAGTGGTTCTGTTCAAGAACAACATCCTACAGGTCAAACTGAAGGTTCCTGAGGTCTACGTCCTGACTTTGTATTTGAACACAGACAGACAGTGATGTGGTACCATTCTCTGGACAGAATCAATGAGGTTCTGCAGGTCAATGTCATCTCTGTACGCCTTGATGTTTGCCAGGAAAAAGTCATTGATCCACTCTCTGACCTGACTCTGAAAAACGACCGCCAGTACCGCCGCTGTCAGCTCCAGGATGAAGATGAAGCCGATGATGCCTGAAAACTGACCAAGAAAAACACAAAGACAACCTTACCTGAAGAACCTTTAACGTACAAACCTTACCTGAAGAACCCTTAACGTACAAACCTTACCTGAAGAACCTTTAACGTACAAACTTTAACTGAAGAACCTTTAACGTACAAACTTTAACTGAAGAACCTTTAACGTACAAACTTTAGCAGACAGATGTTTTCTCTTAGAGCGCCCACACAGCCGGCAAAGCCCAGGATGAAGGTGACTCCGCCCACCACCAGGACCAACCACACCGGGTCGAAACCATGCAGCCGCGTCACCTGGGTCAGATCCAACAGGACTCCCTGTAAAACACATCAGACCAGTTCAGGACGGGTAAAACAGTAAACAGTGAGTCCAGCAAACTTCTTATTTTATGAGTTCGTTCACCTTTTCACTCCACGCCCAGAAACCAACTGCAATGAAGGCAGCTCCAGCCAGCTGCAACACAAGACACATGACTCACATTTCAACAGATTAGGGTTTGACATTGTTTCATAAGAATGGGTGAAACACAGATTGAGAAACGTTTCCTGAGCCAACCACACAGGATGCCATGACATCACTTCCTGTTAACTCATTACAAGGCAGTGTCAGAGTTAAACACAAATCTGTCTCAGTCAGCTCAAGAGTCTGTATATTTATATACATACATACATACATACATACATACATACAAGTGTGTGTGTGTGCATGTGCAGGTAACTTACCCAGAAGATGATGTTGTAACTGAACATCAGATATTTGTAACAGCAGCTGACCTCAGCACTCTCATATCGATAGTAGTACATCTGTGACAACACATAACACTGTTAATACTGTACACATTTATAATTATATACTGTCCGCACATACAGTTATATAATGACCACATTTACAGTTATATACTGTCTACGTATACAGTTATATACTGACCACATTTACAGTTATATACTGTCTACATTTACAGTTATATACTGTCTACATGTACAGTTATATACTGACCACATATACAGTTATATACTGACCACATTTACAGTTATATACTGTCTACATATACAGTTATATACTGACCACATATACAGTTATATACTGACCACATTTACAGTTATATACTGTCTACATATACAGTTATATACTGACCACGTATACAGTTATATACTGTCTACGTAGACAGTTATATACTGTCTACGTATACAGTTATATACTGTCTACATTTACAGTTATATACTGTCTACGTATACAGTTATATACTGTCTACATTTACAGTTATATACTGTCTACGTATACAGTTATATACTGTCTACGTATACAGTTATATACTGTCTACATTTACAGTTATATACTGTCTACATATACAGTTATATACTGTCTACATTTACAGTTATATACTGACCACGTATACAGTTATATACTGTCTACGTAGACAGTTATATACTGTCTACGTATACAGTTATATACTGTCTACATTTACAGTTATATACTGTCTACGTATACAGTTATATACTGTCTACATTTACAGTTATATACTGTCTACGTATACAGTTATATACTGTCTACGTATACAGTTATATACTGTCTACATTTACAGTTATATACTGTCTACATATACAGTTATATACTGTCTACATTTACAGTTATATACTGACCACGTATACAGTTATATACTGTCTACATATACAGTTATATACTGTCTACGTATACAGTTATATACTGTCTACATTTACAGTTATATACTGTCTACATTTACAGTTATATACTGTCTACATTTACAGTTATATACTGTCTACATATACAGTTATATACTGTCTACATATACAGTTATATACTGTCTACATTTACAGTTATATACTGTCTACATATACAGTTATATACTGTCTACATTTACAGTTATATACTGTCTACATATACAGTTATATACTGTCTACATATACAGTTATATACTGTCTACATATACAATTATATACTGTCTACATTTACAGTTATATACTGTCTACATATACAGTTATATACTGTCTACATATACAGTTATATACTGTCTACATATACAGTTATATACTGTCTACATATACAGTTATATACTGTCTGCAGTTGTATAAACTCTGACTGTTAGCATGTTAGCTCCTGCTGTTTGTAGATGAACTCATCAGGTTAAACCGTTAGCTTAGCTCAGCTGCTAAAGTTTTCGCTCATTAAAAACAGACTTTTTTCTACTTTCTTTGTCTTCTCCAAACGAGCCCCCCGGTGTCTGAACAGAACCGGGTCACTGGACTCACGGTGCCGTTCACGTTGGGCTGAGAGTTCTGAAGAGTTTCTGTTTGTTGGGAGCTAACCGGAAGTAGCTAATGCTAACGTAGTGAGTAAAGCGTGTTTTTGAGCAGAGACTGTCGCCACAGTCAGTCGTAGTCAGTCTTACCTCAGACCAGGTCGTAGAAACTCTTTAAAGACTCGAACACGGTGATGGTACCGACACTAACACACCCGAATCATAACGGTCAGCTTCCGCCACAAACAACAACAACGCCCACTTCTTCTACCACTCTTACTGTCGGTCCGCAGACCGCCTCACAGGATGCTGCCACCTGCTGGAGAGGAGAGGAGCTGCAGACAGCAACGTTTGACGTAATCCAATCTGCTGGTGTTACCTGGTATGTAATCGTTGCCATGGTAACGGCTGGTTAGATGGAGGCACTTGGTCTACAGATAAAAAACAAGCAAACATGTGTCCAAAAGTCTGAGGTATACTTTGAGGTACCATGGAGAAGGTGACCTCCTGTTCTCTGTCACCATGGTGATGAAACAGACAAGATTCTGGGTCAGACTCATGTTCACCTAAGTATACTGTACATACACATACATGTACTGTAAGTATACATAATTATATACGTTACATGTAATTCAATTCAGTTCAATTCAAGTTCATTTATATAGCTCCATATCATAACTTCAGTTATCTCATGACACTTTTCATACAGAGCAGGTCTAGACCGTACTTTTTATAATATTATTTACTAGAGTTGAGCTGGATACTCGGCTGAAACTTTTGCAGAGTACGAGTGTTATACAAGTAATACGAGTAAATATGTGTGCTCGGACTGAATGAAAATCCTTATTGGGTAGCTGAATGCTTCTGCGCTCTGTGGTAAGATAGTTACATGGGGTGATCGATAAATATAATTGGGTGTCGTCAGCATAACAATGAAAATTAATGGAGTGATTCCTAATAATGTTCCCTAGAGGAAGCATATATAGACTGAATAGAAGAGGCCCCAGTACAGAACCTTGTGGGACTCCATGACAGACTTTGGTATGTATGGAGGATTCATCATTGACGTGAACAAACTGAGATCGATCTAAGAAATACGACCTAAACCAGCTTAGGGCGGTTCCTTTGATGCCAATCTGATGTTCCAGTCTCTGTAAAAGAATTTGATGGTCTATGGTTCAAATGCAGCACTAAGATCTAACAGAACGAGTACAGAGATGAGTCCTTTGTCTGATGCCATTAGGAGATCGTTTGTGACTTTGACTAGTGCGGTCTCTGTGCTATGATGGACTCTAAATCCTGACTGAAAATCCTCAAATAAACTGTTCTTGTGAAGAAATTCACACAGCTGATTAGCTACAGCTTTCTCGAGTAAATTAGAAAGAAAGGGAAGGTTTGATATCGGTCTATAATTGGCTAAAACCTCTGGATCTAGAGTGGGCTTTTTAAGAAGAGGTTTAATTACAGCTACTTTAAATGTATATAGTACATTTATATGTATCCATGTAATGTAAATAAATATATGGTTTGTGCACATAAATAAATATGCAGTATGAATACATAAATATACTGTGTGTAAACATAGATTTAAATAGTATAATAAGTTATGTAAATAAATAAAAGAGATTGGCTGCAGGGGTGTTGGTTTATGTGTCCGTATGAAAGTGTGTGTGTGTGTGTGTGTGTTTGTGTGATGAGATCTGTTACCATGACACCTCGCCTCCAGCATCCTGACACCATCTCCATGGCAACAGGGCCAGTAATATGACACATTACACAATATTTGGATCATTTTGTCTCATCAGTGTGTGTGTGTGTGTGTGTGTGGTTTAAATATTATTTTAATTACATCTCATTAGACGGTGACTGAAAACAAACACAACAAACTAAAGCTACCGGGTGGAATCAAACATGTGACGTTTGAGTGTTTCTTCAGTCAGACAAACATTCCAGGACCTTCATGGAAAACCTTGGATTTCCAAACCTTTACACACACAGATACACAGATACACACTTTCTATATTATAGGGATATATGTTATATATGTGTATGTGTGTCTATGATATACTTCTGTCCTTCCAGTGTGGAGCTGATCTCAGGTCTCTTGTTATGAGCTCTGAACAGATAATCCTCAGTAATCCGACAATATGAGACAGAGATAATGAGAGGATCAGGAACGGGATCAGGACTAATCAAAACTGGATCAGAGAAACAAACACCTGGTTCTGTCTCCAAGAACCTTAAAGAGACAAACGTTTGAGTTTCACAGTTAATACAAAAACACTGAATTTATTCTTCTTTAAATAAGATTTTCTGTACAACACACTGTACCTGTCCCTGAATGTCTCATCAGGACCCAGTGTCAGAGTGCAGCAGCGTCACTTGTTATTGGGTGACTACACCGACAGTCCCCAGGCAGTACAGTGTCCCTCCATTGTGGTCTGGGACAGCTTGTCCATCAGATTCCCCTTCAGGTAGACCAGGATGCCATCTGACCTCTGATAGGGAGAGAGAGAGAGGTTACCTGTGGGGGGCAGGGTTTATTACATAATCACATGGGTCACATGATCCTAAAAAGTACCCCTGGAACATCTTCAAAGACCCCTGAAATCTCTTCAAGTTGAGCTTATATTTTTAGATAAAGTTTGTTATGCACCAATCACACCAAAACAAATTCCTTGTATGTGAAAAAGAAATTAGCTACAGAGACCAAAAGTGTTTTTTGGACCAGGATGTAAACATGTTTATTTCTGCTGTGAAGTTGGGCATTTGAACATGGGGACTTGGAGACTGACTCACTTCTGGAATCAGCCTCATGTGGACAACAAGCTCTGTTGTCACAAGGACCAACGGCTCAAACATTCCAAAATACAAAGACAAAGTTTATGACATTATATCACTTTTTTTTTTATTATTAATTAAAGATTAATTATTTATTATGAAATCATAACATGTGAAAGTTTAAAGGGAAAGTCTGCAGGATTTCACACTAACAAAGAAGAAGAAGATTCTTCAGTGAGATATTTCTCACCATCCTGACATTCAAATGTTTTCAACACTTCAGCTTCCTGTCTCTGAGTCTGCTTGTCACTATGGAAACAGTGGATGGTATCCAGCCGTCCCAACAGATACAGTTACACCACAGAGTGACAGGGTCTGGTTTAACCAGAGAGAGTCCAGAGAGCAGAATCCCACAGGACCCTGAGGAGGGAAACAGGAAGCACATGTTTCTATTTACTGCCCAAGAGGAAACATTCTGATCGATCTGTGGTCTGAAGGGAAAGCCTCAGTTCATCAGCCAGACCTCAAAGAGTTCTGACAGAAACCTGAGCCCAAACAAACATACATATTACAAGATAATTAAAAGGAAGGTTGTTGACATTTATGGAAGCCAATCAGAAAAATTCAAATCATAAAATCATCCTTGGTGCTGTGTCCTCCTTGCCTCATTGTGCCCTCCTAGCTCCATTGTGCCCTCCTTGCCTCATTGTACCCTCCTTGCCTCATTGCACCCTCCTTGCCTCATTGCACCCTCCTTGCCTCATTGTACCCTCCTTGCCTCATTGTACCCTCCTTGCCTTATTGCACCCTCCTTTCCGGCAGCTCTGCTCTCTGGTCACTGGATGAACTCGGCAGACAGGCTGGGCATGCCGCGGGCAGAGCGCACCCTGAGCTCGTGGTAGCACTGGATGAAGCTGTGGTAGATAAAGGTGATGGGCAGCGCCAGCAACACAATGCCACTGACCACGCACAGACCACCCAGCACTCGGCCCGCCACAGTCACTGGGTACATGTCCCCGTACCCCACTGTTGTCATGGAGATGATGACCCACCAGCTGGCAGCAGGGATGCTGGCGTAGTCCTGATTTCCGGACTCCAAGTCCAGGCCATGCTCCAGCAGCTGAGCCAATGCACTGAAGATTGCCATGGCGACGAAGATGAAGACCAGCAGCATCATCATCTCACGGTAGCAGCGGCGCAGCGTCAGGCCGAGCGTCTGCAGGCCCAAGAAGTGACGAGCGAGTTTGATGACCCAGAAGATCCGCATGATTCGCAGAATGCGCAGCGTGACGCCGGCTCGCTGCAGCTGAGAGTTCTCCCCCGTCAGGGTCGTCACAGTGACAGAGATGTAGTACGGCATAATGGCCAGCAGGTCGATGACATTCAGAGGGCGGCAGACAAATTCACATTTATCCTGAGACACAAGGAAACGGACGATACACTCTGCTGTGAACCAACCAATACACACCGCCTCGATGATCCTGCAAAGGGACAGCCAGTCACAAGGGAGGAGTGAAAGGACCAATCAGAGAGAATCACAATATGGATCAACAGCATGAACAAACACTTATTCCTCGATAGTGAAAAGTTCTCTATATTATTGAATTATTATTAAAGTGCTGCCACAAAATATTAGTGAGGACAAAGTCAGCATGATCTGTCAGTCTGTGTCATCTGTGGCTACTTATAAAGAGACCAGTCCAGGATTCAGAGACCAGTCCAGGATTCACTTGGGTCATAGTGTATTGTGTACAGAGAAGAAGATGTGGTGTTTGTGTCCTACCTGTGCTGGTCTGTTGTCTCGGAGGTCATCCACTCTGGCAAGGTGCTGGCACACAGCATCACCATGGAGATGACCACAAACAACACCGACACAAAAGCGAGGATCTGCGCCGCCAGGGAGGACGCAGGCTCCTCAAATGTCCTCCTCATCCTCTCCATCCAGGGACTCTGGGGCTCCTCTGGGCCTCGAGGCTCCTCCTCTGGGAAGAAGTGGACGAAGCAGTCGGACAGGCGGTCATCAAGGCGTCGCTGGCAACATGGCTGCAGGTCTGCACTCTCCAGGCCCCAATACAGCATCTCATTATAGAAGGACAGCTCGCACATGTGTGGCACAAAGCGTAACTTCCCGTGCTGCACGTACAGCATGATGAAGCTGAAAGCCTCAGAGTGCCGATCAAAGAAAAACTCATTTCTATCACGGTCATAGTCGTCACAGAGCTCCAGCAGCTCACTCTCCGTCACGCAGCGATGCAGCCGGCTGAGTCTGCTGAGCGGGAGGCGCTTCATCAGCTCAGCTGAGAAAGAAAAGCGTCGACCGCCGACGTTCAGGGTGCAAAGACTTCCAGACTTCATATTATTTAACTTTACAAACACAGTCTGTTTCCAAACTTCATATTTTTTGTTTTTTGTTGGAGCTTGAACTTTGAGCTTCAGATTTCATCTTCTATTTGAAATCTTTTGTCGTCTTTGCTCATTAAAGCGCTGGCCGCTGCTTCAGACTTCTTCTATCTCAAAAGACACTTTCCCGTCTCGCCAGCCTCCTGTTTCCATCTTTGTTGTCTTTGATGCTTGAATAAAATAAAAACAAACTCTTTTAATGACCTACTATCAAACAGAGCGGCTCAGTTTTAGTTGACCGGCTCAGGATCAGCTCACATGAACATGAAACACTCACCAGATTTCAGCGTCGAGTGTGAAGCTTCATGTGTTCTCCAGCAGCAGATTAATAAATATATAAATATGATGAGTGGATCCTGTCACACTTCTGCTTTGTTTCTTGTCGTTGTTGAGTCTGAAACTGAAGAGCAGCAGTGGTTCATCCTCCTCCTCCTCCTCCTCCTCCTCCTGTCTGAAAGGAAGATCACAGTCGATGAGTCAAACGCTCTGAGTTGCGCAATCTGAACCTCTACACACCTCCTCAGTGACCGAGCCTGTGTGTGCTCTGTGTTCTCACTGTGTGTTTTGCGTGTCTAGGCCTTCTCTCTGTGTCTTTGTATCTTGCCTGTGTTTGCCCTCGTGTTCCTGTCCCTGTTCTTTGTTTTCTGGATTATTTGCTTTGTTAGTGTTTTTTGCCTGGTTTCCAGTCCGTTTTGGTTTATCTTTTTTTGTGTGTCTTTTGATTTTTGAAATTCTGCTCCCATGTTTCTTTGTGCTTCTTTACATTTTTTGGTTATTAAAGTAGCTCTTGTGGCCCCTACGCTACCTGAACTTGGGTACTTTCCTGAAATTCTCCTCTCAAATTAACATGGGAGTATATTGGGCAGGAGATGGGTGTTGGTGAATGGCGAATCTTTGTGTCTGACACCAAAACTATTATACTGACAGCTTCAGCAGTGGTATCTATGTGACACCAACAAATTTTCCTACATTTGTAGCTATAAATGATTTCTGTAGCTTGACATCTGCGGCCGCAGTCGCAGTTTACAAATTTATTTCTTGACAAATTTTTCTCTCTCTCTTCACTCTAGCTCTCGAAAATTCTCGCAATACACACCCATTCATATTTTTTTGCGCGGTGTTTTGCAATTTCTGGCAAAACTGTTCGGTGAAATTCTTTGAATATACATATTCAAAGAAAAGAGCCGGTCGTTTTGACTCCTTGTTTGTGTATGTGCGACAAAAACTCTGGTAAGAATAATAATAATAAGAAGAAGAAGACGCGGGGTGGATAACATATAGTGTGCTCTTTCAGGCACACTCAATAATAATAGTAATAATAATATAGATGCAACAGAACATCTGCAGCGTTTTGTTACAGATGTTAAAGGACCTGAGCCTCCTCAGGAAGTAAAGCTGGCTCAGGCCCTTATAGATGGCCTCTGTGTTGGTGGACCGGTCCAGTTTATTGTCCAGTGTGACACCAGTGCAGTACGTAAAGTGTATGTGGTGAAGAGGAAGGGAGACAGGATATGGACCTGGTATATCCACATGGAAATTGGGGCACCAGCTACCACCACTCACTACCACATTCCCCCATTGCATCCGGAGTCTTATATCCATAATGGGAGACATGATTGCGTTGGATGCCTGGTTTCAGCACCTTTCTGCTCTTCTGTCTGCAGGCCAGCTGACTCCTGCCCCTTTTGTTCTTCCATAGGTGGCCCGGCCAACTCCTGCTCTGTTGGTGACCCAACTGACTGTTCTTCTTCCAGTCTCCTTTTCCATCAGCAGTACAGCTGACTCCTGCTGAACCTGCCCTCTGTTGGCATCCTGGCCGACTCCAAGCCTCCCTCGTCAGAGGGTTGGCGCCTTCGTGTCCACCAGCCTCTTCACTGCATTCCATAGGGTTGCCGCCATCTTCTCTGCCGACCTCTCCACCAGCCCCCAGGGGGTCGCTGCTTCGTGTCCACGACCTCTCCACCAGCCCCCAGGGGGCGCCTCTGCTGCCCCTGAGCCTCCTGTCCCTGAACCTCTCCTCCAGACCCCCTACATTATATAAAATATCTGTACTTTTTTCTGAAAATACTTTTTCAGAAAGTACAATTTTTTTTTTTTAGATTATTTTTTTGGCCTTTTTATGCCTTTTTTTTATTGATAGTACAGCTGAAGATAGACAGGAAGCAGGGGGCAGAGAGAGGGGGAGAGAGACGCAGTAAATGGCGTCCGATGCGGGAGTCGAACCGGGGCCAGCTGCAGCGAGGACTGTAGCCTCTACACATGGGGCGGCTGCTTAACCCACTACGCCACCGACCACCCCAAGTACAATTTTTGAGAAAAAGTAATCTATTACTTTTGAAAGTAATCATTTGAAAAAGATTTTTCTGAAATATCTGAAATATTTTTTCTTTACTTTCTGAAAAAAGTAGTCTGAAAAAATGTCAGAAGAAAGTAATCTTTTGAAAAAAAATCTATTGCTTCGATAAATAATCTATTACTTTAAAAGTAATCTATGACACAGGCAGCATTTGGCTCAGTTGGTAGAGCGACCGCCTCATGTGCACAGGCTCAGTCCTCGCTGTGGAAGACTCTTTCCTGCATGACATTCCCCGTCTCTCGCTCTCTCCACATTCCTGTCACTCTTCAGCTGTCTCTGTCAAATAAAGCTTGAAAAGGCCAAAAAAATAATATTTAACATTTTTTCTGAAATTTTGTTTTTACTTTCTGGAAAAAATATTTTCAGAAAAAAGTAATAAGTAAGTAACAAAACTAATCTATTACTTTTACAGTAATCTCTTACTTTGAAGGTCACTTTAGAATGTTCTTCATTACTGTATTACTATTCAAAATAACAGATAACTTTCAAAAGTAATAGATTACTTCAAATATAGTCAAATATAATTATAGAGTACTTTTGAAGATAGATTACTTTCAAAGTAAGTCCAATAAAAGTACTAGATTACTTTTGAAAGTAATAGATTACTCATGTAACAATTGGTGGGTTTTATATTTTTTGAGTCTCTCCTTAATGAACCAGAATCAGAACATAACAATACACACATATATACTATACAAAATAGTCATATTGTGATATATCATCATCGTCATCATCATCAGGAAGTTTTCTACAGACGCTGCTTCTTCTTCTGCAATAAAACATCCTGATACACTTTAATTAACAATTAATAATCAACCTCTAATTAACCTTTGATAACCATTAAAACCAAAAACATTTTATGTTCTAGTGGCAAAACAGGAAGTGACCTCACCTTATGGCTCTCTCTCTCTCTTCTGATTGGCTCACAGTCTCTTGATGTGTTGCGTGCTGTGTTAAAAGGATTTGACTGTAAATCTGCTGCTAATAATACACACATATTAACACACAAACACACACACATTCTTGACCTCTGACCTTGTGTGATCGTACATACAGAAACTTTATTTACATTCAAACCAACTCTTAGACCTGCTTCACACCTGGTCTGGATCACATGTCGTCATCCAAACCAGGTGTGAAGCAGGTCTAACCAGACTGGACCTAGCCTCATCTCACACCGCGATCACGGTCACCTGTTGGTGTATGGACCTCAAGTTTGGCATCATTTTGTTTTTTGGAGGCGTGTTTTTTATCACATTAGTCACCTTGAGTTCAACAGAACAGAACTAGGCTCAGTAGCTGGACCAGACCAGGTCCCAGTTGAACGTGTTTCCCTCCAGTCGACCTCTCAAACATTACGTGAACCATCTGGTCATTCCTGGCTCAGAGGTTTACCTGATTGCCTTAATGATAATCTGATCTAATCTGAAATCTGCCTAGCAACAGGCTTGGCGATGTGATTGGTCCACAGAGCAGCTGCTGAACTAAATGAATTCAACTGTTTAACTCGTTTAGTTCATTAAACACTGAGGCGAAATACTCGATTACACTGAGAAGCTCGATTAATGGAACCAGCGGACTGCTGTGATCTACTCCAGAGAGCATGTGTTTCCTGTTTCCAGAACAGACAGACAGACAGACAGACATCAGGCTGGGTTAAAAACAGTGAACTTGTCCTTGCCTCCAGCCCGACCCCGACCATCCTGCCCCCATGGCCCCCCTGCCCCTCTCCTGACCCCGCCGCCGGTTGTGTGCCTGCGTCATGCCTGCTGTCCTTGCCCGTCAGCTGACATCAGCAGTTAATCTGTTCCTCTGAGCTGATTAACTCTGATCTGATCAGCTGCTGTTAAGAACCTGCATTGTATATACTCCTGTATATAAGAGTATATTCTCATATTAGAATGTATATGCCTGTGTATAGGTGTAAATACACCTGTGCATGTTGCATTTAGAAGCAGCCCTGGTTCTCTGATAAATGAAGAGTCAGACAGTTTGGTTGTCAGTCTCAATCTCTTTATAGATTTTATCGTACACAATGGAGCGACTACAAGCTCCAACCAACCCACAACAAACATCACAAGTCTTCATATGACAAAGGAAGAAAACATACAAATATTACATTTAAATCACTATACAGCCGATCTGACTTTACCTCTGCAAAACTGAACACAGACCAGATCACACACACTCTGATGCAGCTTCCTGTCTGAGAAAAAAACTACATATTTATATACCATCATCAAAGTGTGTGTGTGTTGGTTTGACTGCAACTTTAAAAAAACATTCCTGTTTCAGTCTGAATCAGCGTCGCTCTGACACGGAACCAGACGGCCAAGACCTGACACCCTGAACTCGGTCTGCCAGGGTCAGACCAGTCATGTGCTTCAGGTTACAGATGTTAGCATTAGCGTTAGCTCTGATTCCTTCGACAGTGAAGCTTTAATCACCATCCACAAACTGTCAAAAACATGTTAAAGAATTTAAGATTTGTGATGGACGTAAAAACAACAGACTGTTTTTACCTATATATACCTCTGTACATACCTGTATATACCGTTGTACATAACTGTATACCTATGTACATGCCTGTATATACCTCAGTGTATACCTGTATATACCTCTGTACATACCTGTATATACCGTTGTACATAACTGTATACCTATGTACATGCCTGTATATACCTCAGTGTATACCTGTATATACCTCTGTACATACCTGTATATACCGTTGTACATAACTGTATACCTATGTACATGCCTGTATATACATCAGTGTATACCTGTATATACCTGTGTGTACCTCTGTACATACCTGTATATACCTCACAGTGACAGCACTGAGCAGGTCCTGTTTTTTGGAGGTTTAGGCCGTCTGTTTCCATGACAACCACCTGTGTCAGAGGTCAGACAGTGGCAGTAAAGACCAGAATCCGACCGATACCCGAAGTCTGAGACACAAACACCAGAACGAGGACGTAAAAACAGCTGATAACACTGATGTTTGTTTCCCACGTAAACAAACACGTTTGGCAAATTTAGAAAAGATCTGGTTCACGCTCTGCACTCTCTGCTGGACTACAATCATCTCCCATATTGTTTGATATCAGCTGATCTGGGATCAGTCGTCATGTATCGGTCGGGCTCTGGTGAAGACTGGTCAAGTCTTCCAGGCCTGGTGGGGTCTGACAGGAAGCATTAACAAGGGGAGGCTGGGGACTAATTGAACTGAACGTGCTTTTAATTTGAAATTCCAGCCCAGCAGGTTTCTGATTCTCTGATTTAAAAATAAACTCTGTTCAACATATTTACAGGAAACATCGAATATGTGTACGTGTGTGCATGTGTGTGTGTGAGTGTGTAGATTTAAACACGTATCATGGTGTAAATATAGACAGTGAAGACCTCTCCTCTCTCGCTCCTTGTTTTCTGGGGGAGAGGCAGGTGGAGGTGGGGGAGAGAGGGGGAGACCTCAGTCCTTGGTGGTGGGCGGGGGCTCTCAGGTGGCCTCCTGTGCGTCCCCGCCCTCGTCCACCTGATTGGTCTTTCCCAGCGCCTTCAGCTTGGCAAGCAGCTCACTGAACGTCTCCTTCACGCCTTTCTCCAGCAGCCAGCCTTCACTCTCACACTCCGGATTCTCTGGGTCCTCCATTGTCTCCAGAGCTGTACAGAGGTACTTCAAGCCTGCCATATCGACCGACTGTCACACACACACACACACGCACACACACACACATATGTTATTACATCATAACCATGGCAATTTCCTTTTGGGTGAAGATATTTTTTGCAGCAGCTTTAGGCCAGTGGGGGGCGATATGTTCACGCAGAAATGGAGAAAAAGAGGTGTGTTATGGAATTTTCTATCCTCAGGTTACTCTGGGTCAGGTGTGGGTCCTGGTTCTGGGTGTTAGTATTTGTGGTGTTCTCTGTAGAGGTTTAAAGTCTGACCATCAGCATGAGTTCATCAGACTCAGATACTTCTGATGAACTTTGAGAGTGTCTCTAATTCTCATTGGCCAAGCTTCAATAAATATTACAGCATAAGACATCAGAGGATCCTGAACACTTTCTGAACTTCTGACCTCACCATTGACCACTGAACATTGATTTCAATTTCTCCACAACAAGGCTGAACTGGGCAACGTGAGTTTTGCATTCTTGCATCGTTCACATGGGCAGGAAATACTGAACTCTGGTTGTTTTTTTCACCTTGTGTTTACTCACCTTACTCATGCAGGTAACACGATGAGCATTTTCCTTTAGTCTCATTACATGTCTCAATAAACAGGCCAAAGGTTGCTGAAATAACTCCATCACAATAGAGATTTGTGATTGAGATTTTGAGGCTGCTGATTGGTCCATTTTTTTCCAAACAACAAAGTGTAGTGGCAACAATAAAACTGACCTGAGAGCAGTATCAGTTTGTTTCTTGTTGTTTTGACCCACATAACTTCACTAGAATCACTTTTCATTCTCAGGAACTGATCTTCCCAGAATGCAACCTGTTGCTACTGCAGGCAGATTAAAGCCCCCCCAAGAATAGTTCCTGATCCTTGGTGAGCCTGACCACCATTCAGCAGCTTAACGGACCGCAACCTCAGCACTCAAGCCACACCAAGTCTGAGTGAAATAAACTGCTGTAAAATATCTCATGGAAACCACAAGGTTGTATCTTCCTTTGAAATCCCAAACAACAACAATCACATGTAGTTTGACGCATCAGATCAGACCAAACTGTTTCTACATATAAATGTATTTTAAATTTCCATGAAGTCATTTTAAAAAAACAGATTTTTCTAGATAGAGTCTGGTGTGAACCTGCTGTCTGCAGGTCTGGATCCTGTTCCGTCTGTCATGTAGCTCCTTCAGTGCTAAAGCTAATCACTCACTAATCAATTATGCTGTTAACCTGGAGCATTTCAGGTCGCTTCAGTTCATTTAGTGCAGGTGTGCTGCAATGATCTTGTTATAAATCAGAAGATTAAGATCAGAACTTATCCTGCGTTCACCTCCACAAGAAAATCCTCAGAGATTACACACAGTAGCAGGTCAGAGGCAGATTTAATGCCAAGGTTTCACCTGCTTTCCTCACTTCCTGTAAAAAAAACCCTTTTTAACAAAATGCTGCTGTTCTTTCCTGACCATCCCACCCCCGATCGTCCTGTCCAGTCATGTGCTTTTGTTCCAGCCCTGTGAGTTGCTTCCTCTGTTTTTGTCTTTTGTCCTGTCATTTATGACATGTCATGATATCATCTTCTTCTCAAGTCACGATGACTATATGAAGCTACAGCTACAGCAGCTGGTTAGCTTTGCTCGGCTTGGAAACAGCTAGCCTGGCCCTGTCCAAAGGCTCACAGTCAACATGTTATAAGGGTTGTGTGTGTGTGTGTTTTTGTGTGGCTCTGAGCAGTTGCAAAGCAACCAGGGGACACTTCAGGAAGTTGCTGGTTCCAGTCTAGCAGTTCCTGTTTCATGATTAACATTTTTGTTCGGATGAAACAAACCAGATGGGATGGGTTCATCATTGACCTTTGTACAGAACCAGTGGAAGCTGATGGGCTACAACGTGTTGTGGGTGAATGCTTACCTCCAAGATAATGGTGGTGATGATGAGTATACCAATGCTGTTCATCATGCCACTGAAGTAGGAGAAGAGGGCCTCACGGCAACCCCGGGTCCAGATGTTGAGCTCCTCGATTCGATGGTCGTAGTCATAGTGGGCAGAGTTATTGGTTAGGTGATGCTGGATACAGGGCCGCGGGGAGCCAGGGTTACAGCAGCTGAATGGTACGCTGTCCATTAGGTACTTTCCCTCCACGTTACTGAGGACACGGCTGCAGGAGATACACAGACTTCATGTTTACTGAACTCTACAGGGATGGACGAACAACAAAGAACATCACTGACATAAAACAACACAAAGCTTTGAATAAAAAGGGCCCTGTGTTGAACCCTGAGTGACGGCATTCAGTGCAATGGGGGGAAGACGAGTGAAGAGGAGCTGATTGAGACTGAAAGTTCATTTTGTTTTGAACTTTGATCAGAATTTAACTGAATTTAAAACAGATGAAGCTGCTATAGCTTGTTAGCTGCTTGTCACCATTCTTTATTGAAGCCCCTGAACCTGGTAAGCCAGCCAGCAGGCTAACATTAGTACTGTTACCAGTTACATGAGTGCATACAAAGACTCTGAGATCCAATATTTGACTTTTCTTGTCAACCTTAATTGTTTATTTTTCACTTCTACACACAAGGTGAGACTTCAGTCCAGTTTCATTGAGTTTGTCCTGATAGTGGCGCCAAAGATTCAAATCTAAAAGGTTCATCAGGACAGTTCATGTTCAAAAATCTGAATCAAATCAAGAGGAAGATCTTTTAAAAAGAGGACTTTTGTGATGTCATCATGTCTCCTCTGAGGGGGTGGAGCCTCAGAGTAATTTACAGGAACAGGCAATGGGCGTGGCCTGAGGTTAAAATTGGATGATAGGAAATAATCATCTCAGAGACAGAGAGAGAGAGAGAGTATCTGTTAAGTGCATTAACACAGAAAGATGACATGGAAACACGCAAACACGAAAACATGGATCTATAACACGTCTCAGTCACAACATGTTCTGCTGTTAAAGTTTGTCACAAACACATACAGTCAGAAATGTTTCAGTAGCTTCTCTGAGAGAATCAAACACTCCCTGAGACACTCGGTTTGGCTTAACCTTGTCATGTTCGCAAGTGTTTAAGCTGCAGCGAGGTGGAAATCAGATCCTGACAGATTATAGACTTAAGGAGGAGAAGCCGGTACAACGACCTCCTGCACGGGAACTTTTACCTCCTTAAATCCCTCATTTATCCTCCACTGACCCCTTTAACAAAACTCCACCCGCTGAGATCAGAGTTTAAACTGTGATTCAGCTGAAAATCTGTTGACCACATGTTTAATGGGAAAAAAAAGAGCCACGATTTAGAGACAGAGCTGAATCGAAAATAAAAACTGATCATAGGTCAGAGTTCATGGCACTTTCAGGACAAGAAGCTACCAACGTGTTTCACACAGTCAGAGCCCAACACATTCATCTATTAAAAAACATGACAATGAATCAGCTATCAGAACAGTTGGTTTGATTAATCTGTTTCATAAATGTTCAGTCAATGTTCAGATCTAATGCTGATATTCGGTTTTTGTACTCACTCTTTGACAGCGTCATTGCTCATGTCCAGGTAGCGGTTGCTGATCCACTGCACTTCGAACCAGTCCCTGAAGTTGTTGTTGCCACAGCAGCGGAACTCGATCTGCGTCATGTCCAGTGTCCTCTTCATGAAGCAGCGTCCCGGCGTGTCCGTGTCCTTGTAGAACTTGATGCTGTTCTTCAGGCCCTCGGCCAGCGTCAGGTACACAGCAAACTGCATGATGAAGCAGAGAATCACCGTCAGCAGCAGCAGCACGTTGAAGCCACAGCACAGCAGCAGGTACGTCTTCAGCATTGGTTTCCACTTGGCGAACTTGATTGGGTCCAGAGAGTCATGGCACACCTTTCCTCCGAATGCATTGACGCCGCAGGCCAACATGCCCACCAGGATCAGCAAGTTGGGCACTAAATGGCTCTCGTTGTTGTCCATCATCTCACTTCTCTTCCGCAACTCGATCTTGAAGAAAATACCGAGGCTGAAGATGAGGATCCCCATGATGACTGACACCCAGTAGATCATCCACAGACCCTGAGCCAGCTTCACCCGCTTCTGCAGGTTGAACTTCACTGGCATGAACGGCATTTTAACCTCTTAGGCTGACCGAAACAGTCAACTCAAAATCAACAATCACTTTCTGTCAGGTATGAAGAAGCAGTTTGAGAATCTGGTTCAGAGTTTCAGAGCTTTAATCCGTTCCAGAAAGAAGCAGCTGAACACGACTCGGCCAGAACTCCAGGATTCAGACCCATAAGACCGAGTGGCAGGTCAGGACAGTCCATAATGCTGGGGGGGCAGTGGGGTCTGCCATCAAATCACAACCCAATATTCACATAAAAGCTGTCCGATCGGTTCAGCACTTGGCTCCTCCAAACTGAAGAAAAGGTGTGAATGTGAGTGAGCGGCGACTCGTCATCCAAACCTTCGATCAGCTCTGATCCAATTAGCAGATCAGCTGCTGCCTCTAATCCAGTGACTTACTGCTAATTGGTTTGATGTTAAGCAGGAGCTTCCTCCTCCCAGCCTGTCACAGCTCACAGAGTTCACTGCTGCTGACAGAGGCTCACCTGTGTCACGTCCCCACAGGTGAGCCTCCAAGTAGAAGAACTGATGATCTGGCCACTCTGTTACCGTTCAACAACCAATCACATCATATCAACATAACAATATTCAGAAGACACAACTCTGACCAGGACTCTGGAGACCTCCACAGTTCTCTGGCCTGCTGTCAGCTGACCTCGTGTTCCTCAAAGATCAAATCAAAATCAAAATTTTATTTGTACAGCCCAAAGTCACAAAACACATTTTGCCTCAGAGGCTTTACAGTCTGTACAGGGAGTGACACCCTCTGTACTTAGACCCTCGGTTCCAGTGAGGAAAAACTTGCCCACAAAAACCTTTAACAGGGAAAACATGTGGAAGAAACCTCAGGAAGAGCCACAGAGGACATCAGAAAATTGTAGGTCATCCAACTTTTTATATCCCTGAGGCACGCTTGCAGTTTGGCTAAATGATTGGTTTCATCAGGCTTGATCGATAAATATAATTGGGTGTCGTCAGCATAACAATGAAAATTAATGGAGTGATTCCTAATAATGTTCCCTAGAGGAAGCATATATAGACTGAATAGAAGTGGTCCTAGTACAGAACCTTGTGGGACTCCATGACAGACTTTGGTATGTATGGAGGATTCATCATTGACGTGGACAAACTGAGATCGATCTAAGAAATACGACCTAAACCAGCTTAGGGCGGTTCCTTTGATGCCAATCTGATGTTCCAGTCTCTGTAAAAGAATTTGATGGTCTATGGTGTCAAATGCAGCACTAAGATCTAACAGGACGAGTACAGAGATGAGTCATTAGGAGATCGTTTGTGACTTTGACTAGTGCGGTCTCTGTGCTATGATGGACTCTAAATCCTGACTGAAAATCCTCGAATAAACTGTTCTCCACAGAAACTCAAAAGACGCACAAAACCTCAGAGTCATGGAGAATCATAGTACTCATAAATTCAAAACAAAACACCACACCATGGTTACTGAATTCAACCAAAGTGCCCCCCGAAATAAAAAGACACTGTTAGCTTAGCATGTGACAGAGTTTTAAGCTCTGTGATTGGCTGATTCTTTCTAAAAAGGCACCCTGGGCGTCGCTGAAAGTTGACTTCCTCTCTTAGGGCTTCTAACAGCCACTCATCATCTGTGTAACTGAAGGTCTTTCTGCAGGTATGAACGTCTTTGTGCAGGCCTCAGGGTCTTTGTGCAGGTCTGTAGGTCTTCCTGTGGATCTCAGGGTCTCTGTGCAGGTCTGAAGGAATTTCAGCAGGTTTCAGGGTCTCTCTGCAGGCCTGAAGGTCTTTGTACAGGTCTGAGGGTCTCTCTGTGGGTCTTGGGACTTTTTGTTGACTCATAAACAAACTTGAGTCTTGCTCAATCCCAGGAGTCATCTGTGATTCATTAAAATCTGAATACTTGGCTGTGATTGGCAACCATTTTGAGTTCTGGAGGCAGACACGGTCAACACTTTTAAGAGTAGTAGCAGTAGTTGAGCTCATAGTTAGTGCTGGCTCAGGTCACCCCTTAGTTATCCTGCCATAGAACTAGACTGCCGGATGTAGTCACATCTCACTTTACTGAAAATTCTACTCACTACTCTCTCTCTCTATCACCACCACCATCTGTAAACATACCTTTCTCATTGATGCATGTTACTAACTAAACTTCTTCCCTGGAGTTCCTGTGCTCTCTCATCCAGCAGGTTCTGAGGTCGTGATGGATGACTACCAATGAGCTTCGGTCTGTCCAAGGTTACTGCCTGTTAAAGGAAGTTTTTCCTCGCCACCGTCACCAAGTGCTTATTCATGGTGGAACTGTTGGTGTCTGTGAATACGATGAAAAAGAGTACAGTCATGAGATAACTTAAGTACTATATCGGGTGCTTTATAATTAAAATTGAATTGCTTGAGACAAAGACAAAAGAAGTTGTTTCAAAGTTTTTTATTGGTTTTGTTATTCTTATACAATATGGTACATTCACTCATTTATACAAGAATTCACATATTAACAAGCAGTGACAAACGAGGCGGCGTGAGGAGGCGTCATGCTGTGAATGTCTCGTTTTTTTCAAACGTGAAAAACAAACGAGCAAATCAACATTTTTCATGTGTTTGAAGAAAATCAGATTTTTACGACAAACTAATAAATAAATAAATAAAGTTCAGTTTCCATCTGTTCACTACGTTTCTCTTCGTCTCTCACATCACAAACTCAACGCCATAAAAAAAGAAATACAGGAAGTGACATCACACTTAAAATAAAATGTTAAAACAACAGAACAGCCTCTGATATGTGCTTCGATATGTCGATCACATGATGCTCTCTGCAGGAGACCCCCCAAACTGTGAATCTGTTGTCATGGATATGCTTTAAAAAGAAAATCAGATAAAAGTAAAACAGCTACAAGAAGAGATTTCACAATAAAAGCCTTCAGCTTGTTTTTAATTAGAATTAAAGAGCCAATAATCTGCCTCTGTCCCCGTCAGCCTCAGCTGCTCATGTGAATCTCTGATTGGCTGTTTGGAATCTGAACGAATCAGAAATGTGGGCGCCGTTTTTCCCATCATGCCTGGAGAAAACAGATACATATAAATGAGATTTTAAAAATCTATGAGTGACAGCAGCAGGTGGGCGGGGCCTCGCTTTGGTTCACACAAAGTCAGAAAAAACCCTCAAAACTAAAAAAACTTCCTGTCTGCATGAGCGTGAACAGAGAGGTGGAGGTTTATTGCCTCTCTCTGATTGGTCAGAGGTCAAAGGTCAGGAGGTGAAACAGAAACCAAAAAGTCCTGAAAAAATCCCTGAAAGCTGATTGGCTCAGCGCTGGGCAGCAGGAAACTGATTGGTTGAGAGGAAGTGGTATTAAAAGGAAGGTGGAGCAAAGAGCCAATCATCAGCCGTGCTTGTGAGTGTGGGCGGAGCCAAACGTCACAGGTGCTGCCAGTCGATGGCGACCAGCGTCTGATTGGCCTCCTGCGCGTGACCGATGACCTCAGCGACGCCGTGCTGACGCCACAGACGCTCGATCTTCCGGTAACGCTCAGTACAAAGGTGGAGGGGATTCCCACGCCTGCATGGACACACACACACAACCAAATGAACACAATGAACCGTGCGTGCGCGCGTGTGTGTGTGTGTAACACCTACTTGAGGCCCTGGTCTGTCTCGCCATAGTCGTCCAGGTATGGCGGGGGGTAGAAACAGCCCTTTGTTTTACCTGCAACAAACAACACCTGACTCTCTCTGACCCTGCGAACACACGGGCACGCACACACACACACACACACACACACACACACACACACACACACACACACACACACAGAGGAGTGTTAGGAACACCTTTATCTTCACGTTCATGTCATATCAACTCAAATAAATATGAGTGTGAATGATGGGGTCAGTGGTCAGGTGTGTTACCTGAGGAACAGGCCGAGGCCAGCTCCACAGGTGAAGGTGTGGGCGGTGCAGGCTCCGACGTCCTCTCCATCCACCTCTGTTTGACAGCAGTAACTCTGAGAACACAACATGGAGCCGCAGACCAGGCACAAAGTGGGAGCTCGAGACTTGTCACCTCCTGACCGCGGACACCTGTACAGGTAACACACCAAAAGCATACACACAGGAAACACACAAGCAACGCACAGGAAACACGCAAGAAACACACAGGAAACACACAAGAAACACACAGGAAACACACAGGAAACACACAAGGAACACGCAAGAAACACACAAGAAACACACAGGAAACACACAGGAAACACACAAGAAACACACAGGAAACACACAAGGAACACACAAGAAACACACAAGAAACACACAGGAAACACACAAGAAACACACAGGAAACACACAGGAAACACACAGGAAACACACAAGAAACACGCAAGAAACACACAGGAAACACACAAGAAACACACAAGAAACACACAGGAAACACACAGGAAACACACAAGAAACACACAAGAAACACGCAAGAAACACACAGGAAACACACAAGAAACACACAGGAAACACACAAGAAACACACAGGAAACACACAAGAAACACACAGGAAACACACAGGAAACACGCAAGAAACACACAGGAAACACACAAGAAACACACAGGAAACACACAGGAAACACGCAAGAAACACGCAAGAAACACACAGGAAACACACAAGAAACACGCAAGAAACACGCAAGAAACACACAGGAAACACACAGGAAACACACAAGAAACACACAGGAAACACACAAGGAACACACAAGAAACACACAGGAAACACACAGGAAACACACAAGAAACACGCAAGAAACACACAGGAAACACACAGGAAACACACAGGAAACACACAAGAAACACGCAAGAAACACACAGGAAACACACAGGAAACACACAAGAAACACACAGGAAACACACAAGGAACACACAAGAAACACACAAGAAACACACAGGAAACACACAAGAAACACACAAGCAACGCACAGGAAACACACAGGAAACACACAAGAAACACGCAAGAAACACACAGGAAACACACAGGAAACACACAAGAAACACACAGGAAACACACAAGGAACACACAAGGAACACACAGGAAACACACAGGAAACACACAAGGAACACACAGGAAACACACAGGAAACACACAAGGAACACGCAAGAAACACACAGGAAACACACAAGAAACACACAGGAAACACACAAGAAACACACAGGAAACACACAAGGAACACACAGGAAACACACAGGAAACACACAAGAAACACACAAGAAACACACAAGGAACACACAGGAAACACACAGGAAACACACAAGGAACACACAAAAAACACGCAAGAAACACGCAAGAAACACACAGGAAACACACAAGAAACACACAGGAAACACACAGGAAACACGCAAGAAACACACAGGAAACACACAAGAAACACACAGGAAACACACAAGGAACACACAGGAAACACACAGGAAACACACAAGAAACACACAAGGAACACACAAGGAACACACAGGAAACACACAGGAAACACACAAGGAACACACAAAAAACACGCAAGAAACACGCAAGAAACACGTTGAGACAGGTGTGTACATGTTGCATATGTGTTGTATATGTGTTGTGTACATGTTGTATATTGTTGTGTACATGTTGTATATTGTTGTGTACATGTTGTGTACATGTTGTGTACATTGTTGTATATTGTTGTGTACATGTTGTGTACATGTTGTATATTGTTGTGTACATGTTGTGTACATGTTGTATATTGTTGTGTACATGTTGTATATTGTTGTGTACATGTTGTGTACATGTTGTGTACATGTTGTATATTGTTGTGTACATGTTGTGTACATGTTGTATATTGTTGTGTACATGTTGTATATTGTTGTGTACATGTTGTATATTGTTGTGTACATGTTGTATATTGTTGTGTACATGTTGTGTACATGTTGTGTACATTGTTGTATATTGTTGTGTACATGTTGTGTACATGTTGTATATTGTTGTGTACATGTTGTGTACATGTTGTATATTGTTGTGTACATGTTGTATATTGTTGTGTACATGTTGTGTACATGTTGTGTACATGTTGTGTACATGTTGTATATTGTTGTGTACATGTTGTGTACATGTTGTGTACATGTTGTATATTGTTGTGTACATGTTGTGTACATGTTGTGTACATGTTGTGTACATGTTGTATATTGTTGTGTACATGTTGTATATTGTTGTGTACATGTTGTATATTGTTGTGTACATGTTGTGTACATGTTGTGTACATGTTGTGTACATGTTGTATATTGTTGTGTACATGTTGTATATTGTTGTGTACATGTTGTATATTGTTGTGTACATGTTGTGTACATGTTGTGTACATGTTGTGTACATGTTGTACTGACGTGACACTTGACGCCTGGTTGATCAGGACGCTGTAATCTTCTGGCAGTTCGATCAGTCGGTTCGACTCTCTGGGGAACCTGACAATGACTCCACCCCCCTGCAGCACCTGTCTCACACCTGGATGACAACACCACCTGTACCACACACGCATTTAGCACAGAGCAGGTGAGGACTACGCAGGATGCTGATAGATAGAACCCTGCAGAATGTGTGTGTGTGTACGAACACGTTCAATGGGTGTTACCTGTGTATGAGTGGCTCCAGCAGTGTGTGTTGGTTCTGGTGAAGCTGCAGCAGGTTGGAGGGCAGACTGAGGTAGCTGCACAGCGCCTCCCACTGACCAGGACCTGTAACTACAACACACACACACAGAGTTATATTCATGTTATATAATCGTATTAAAACATTGAATTTTGCCCAGAGTGTGTATTTGTGTAGTGGTGTGTATAGTTACCCAGCAGGTCAGCAGGAGGTGCTGTAGAGTTCAGGTAGTGGAAGAAGATGGCGGCAGCTCGGAGGAACGGCAGGATGCCAACTTTAACACAACGAACCAACTGCCAACCAGAGGTGACCTCAGGTAACACACTACGCACACACACACACACACAGTCATTCAAAGTTTAACCTGCTGTGTTCAGATGTAAACAGTGTAGCTCAGTTAGCTCAGTGACTAATTGACCATGCATTGAATTTATTTCTTTTAATTTACCTTCCCAGGTGTTCCCTCAGCGTGTTGTACAGCTGACAGGTGAGCTCCTCCTCCTCTGATCCCACACTGTCCTCATCCATGCACACCTCCTCTACAGACAGACAGATGAGAAACACAGACAGACAGGTGTGTCAGAGACACAAAAGAAACAATGTATACAATGTATATAAATGTGTTTAATTTGTGTGTGTGACCTGTGGTGGAGGTGAGCAGGATCTGAACCAGGTGAGCCACAGTGACCAGGTGAAGCAGATGAAGGTGTGCTGAGTCGACCACTCTTTGTCCTGATTGGTCCAGACTGTGAACTGAGTTGTAGGACAACACACTGTAAACCTGCAGAGAGACGGCCAAATTAATTCACACTGATTTTAAACTGGATTCAAACTGGATTCATGCCAACAGTGAACTGGCGTTAAACTGGATTCACACTGATAGTAAACTGGATACAAACTGGACTGACACTGAATTTAAACTGGATTTGTACTGAATTCACTGGATTTTTCAAACTGGTTTTACAGTGCAGGTTAACTGGATTCAGCCAGACAGTGAACTGGATGTAAATGTGATGAAACTCACCAGCAGGTGAAACATGTCGATGTCGAGGATACACGGAGTATTTTCTGCCTGTGGGTCTGGGATCAGGGCTACACACACACACACACACACACACATTACAAACAGACACAGATATACCACTGTATGGTAGACACTGTGTGTACCTGTGAACAGTCTGATGAAGTGTGTGTGTGTTGTGTGTGTTACTGTGTGTACCTGTGAACAGTCTGATGAAGTGTGTGTGTGTTGTCTTCACTGGTGCTGCTGTCCAACAGGATGAACTGAACCTGGTGAGTGCGCTCAGACAGTCATCCTGTAACACACACACAAACAGACTTCATAAACCCCGCCTCTCTGCCCCTCTTGTCCAATCAGAGAGCCCATCTGTCTGAACCTGTTGTGTGCATGAATTACCTGTCGACAAGGTAAACTTCCAAACAACGGCTTCTCCTCGTCCATCAGGAGACGCTCTGTGAACAAACACACAGAGCACTGTCAGAACTCGGGTGGGCGTGTGTGTGTGTGTGTGTGTGTGTGTGTGTGTGTACCTATACTCTGGATGGTGTAGGCACAGGTGGACCAGACCAGCACCGGGACTCTGTGGTCCTGCTCGTTGGGGTTCACCTTCAGGCCCACCTTGTAGGCGGACATGCTGAAGGTGGTGATCATCTCGCTGACGCTGCTGGAGAATGGGTTCCTGAGGGAGACAGTGACATCACTGATGACATCACCCAAGTAGGGCCAGAATGCTAACATGCTAATGTTTAGCAGGTGCCATGGTTGCCATGTCAGTTTGGCATGCTAACACTAGCTTATTAGCAGTAAAGACAAAGTGGAGCTGAGCCTCGTGGGAACGTCACGAGGAGAACATGAAGGTCTGTTTATCAAACCGACTCACGGTGGATTGAAGTCAACTCTGAATCCTTCAGGTATGACACGCTCCGCCCCCTCTGCTACACCTGAAACAACAAAGAGATGACAAGGTCGTTAAGGTCTTCAGGTAACACCTGAAGTTCAGATTCTGAAAACTAACGACAAGTCAAACACATACAGGTGATGAGGCTGTGACAGGTGACTGACCTTCAGACTGCTTCATGTGGAGCACTGCTATCTGCTGATTGGTTGTTTTAAGCCACTTCTCCAGACTGGGATGATCGGCACTAAGTGAGAACATGAGAGAGAGAGTCAGGTGACTGTACCTGAGGTCAGGTGAATTTACCTGTGGTCAGGTGAGTTTACCTGTGGTCAGGTGAGTGTGTGTGTGGCAGCAGAGGGATCACAGTGTTGCTCAGGCACTCGCACAGAGGACACAGGAACTCTCCATTCTCCACGTTGTAGCTCGTGTGACCTCGAAGACGCTGCTGACGTCTCTGCTCCTTCAACTGGACTGCCTCAAAGTACCTGAAGACAACAGACAGGTAACAGACAGGTGAAGGTCAGGACCTTTAATGTTCACCTATGTAGCAGTGACCCTGTTGAATTCTGGGAGATTTGTTGGCTGCAGTGCCTCACCTCTGCCAGCAGGTGGCATGCATGATGTGTCCACAGCTGGCTGTGTGAATCCCCATGGACAGGTCAGGGTGCATGAACAGAGGGTCGTGATGCTCTGAAACACACAGCCGTCAATTAACACTCAACACTGATTGGTTAATGACCTGATGGTGTCAGAGTGAGCCTCCACCCACCTGGGTCAGGCAGGTTGCGGCGGCGGTTTTTAGATAAAACGGTCGACCTCTGGACGAATGCAGCCAGCACCATGGCTCTGCCATGACCTCTGACCTCCTGCTCCTCCTGACACAGGATGCAGGTCACCAGCTGACGACGCTCGGCTCCACCCACCCTCCTGGGGCCAATGCACACCTGAGAAACAGGTGACTCCGAACTGGATGGACTAGGAGGAAGAGGATATTTTGATATTCTGATTTCCTGTCAACAGTGGATGGGACCAGAAAATCTCGTGTATGAACTAGTGTAGACAGGAGCAGTCAGGTGTAGTCAGGTGTAGTCAGGTGCAGTCAGGTGCAGTCAGGTGCAGACAGGTGTAGTCAGGTGCAGTCAGGTGCAGTCAGGTGCAGACAGGTGTAGTCAGGTGTAGTCAGGTGTACCTGTTTTCTGCAGCAGTAGACGTGGAGGCCTCTAACTCCTCCAGACTTTGCTGGAACAGTTCTTTGTTCTCGTTGATGAAATGTTTCTGCATCTCCGACATCTGAGCGAGGATCTTCTCCCTCCGGAGCCGAGCCATCTCCGCCTTCCTCTTCCTCTCTGCCTTGTCTTTGTCTCGCACCGTCTGCAGGGAGACAACACCAAACTATTTATGACTGGAGCGAATCAATAATCAGGACCTGTCATCGTGATCAAAGGTCTGTACCTCCTCTGGTCCTTGTCCTGGGCTGACAGTGACTGTGGAGATGGAGGACGTTCGTTCTCTCATCGTTTTGATATTCGCCACCATCTGCAGACATAAGCATCTCCATCAATGACAGAAACATTCAGAACAGAAACTAGATATTCATACACCAGACGAGTGGAAGTTCACCTTGAGGATCCAGGTGATCATGTCTTTGTGGACCTCCAGGTGAGGAGCGTTCTGCAGACTCTCTAACAGAGCAAGAACACTTCCTGAAGGACTGGGAGCTTCACCTGGACCTGAAAGGTACCACGTCAGAATGGTAACTGTGTGTACTGTGTGTACTGTGTGTGTGTGTACTGTGTGTGTACTGTGTGTGTACTGACGTGTGATCTTGCAGGTATAGTTGAAGGTGACATCATCGTCTCCGTTGCTGTTCTCCAGCTGCTGCTGCTCCTCCAGCAGAGCCACGCCGACCAGGTGGAGTACCTGTACACAGAGTACACACAGAGTACTACATAGAAGAGTACTAACCGCAGTATCTGAACTGAGAATCTTACCCTCTGCAGCATGGACTCGGTCCAGCCTCCACCGCTCGGCTCCACAGCCCACTGGAGCACAGCGCCCTCTATAGCCAGCAACACGTCACACTGCAGGAGGTTCACCAGACTACCAAAGAGAGGACAGAGAGGGGGCGGCAGAGGAGGGGGCAGCGCTGGGAGGACACAGAGACCAACACACGCTCAGTACACGATCAATACATCAAAACATGATCGATATACGATCAATACATTATCAATATATGATCAACACATCAAAGGTGTGCGACCGACAGGTGAGTTTACCTGTGTCCTCTCCGTTCTGTCTCCTCAGCTTCCTCTGAGCCTCCTCAGCCTGCAACACGCGACAACGTTACCACGGCAACACACTCATCCATAGCGCTGCATCAGTGACCTCATCAATACTCACTTTGGATTGGTCCGCTCTGCTGTAGTGGTGAAAGTACAGGTTGAAGAATTTGTTCCACTCTGGACGGAGTTCATACAGGCCTCGACCTGTCACACCAGGCTTCCTGTGAACACAGTACAAATACACACAGTACTGCAGTCAGTACTACAATCAGTGCTACAGTCAGTACAAATACACACAGTATTACATTCAGTACTACACGGGGAACTACAGTCAGTACTACAGGTACAGGTTAAGGTGGACTGACTTGAATGAAGCCACACTGTCAATGACCCTCTCCAGACCGGTCTCCTTATTCCCCTGAAGACAGAAAACAGACAGAGGTCAGGTGAGTGTACAGACAGGTGAACAGAGAGACAGGTAAACAGACAGGTGAAAACAGATAGACAGGTAGCTGTCTCACGTTCTCTGGCAGGGCCTTCACCAGCTCGCTGTGAGCCATCGGTCTAATCGACAGTTGATGGATGATTTCTCTTCTGACCTCATCGAAGGGCTCCACCTGTCCAACACCTGACACGTACCGCTCACCTGTGTAGTACAGACACCACAGACAGATAAATAAAGTTACATCAGCACAGACAGGTAAAGTTACATCAGCACAGACAGACTCACCGACAACCATGATGATGAGGTGAAGCATCTCCTCGATCAGAGTGTTGTTCTGTTGGACCACATCCTGTCATCACAGACAGCACAGAGTCAGTAGTGCCAGTACTGACCTTGTTCGCCTCTCTGTATCTCTTCCTGCAGTCTGTTAGAGTCAGTAGAGTAGACTCAGTAGTGTCAGTACTGACCTTGTTCGCCTCTCTGTATCTCTTCCTGCAGTCTGCAGAGCTGAAGATGTGAAACAGTTCAAATCGACTCAGAACAATCATCAGGAAGTGGTTTGGATCCATCATGGCTGCTCCTGCCTGCACAGAACCAGAAAAACCTTCAGAGATTACAAATCCACCTGGAGTTAAACTACAGGTGTCAGTAATGTCAGTAGATGTCTGTAGTGTCTGTCAATGAGTGTCTGTACCTGTAGCATGATGATGTCTTTGTCAAACATCTCCACTCTGCACTTGACGTTGTGATAATAATAAATCTGAAACACAAAGAGACTGATGATGTCACACAGACAGACTGATGATGTCACACAGACAGACTGATGATGTCACACAGACAGACTGATGATGTCACACAGTTGCTGTAGTCTTTACGGCCTTAATTTGTTGTCACCTGTTCACTTGTGTTTCTTTGAACACGTATGATGTATTGTACATGACCTGTATGATGTCATGTCTCCTGTTCAGTACTGACCAGGTATCAGCTCACCTGGTTGATCAGGGAGAAGCCGTTCCTCCTCCACATACCAGCATGCACCTGAGCACAGAGCACCAAGCAGCGGAGAGGAAGTTCAATGAGGAGTGGGGGGCTGAGTTCACCCTGAGAGGGAGGCACAGACAGTTACAGACAGACAAGTACAGACAGACACAGACAGGTACAGACAGACACAGACAAGTACAGACAGACACAGACAGGTACAGACAGACACAGACAGGTACAGACAGACAAGTACAGACAGACACAGACAGACACAGACAGGTACAGACAGACAAGTACAGACAGACACAGACAGGTACAGACAGACAGGTACAGACAGACACAGACAGGTACAGACAGACAGGTACAGACAGACACAGACAGACACAGACAGGTACAGACAGACACAGACAGACAGGTACAGACAGACACGTTACTGACCAGGGGAAGCTGTTCAGGGAAGCGTGAGGCGACCTCCGTCCTGCTGAGGAGAACATGGAGTCCTGAGGATGACAAAAAATTCAGACCGTTGTCATGGTGACTGCCAGTCGATGTTGTCACGTGATGAAGATCACATGGGTGTGTGTGTGTGTTTACCTGCAAGCAGTCTGCAGACCGGTAGGTGTATGGACACTTTGTCCTGAGACACTTGGTACCTGAACGTCTCCACACAGTGACCGGCCAGACTCAAGCTGATTGGCTGCTCGCCATCTGGGAGGCTGCTCTGACAGTGACTGAGCGCGCTCAGACACTTCCTGTATGCATCGATCAGCACGCGCTCCTGAAACACAGAAAAATGCACCTCTACCTCTGAGTACACCTGTAATGTCATACTGTATAAAAGCATGTAGTATGTGTAGTATTAGTACACAGACTCACGTCGGTGGAGCACCACTCCTGGATCATGGAGATGATGTGAGTGAGTTTCATCTGCAGAGTGAATGCTGCCTCCCACTCTGGCTCCATCTCTATGTGCTGCCCCACCTGTCTCACCACCGGGTCCATACCCTGAATGTGACAGATAGATTCAGGTTGAGGATGTTCAAGATGTACCTGTCCAGGTAAGAGTCAGGGCTGTGACTCCAGGTGTGTGTTACCTGCATACACTTGAGCAGCTCCAGAAAAGCATCAAGACCTTCTAGAAATTTGACTCTGAGCTGATCGCTCCAATCAGAGGGTCGACTGATCAGGACGTACCTGTGCGCGCGCGCACGCACACACACACACACACACACACACACACACACACAATGAAATACTTAATGGAACATACTTGATATATAAATAAAAACTGGGCGCTGAACTGATGATATATAAACTGGTGCTCACTTGAGGTCTCCGATGAGGCTCTGGACCCGTCCAAACTTGAAGGCCTGCTGGGCAGTGTAGCGGTCAAACTGGAAGCGTCCCTGCAGGTCTCTGTGACGGAGGTGATCCACAAACGTTCTGATGATGGTCGTCATCAGGTTCTCCTCCACCATCAACATCCGGGCCTGCAACACACCGACACAAGATGATTCTATCACAAAATATCATTGTTGATATTTAACAGAGCAGTAATTAAATGATCCACTGAGATAGAAGCAAACTTAGCGATTTTAGCATCATTATAAAAACTTTTATTCCGAGTTGCTCAGTGTCAACAAAGACTGTAAAGGTTGTGAAATACTGAAAGCAAACAGCTGGTGGGACTCACAGACAGGTTACTACATGCTCATGTCAGTGATTAAAGAGCTACATGTCTCACCTCCGACACAAACAGTCAGACTGAACTCACCAGCGACGGGACGGTGAATATTTGTACTGACAGGTCAGTGATGGAGAACTCACGGTCGTGGTCGTCTCTCACGTAGTCGCACTGCAATCGTTCATAACTCTACCAGCAGGACAGAGAGACAGGCAGAGAGAGAGAGAGAGAGAGAGAGAGATGTGTGGAGGTGCAGAGAAGGAGGAGGAGTACTTACCATGGTTGGCACGGTGAAGAGCTGAACAGACAGTGAGGTCACTGACACCCCTCGGTCGTGGTCATCCTCCAGAAAATCTGTCTGGAGGCGTCTGTAGTTCTAGAGGGGGGACGACAGTTCACTTCTGGGTCAGACTACAAGTCCCAGCATTCACCTCTTTAAAACAGCTGGTTCAACCCAACACTGGACAACCTGCTGGACTCTTCCATCCACCTCATCTACACAAAATAATCTGTCTGGACTAGGGGTGGGTATTGGCAAAGAAGTCAATTCAATTCGAATCACGATTCATATGCCGCGATGCGATACTATCACGATGCATCACGATACTTGAATTATTGCGATGCATTGCAATACTTCAGTGAAAATGTACCAAAAAAAGAGGATAACTTTATCAGTGGCTGTGTATCTGGGTAACTCTCCCGAGCTATCTAGTGACTGTCACATAGCTTAGCACATAGCACATAACGTAGCACATGGCTTAGCACATAACGTAGCACATAGCTTAGCACATAGCATAGCACATAGCAGTCGCATAGCCCGCCGGAAATGCCGCTGGCGTGAAGGCAGCGGTCGCCAACAACTCCAACCACATCTGTAGGACAGGAAGTTGTATTGTGCTTGTTTTTGGCCGACGTTCCCCAAACATTTAAACTATTTTATTTATTTTTATTAATAATTGATATTTGGCATCAAGAATCGATGCATTATATTGTGAAAGTTAGTATCGCGATGCATCGTCATGACAATTCTTTTGCAGGTTTTGGTTCGACAACCAGAACTCCAGAAACAGTTAAAAATTTCCAGGTTTCAGGATGTGACATCACGTTTGCTGCAGGTCACCTGATGTGATGTCACATCCTGACGACATTCAGGCCCAGTCCATGTTAAGAACCACAGACCAGAACCAAACAGCTGAGGGATGACAACAGACAGCTGATGAAGATCATGTGACCCGATTCAAAGCTGAAAAACCTCTGATCACACTGACTGAGCGGGTGTTTATCAGGTGTGATCAGGTGTGTTCTGGTTGTTACCTTGGCAAACTGGATGGCAAAAATCTTCTTGTACTTGAGGTCCATGAGGAGGCTGTTCATCAGCAGCTGGTGGTAGATGTTCCTCGCTCCTACAGACAGATAATGTAATGTTAATATAACACTGACATAATGTTAGTAGAAAACAGGAAGCAGAAATCAGGTCACCTGATCAGGACTCCCTGATTAACATCCTTCAGGTATGTCTCATTACCTTTCCACATCTTGGAGTCGTTGAGCATCAGCTGGTCGACCAATGAGGAGTTTTCTCCCTCAGGACCGGACTGCAGGCCCACCTGACACAGGATCCTCCTCAGACCGTCTGAAACACACAGACAGGTGTGAACACGGGTCGCTAACGAAGCTTTCAGCACAGAGATTGTGAGTAATGAAGTGCAGACGTACCAGAGTACTGGATGACCTGACCCAACCAGCTGAGAGCCTTCAGAGCGAAACACTGATGAGCAACGACGGATGAGTGCATGACCTCCACCCGGAGAGGCTTCGACTGTCGGCTGGTGTTCCTCTGGAGGGGGGGTGGGGGGCAAAGAGGGGGGAGGGGGAAAGGTTAGCCTGAGTTCACAGGTAACTGACGGGTTAGTAACAGGTCAGCTGTCTCACCACGATCACACTCTTGGCCTGCTCACAGAACTGAAAGTCTCCGTATCGAACCGACTTCCTGCCCTGAAAATGCAAACAGGAAACAAAAATCAGCTGAGAGCATGACCGTCTTCACGTGTAATCAGAGTACAGTGTGTAATCAGAGTACTGACGTCTCGGTCCACGGTGGTGGCAAAGCTGACAGCCTCTTTCTGGCTGCAGTTGACGGCCTTCTGTAGTGTGTAGATGACCTGTTCATACGTGTGGACTTCATCATTGAACAACATGCAGTAGTATGTGTCTCCTCGCTCCCTGAACACACACACACACACACACACGGTTTCAGTACACGCTGTACTACACAGAAGTATCAGTATGTAACCATGACGTCTTCTGGTCCTGGCTTTCAGCTGCCCCCTTCTGGTCTCACTCATGTATGACTGAACCCCCTTAGCTGATCCTGTGTGTGTGTGTGTGTGTGCATGTTCACGTACAGCGGCTCCAGTCCTGCAGGTAGCTGGTCCTCCTGGTCCCAGGTCAGCATGTCCACAGCGTACTTCAGGATGATGGAGAAGATGCTGTAGCCACGGGCAACCATGTCAGCTGGAAGCTGAGCGACAGGATCCTGAAGAGACAGAGTCAGACAGACAGACAGACACAGAGTGAGACAGAGAGTGAGACAGACAGACACACAGACAGACAGAGAGTCAGACACACACACAGACAGACAGACAGAGAGTCAGACACACACACAGACAGACAGAGAGTGAGACAGACAGACACACAGACAGACAGAGAGTCAGACACACACACAGACAGACAGACAGAGAGTCAGACACACACACAGACAGACAGACAGAGAGTCAGACACACACACAGACAGACAGAGAGTGAGACAGACAGACACACAGACAGACAGAGAGTCAGACACACACACAGACAGACAGAGAGTCAGACACACACACAGACAGACAGAGAGTGAGACAGACAGACACACAGACAGACAGAGAGTCAGACAGACACACAGACAGACAGAGAGTGAGACAGACAGACAGACAGAGTGTCTCACCTCCTCTGTGTTGTTGGTTGTAGGTGTGTGTTTCTCACAGTACGGTCCGCTCTTCCAGGCTTCAGCATCTCCACAGTCACAGAAACCTCCACCTATAGACGTGGTCATCTGAAACACACACACATTTATATACTATACTACATGTGTACTGTGCGAGTGTATACACACGGTACACTTACACAGTACATCCAAATATATCGAATATACTCGATATATCGCGGCTTGTATCTGTGCGATGTAGAAAATGACTATATCGTTAAACTCGAGTATGTTGTCATGCATTTGCTTTGAGCCGCAGACATTCAACTCCAGACTTCTCACACTCTCTCGTCCATCTCTCACCGACAGACAAAACAAGCGCACCTAGTTACATACGTCAGTGAGTGCAACCTCATACACCAGCAGAAAGGTAGCGGCAGCAGGTAACACACACAGGAGGACAAATTAATCCCGAAGAAAAACAGCACAAAAAGGCATATTTTTTTTTATTTGTTTGAAAATATTGCAGTGGCATTATGTACAAAAGGCACACGCGTGTTCTGAAATGCCATGTGTGTTACAGCATGCACTAAAGTCACTTCTTGTTTTGAAATTGAAAGTTTAAAACTAGAATGTTTTAATGTGACATGTAGGACCATCTCCTGCTGTGACTGTATGCATCAACGTGTTAATTCAAGGCAAAATATCGAGATATATCGTGACATGGCCTAAAAATATTGCTGTATTAAAAGGCCACATCACCCAGCCCTGACTAGACTGACTGATCACAGATCATTGTTCGTTACATTCAGTGTTTGTATTTAAAGTTTACACTTTCAAAATTTAAAAAATAAAAGTTTCAAAATAAAAGTCAAGATGTTTTCCTGCTGTACGTCACACAAAGATTTTGTGTGTGTGTGACAGTTGGAGCAGACACTCGGCTCAAGAGTGTGTCACAGTCTCTTTGTGCAGATGACAGAGTGACCTTTGACCTCTGAGACCTGATCCAGGTCATCACGAGGTCCACACAGGAACCCGTGGCCCGGTGGTGTGTGTTTGTTGATGAAGGCCAGTCACTGAGTGTCTGATTGGAGCCGTTTGAATCCTCTGAATAAGGAAAGGAGCTTCAGTGTTTCCTTTCCTATCTCCTTCAGAGGATACACCGGACCATCCTTTACCAAAGGAAAGGAGATAACAACGTCCCACAATTCAATGCGGCAGCAACAAAAATTGCTTAGTCATTGAGAACAGTGTTCTCAATGGCGTGTTCTAAGTGTGTGTGTGAAGTTCCTGCTGATTATTGATCAGAACTTGTTAACCTGTTTGTGTGTGAGTGGACAGGTGAGCGACCTTTCGCACTGTGACAAACACTTTTTACATCCATCTTTATGTATCCTGCATCAAACAACACGGGCAGAGCACCAACATCTAACACGGAGCTGCTTGGACCTCCGTCACATCATGACTTAGTCTGACTCCCTGAACACCGCCCTACATTTGTCCTATCTCCTTATCACCTCTCCTTCACATCCTTCCTTCCTCTGCTCAACATCCAGGTTTAGGAAAGGTGTTTAGGAAAGGTGTTTAGGAAAGTTGTTAAGGAAAGGTCATGTGTTTGACAATTGGACCGCTCACCTGGTTTCAGCTGGTTCAATTTTTTTGATCACACCTGTGGCATCAGAGCAGGTAAATAAAAGGTGTTCCTTGTCATCGGAGTGCTGGGCGGAGTCAGCAGGTGTGTCACTCAACAGCTGCAGAGTGTCACATGACTGCTATCACATCAACCAGCTGGTGTGTGTGGTACCTGAGTGTGTGTGTGTGTGTACTCACTCTGTATCGATGCTCTTTGTGAACACTGCCGAGGAAACACTGCATGCATAGAACACAGGTCGGATCAGCTGCACACTCCCTATAAACACACACACACACGTAAAAAAAACTTTGTGATTTATGCAAGATGCCTGTGTGTGACCTGTGTGTGTGTGTGTACACTTGTATGCGTTTACCTGTGTGTGTTTACCTGTGTGTGTTTACCTGTGTGTGTTTACCTGTGTGTTTACCTGTATGTGTTTACCTGTGTGTGTTTACCTGTATGTGACCTGTATGTGTGTGTTTACCTGTATGTGACCTGTATGTGTGTGTTTACCTGTGTGTGTTTACCTGTATGTGTTTACCTGTGTGTGTTTACCTGTATGTGTTTACCTGTGTGTGTTTACCTGTATGTGACCTGTATGTGTGTGTTTACCTGTATGTGACCTGTATGTGTGTGTTTACCTGTGTGTGTTTACCTGTATGTGTTTACCTGTGTGTGTTTACCTGTATGTGTTTACCCGTATGTGTTTACCCGTGTGTGTTTACCTGTATGTGACCTGTATGTGTGTGTTTACCTGTATGTGTTTACCTGTGTGTGTTTACCTGTATGTGACCTGTATGTGTGTGTTCACCTATGTGTGTGTACCTGTGTGTGTGTGTGTGTTTACCTGCAGGAGTAGGTGGGCTCTCCCACCTTGAACACGTGTCCACACAATGGTGACGGCTGGTTCTTCTCCTGGAGGAGGGCCAGACCAGAGGCTGGCTCCTCCCCAAGCAGGAGCCACTCCAGAGGAGCCAGGAGGAGCAGCTGACAGGCCAGCTCCTCCCTCTGCTCCTCTCTGCTGCTCACGCCACTGCTTGGACCCAGGCAAAGGATTCTGGGTACATACATGGCCAGGTGACGATACACCTCTGGCTGCAGGTCGGCCGCTGCCAGCCACCGCTGAGGAGAAGCAGGAGGAGGAGAAGAAGGAAGAGGAGGAGAAGGAAGAGGATGAAGAGGAGAAGGGGGAGGAGGAAGAGGAGAAGGAAGAGGAGAAGGAGGAGGAGGAAGAGGAGAAGGAAGAGGAGGAAGAGGAGAAGGAAGAGGAGAAGGAGGAGGAGGAAGAGGAGAAGGAAGAGGAGGAAGAGGAGAAGGAAGAGGAGAAGGAGGAGGAGGAAGAGAAGAAGGAAGAGGAGGAAGAGGAGAAGGAAGAGAAGGAAGAGGAGAAGGAAGAGGAGAAGGAAGAGAAGGAAGAGGAGGAAGAGGAGAAGGAAGAGGAGAATTGATCTGATTTAGTGATGAATGAGTTTGTTGATAAAGATTTTTTGTACAGGTGTGTGTGACGTCACTCGGGCGCCATGTTGGATAAAACTTGTACAGTAACCGGATTGTCCGGAACACCGGTGTGATGTAACGTTACACAACCGCTCACGGTGATGACCGGACGGTCGGCGTTGACGCCGTGAGCTCGCGCTGACAGACACGCAGCAGCTGTTTGTGACGTCCAGATGTTTAACCGATCACTGCGCTAGCATTAGCATTAGCTCAGAGCAGATTAGCCAGTAAACACGTCATCGAGCGGCTCAAACAGGTGAGTGTGACGCAGTGACAGCACAGGTGACAGTCCGTGGGACTCAGAGCTCGAGGAGCGGCTTACCGACGCGGCATCTTTGGCAGAGAAATTCAAGAAGTCCGAGCATAAAGACGACGGAGGATCTCTGTCCGACTGGGCCGCCGCCATCTTTCCTCCTCTGCTGCTCTGCTGCTGAGGCAAGAAGAACCCGGAACCGGAAATCATCAACAGCTGAGGAGGCGGGGCGGGCCTTTAACCACTTCCGCAAATGACAACAACAACAACAACAATGAATTTTGTTTTTGTCATTTTTTAATACATTTTTTGTTTGTTTGCTTGTTTTTTCCTAAAATCCTTTAAAATAATAAAATAAGATAAATGTTGGATCAAAGAAAATCATCACAAATATTCATTCTTTAACCAGCTATCATCATTACTAATGACATTTCTGAGGCATCATGGGAAATGTAACCACATTCATATCAGATGACGTCACATTTAATATGCTAATCAACTTAATCCAGAGAACTGTTGACCAGATCTAGGTCAGATTCTGAACCAGTCCTGGTCTGAATCAGCTGCTGAACCAGAATCCTGAGCTCCTTCAGCTCCAATCGGATAGCCTGAAGCTCCTGGTTCTGAAGCTCCTGGTTCTGAAGCTTCTCGTCCTGAAGTTTCTGGTCCTGAAGTTTCTGGTTCTGCTGGTCCTGGTCTGTCTGGATTCTGATACAGACAGAACAGCGACTCAGTGAAGCTTTTATCAAAGAAACAGGTAGCTGTTAGCTGCTGCTAATGATAGCTCAGCGTGTTAGCCACTGTAAGCTAATGATAGCTCAGCGTGTTAGCCACTGTAAGCTAATGATAGCTTAGCGTGTTAGCCACTGTAAGCTAATGATAGCTCAGCGTGTTAGCCACTGTAAGCTAATGATAGCTCAGCGTGTTAGCCACTGTAAGCTAATGATAGCTTAGCGTGTTAGCCACTGTTAGCTAATGATAGCTCAGTTTGTTAACTGCTGTTAGCTCTGTTAGCTGATCTGTGGCTATGTACTGTAGAGTACTTTATGTAAGTCGGCCCACACGAGGACGTGTCATGAATAAACTGTGTTCTTATTGGTCGACGTGTTCTGCTTATTAAAGAATCTCACCCAGAACCAGAATCTCTGTCTGAGTCCAGGTCTTTCTGAAGGACCAGGAACTGATCCAGAGTCTCCTACAGGACACACATATGAACATTAATACACACACAAATAACACAAATATGACATTAATATAACGTTAATACAGACGTCTCTTCTTCACTCACTTTAATCTGCGTGGTGATGTGGACCATCTCGTCATGGTAACGGGAGTTTGTTGTGACGTTATCGTCGTAGGAGTCGGCCAATGGGGCGCAGTGTTTGGAGATGTACTGGTTGTCATAGAAACGGCGGAGGAAAGGCATGGACTCCTCCACCTGCAGGATCACAGCGGCCTGCTGCATCACAGCATTAGCCTTTGAGTTATCGTGGACCCTACAGCACAGGAAACCAGGTTGAACTTAGAATCAAGCTAACTTAGCACCAAGCTAACTTAGCTTTGCAAATGTCAGGTCGCGAAGCATTCAGGTAACACCAGCAGCAGTGACCTCAGCAGTGACCTCTGACCTCTGGAACGTGTCGGTTAGCAGAGCGATCAGCAGGTTCACGCACAAGATGGACGACGCTGCCAGGAACGTCCCACACAGCAGAGGAGCCATGACAGCGTCCACCATCACCATGGCAGTGTACTCGTACTCATCCACCAGAGTGATGCGGTACAGACTATACAGCAGACCAGAGACAGACTGCATGCTGGGAACTGATGCCGAGCCTGTGGGGTCAGAGGTTGTGCTAGCTTAGCTTAGCGTAAAGACAGGAGGGGAAGGAGTTAGCTTAGCTTAGCATAAAGCCTGAAAAGAGGGTGTAATAGCTAGCTCAGCTCAGAATAAAGACAGGAAACAGGAAGTGACACACAGACCTCCAAATATGATCCAGAAGCTGCAGGCATACGGAACGAAGATTTCAATGTACAGGAACAGGAAACGCATCACGTCCCCAATGATGTTCCCCAACATGACGATGAATGGACCCATCAACCTGCAGACAGACAGGTGATCACACAGACAGGTAATTAGACAGACAGGTGAGCAGACAGACAAGTGGGCAGACAGGGACAGACAGGTGAACAGACAGACAGACAGATGAGCAGACAGACAGACAGGTGAGCAGACAGACAGGTGAGCAGGCAGACAGGTGTGTACCTGAATGCTCTGACGTGCTTCATCAGCCGGAGCCACAGGAAGATGATGGTGACGGAGAACAGACGCAGACTGATGGCATGAAGACCAACAGATGGATGGAAGACGTCGACCACGTGGACGCTGAACGCTGCTGTCAGCAGAGAGTAAACAAGCCAATCAAAGATGTTCCTGAAACAAACACACACACGCACACACACACACACACACTTTTTGTCGTTCTGCTTTCATGTTTAGTCAGTAATAATTAATTCTTCATGTGTTTATACCACAGATCTCGGGTGTAGCTTCCTCTGATCCTCTGAACCTGTTTGTTCTGATCCAAAAGGTAAACTCTGTCCTACACACACACATACATGCACAACACATACATACATATGCACACACACACACACACACACACACATACACATCAGAGAGTTTTTAGTCTTTATGCTCAGCAAGGGTAGCTGTTTCCAGTCTTAGCTAATCTAACCAAAAGGACTGGACTAAATGTTGTCCTATCCCTTTAAACATGTCATTTTCTTACCTGAGGCCACATGGGGTGTAAGCAGCACAGGTCATCATGAAGACGACGCTCCGCCCACTGCTGCCAGAGGCGGAGCTTCCTCTTTGAGCGTTTGATGTCCTGCACCTCCCTCAGCACCTCCTCCACAGTCAACAAGAGAGCCAGGACCACAAGGAGGACCCGCCACCAGTCCTGAGACAGACAGACAGAGAGACAGACAGACAGGTCAAGACAGCTGGAGGGAGACAGATAGGTAAAGAGAAAGAGAGACGGGTCACCTGTGGGAGGACATAGCGCTCAGGTGAGTCTCGGTGGATGGACACAGAGATGGCAACAGTCGTCCAGGAGACATTGAACAAGAAGTTGAGGATGAGGAGTAGCCACGCCCCCAGCCTAGTAGGGCCACAGACAGGTAGACAGACATACAGGCAGAGCAGTGACTTTTCACCTGGAGTTCAATGGTGTAAAATAAAATGAACCAATCAGAGTGAAGTTTACCTGCCGTAGAGTTTCCATTTGATCTCAATCAGTTTGAGAAAAACTGGATTCATGATGAGGTCCAGTTTCCCCTGCTGGACCACGACCTCCAGCTGAGACCACAAGAACCATGAGGTTAAATACAGTTCAACACTGTATACTGTACACTGTATACTGTACACTGTATACTGCACACTGTATTCTGTACACTGTATACTGTACACTGTATACTGCACACTGTATTCTGTACGCTGTATTCTGTACACTGTATACTGCACACTGTATTCTGTACACTGTATACTGTACACTGTATTCTGTACACTGTATACTGCACACTGTATACTGCACACTGTATTCTGTACACTGTATACTGTACACTGTATACTGCACACTGTATTCTGTACGCTGTATTCTGTACACTGTATACTGCACACTGTATTCTGTACACTGTATACTGCACACTGTATTCTGTACACTGTATACTGCACACTGTATACTGCACACTGTATTCTGTACACTGTATACTGCACACTGTATACTGCACACTGTATTCTGTACACTGTATACTGCACACTGTATTCTGTACACTGTATTCTGTACACTGTATACTGCACACTGTATTCTGTACACTGTATACTGCACACTGTATTCTGTACACTGTATACTGCACACTGTATTCTGTACACTGTATACTGTACACTGTATACTGCACACATTGTTCATGTTCATGTACTGTCAGTCTGCTCCTGATTCTGGAACTTACTGGAGTTGTTGGCTCATTGACGACTGCTTCTACAAAACACAGAACAGACAGACAGGTAGTCAGACAGACATGCAGTCAGACAGACATGTCAGTGAGTGAGAGTAGTGTGTCAGTGGTAGTACTGTGAGTGTGACAGCAGTGGTACAAACAGTACTGTGGTAGAAATACAGTGGTATTGTAATATTGTCATTAAGGGGCTCTCAGAGTCAAAATAAAGGTGGTTGTGTTTCAGGTAGTTGTACTGTAGTAAACCTGTACTAGTACTGCAGTAAACCTACAATAGTAGTGTAGTAAACCTGCAGTAGTACTGCAGTAGCAGTAGTAGCAGTGTTACCTTGCAGAGGCGTCTTTGGTAAGCATAGTTCTGGTTCCAGTAGGTTCAGGTAGTAGTACTGCTGTCGGGTCACTTTGTCGGTCACATGGAACTGACTGAGTGCAAGCTGGGCCTGGCCACAACACAGAACCATATTCATCAACACAAGGACTGACTGGACCAATCACATCCATGTTATCAGTGAGCAGGCAGGGCATTGTTACCACTGGACTCATCTGGCCAATCAGAGCAGTCATACAGAGCTGTCCATCGGAGTCCTTCATCCCTGCCTTTGCCCCGAGCTCCAACAGCAGCTGAGCAGCTTCACTGCGCTCTGAAAACAACAGACAGTGGTGTGTCAGTACTGACTCAATAATGTTGTCAGTGTTGATGTCAGTACTGTTTCAGGAGTGATGTCAGTGGTGATGTCAGTGGTGATGTCAGTAGTGGTGTCAGTAGTACCCAGGTTGGCTGCCAGCTGCAGTGGAGTTCTGTGTTTGTAGTCTTTGGAGCTAATGGAGGCTCCAGCCTTCAGCAGCAGTCTGATAGAACCGACAGCGTCATTCTTGGCAGCGTAGTGAAGCGGAGTCTGCTGGTCCAGAAGAGTCCGAGCCTCTGGATTCGCTGTGGACAACAGACACAACGGATCAGATTCTTCATTCATCTCAGGATCTGAAAAGAAACTTTCAGGAACATGACTAATCTCTACAGAAACACAGAGTATGAGAGCAGCTGTGGACCGAATCTGGGTCAGAACCACAACATGTCAGACTCTCCTGAACACCACAAAGACCTTTTCGGTCCAGCAGGAACTGGACCATGTCCTGGTAGTCCAGTGCTGAGGCCACGTGAAGTGCTGTTACTCCAAACTGGTCCGGCCGGTTGAGGTCTGATCCCCGGTCGAGAAAGAACCGCATCACATCCACACTCCACGCCCTGGAGATCTGAACACACACACACAGACACACACACACACAGACACACACAGGTCAGTACTGGAAAGGATCAGTACTGGACAGGGTCAGTCCTGGACGGTGTGTGGAATAAATGTGGACCTCGTGCAGGATGGTCTGTCCGTATTTGTCTGAGCTGTTTGGATCAGCACCATGTGAGATCACCTGATCCAGAAACCGAAGGTCCACCTGCAAAACACACAAACATGTTGACCACGATGAACCAGTCCAAACTGTGACTCTGTGAACTGGTCAGTGTGTTAGCACGTCTGTGTTACCTGGTCTGTGTCCTGGTTGGTAGCAGCCAGCTGTCTGAAGTGGTTCAGTAATTTCTGGTTCAGGTGTTGTTCATTTGGTGTGTCGGGTTCATCTCGGTGCTCTTTGTCTTGTTTGTCTTCTTCACACAGACCGCTGTACTTCAGGTGAACGTCTGAAAATGAATCATTAACATTAAAGATCTGCTGAGCGGACTGAACACCTGGACAGGACTCTGTGCTACCTGCCACTCTTCTTTTCTGCTTCCAACGGCCACCCGAGTATGACGCCCACTGAGTTGCAACCTTTACTGCTGCCAACACTGAGGACCTGGACCCCTGAGGACACCTAGACTCCTGAGGACATGCGGATCTCTGAAGACGGACAGGACAGTGATGAAAAGTAACTAAGTACATTTACTCATGTCATTCTTAAGTTTCTCTCACGTTATTTTGAAAAACATTTCCTGTTCTCATGAGTGAAGCGCCACCTGGCTGGGATTGACCAGGGAACAAACCCTGGAACTGGTTCTGCTCAGACTCACCTGGATCATATTTGTGCTTGCTGTCATCTCCAGCTCCAGTCCAGGATTTTGTAGCCCCGTCAGTCCCACCCAGGTCCCCCTCTTCATCCTGGTTCTCTTGAGCCTCTGTCTCCTACGTCAGAACTCTGGACTGCCTCACTGAAAAGTCTCCTGACATCTGTTAGACCTCCTGAAACCAGAGCTGATCCGATCTGCAGCTCATGTTTTTGAGCTTCAGCTGCTCAAAACAAAACCATAAAGTCAGCTGATCTCTGCCGCCCTGCTCAAAGGTTAATGGGCTGTCTTATCAGTGGGTGGAGGTTCCAGGTCCAGGAACCTCACATTCAGACTTTCAGACCCCATGGCGGATGTTTTGACGTAACTCCAGTTGGAAAAATCTCCCAGCATGCCTGTAGTTTGGGACATAACCAGGATATATGGGTGTGATGTGAGGGCTTAGCGTGTTCTCTCTGGGTTGTCTGACAGGTTCACTGGTGAAGTGTGTTGAGGAAGTTGTTTGTGTTGTCTGTGATGACCTGTGCTGACCTGTTGCCCAATATGATAGTCTGAGAAGTAGAAGTTGTTATGGAGGATTAACTTTCCTTCATACGTTTGAGTTTCTAACAAGGTGCTCCTCGATGCACACATCACACATCCTCCCAGAAGTCCTGCAACATGACTGTGTTCCACCTTGCATGACTGCTCTACCTGCAGATCTGAGTTTTGTAGATTCATGGACAAATATGTGATATTTTATCTATTAGAAAATGATCTTTAGATTTTATAAGTGTAGTCAGTCATCCAGGTAAAGGGAGATCAGAGAGATCAGCATCTATCTGGGCAGAGCATAGCTTTTCAGGCCATGGCTCAGTGGTAGAGTGGGTTGTCCAATAACCTGAATGTTGGCGGTTTGATCCCCACTCTCACTGCTTGAAATTGGAAGGTAAACTGACAACTGGTGGGGTGACAGCCCATCTCCTTACCATGGCCTGAGGTGCCCTTGGTAACCTCAAGCAAGCAAAATACCCCCCCAACATCTGCTCCCCAGGTGCTGTGAATTGATGCCCACTGCTCCAGTGTATATGGCACCTGTCACTATATGTGTGTTCTGACAATTTTGTGTGGAGAACACGATCAGTAAAGTTTCAACTTAACTTACTGTAGACCTGGTCATCATTCCAATTAGTTTGTTGGCATCACATGCTGCCAGGTGATTTTCTCACCAGTCAGTCAGAACTGAACAAGCTTCTTGGATGAGAGGCAAAATGTCTCTGAATCCACAACCAAGCCCAGTTGCCCCAGATTGAACCTTCTGACCACCTTCTAAAGCTCATGTTTTTGTTGGCGTACAGCTCTTCATAGATCTGATGCTTGTTACCAATGAAATTAGCTTCAAAATCTAAAAATAGATTTTTATTTCAAGACCTGTCTTTTTCCACACAAACAGATGTTTCAGCCTAGATATTAGATTTTACATTTGGAGGTTTAAGGCCTCCTGCTGACTGACACCATTGTGATGTTTCTAAAAGTAACATCTGAAACAAGTAATCTGGTAATGTGGTAATGTGACTATCTATCTTACTATAGTTAGCATCAAACAGACTCTGCAGAGAAAAGGGGAATGAATGTATACTGAAGTATTTGATATCTTCTTTGGACCTCTTAAATCTACTCTGAAGCTTCACACTTTATGTCCACAGTCTCAGTTTTCTCCTGAATAAAAAACAAACCTGGAGGTCAGAATCTTTTAATTTCTTCTAAATTTCCTCTTAAGTTTTACTTCTCTGATGTCGTTGTACTCTCTGATAAGCTGTGCCATTCAATATTAATGTCCAATCATAAAGGGCCGTCAGATGTGAGTCAGTCTCAGCTGATTGTTTATAAAGTTTCAATCAGATGATTTCTTTAATTAATACACATTTTTATTGATCAGCACCTGAAACCACATCTCACACCCTGTGTTCACATGTGACATCACAGTCATAAAGGTTATTGATTATTGTTTGATTATCAGTGTTCAGCAGGATAGGCAGAGATGCAGGTTTGAAGACTTGCAGACTTGTGCAGCGTTAACCAAACCAGTGGTCCCCCATACAGTCTCTGTTCCAGGTGACTCCACAGATCCAGCACCACTCTGCCTTGCACATGGGACAGAGCATGTGCATGCAGCCACCTGCAGGGGGGGGGGGGGGGGGGGGGACAGTGAAGTCGTTGACTAGATGATCAGCATCATCAGACTTTAAGGATGAATGTGCAACCTTTGGTGGTTCAGACCAGTCCACACCAGTCCAAACAGGAACCTGTTGATGGTTCTCACCATTTCTCTCCACAGGAACTGAACACTGGGGGCAGCGTTTGGTTGACTCCTGCAGGAGGAGCAGAGAGGCTTGATCCCACCTCCCTCTGAGGGACGCCTCCTCATCCACCATGAACCCCTGAAGAAATGAGAGGAGGAGTTTATCAATCATCAACTGATCTGTTCATTGGTCAGTCAGCTGTTCATTGATAGGTTGGCTCACCTGTGCAGCTTCAGCAGTAGGCAGAGCCTGCTCAGTGTGACACGCCCCCTCATGGTACCCCTCCCTACAGTCTTTGCAGAAAACAAAGCCACAGCCGAGCTGACGGTCACACTCCACCCTCCTGTTGCCATCAGGTGGGACAAGCCCTGCCCCACAGCCAGGTGATGGACACATCAGTCCGCCAATTGTCAGCAGACACTCCTCTGCACCGTACTGCAGGTACCGCCCATACTGAGAGATTTTAATGAGTGACATCATCACAAGTCGAGTGTACGCTGAGTGATTCTCATTGGACTGAACTGCAACCATGTTCAAATCATCCATACACAGGCACGTATATACACAGGTAGATACATACCTGTGTATATACGTGTATGAAGGTTACACTCACCTGTTCATCTCCTAGAATCCTGAAATGATGTAACTCTTTGATGAGAGAGTCAACACAGCCAGCTGGAGATGCAAATAATCACATTTATAGATTATACCTGATTGATTGATTTATCACATGTGAAGTAGCCAACTGATTTTATGGAGTAGCCAGATGATAACATTGGAGGCTTCAGTCAGTACAGATGCAGGACCTGATGAACAGATTTGAACTGCAGTGACATCACACTGTACTCACCAGCACATGGCAGTGAGTAGCCAATCACAGGATGGTGAACAAACTGCCGTTCATTTAGTCGAGTCTGACAGTAACGATAGAAACAATCGAGACAGATCACATGACGCTCCGAACACTGGAAGACCACGACCACATCCCTGAGAGAGAGTGTGTGTTACATGATGTAACGTGTGTTACTGTGTGTGTTACGTGATGTAATGTGTGTTACTGTGTGTGTTACATGACATCAGTGCAGGCGATACAGGGGACATCTCTGCTGTTGGTCATAATGAGGTCGAGGGCCACAGAGTGGTCGTCATCAGAGGTCGGATGGGACGCACACTTCATGTAAAACTCCTGCATACACAGAGTTAAGAAAACAGCATTTCCCACAATGCCCCTGAATGGACTGACGTACCACACACCATATTAGAAGTAGAAGGTCCATCCCTTACCGCTTCGTTGCCTTGACAACCATCTGACTGACATTCACCACGGATACGACCTTGAAGGAGAACGTCATCCCAACAGGAAGGACCCTGACAAAGAAGGGGGAGTCATCATCATTTTATAGAGTAGCCAAATGATTTTATAGAGTAACCAAATGTTGCAAAATACTGCATTGTCACCCTGCTGAGTGTCATTGTCGTCTGTCTGCACCTCCTGCAGCGAACTCTCAGTTTTCCTGGTTGTACCGACCTGCAGCTCTTACAGTGAACAAAGAAAGTATTGCGGGTACGCACACCTGTACACACAAGTACACACAGTCAGAGTCCACCTGTACACACAAGTACACACAGTCAGAGTACTGACACTTTGGAGACCACCTCTTACCTTTCAGGGGTGCAGCCTGAAACTCCTCTGTCACCTCTTCACCTCCTCCTTGTCCTTCTCCATCACCTCTTCCTCCATCACTTCCCTCCAGGATCACAGCAAGGCCGGAGGAGGTAGAGGAGAGGCGCAAGGAGCTGAGGTCCAGCCTGGTAAGCTGGTCCTGCTCCTCCTGTCCTCCTTGAGCCAAGCTCTCCTGCAGGAGGAGCAGACAGGACGAGGAGGAACCTGATGGCAGGAGGACAACATGGACAGTACTCTGCTCCGGGAGGTCACAGCTCTGAGAGGAGGACAGCAGAGGACAGAGGTAAGTTTGCACTAGATCTGGTCTGGTCTGGTCTGGTCTGGACTCACCTGCAGTGTGGCAGTGCTCCTCAGCTCCCTCCCAGCGAACAGAACCCTCAGCTTCTCGGGTTGGACTCCCTGCTGACTCCCCACCACCTCCTTTAGCTCAGCCACACTCGACTCCTCCTGCAGCTCCACAGCCACACCTGGGCCCAGGTTATACCGCACGAACACTGAGGCAAACAGAACCAATGACAGAACTCTTTGGGATAATCAATGACAATGGATCACTTTAGTAGAACCAATGACAGTGGAACTCTTTAGTAGAACCGATGATAGATCTCTTTAGTAGAACCAATGACAGTGGATCTCTTTAGTAGAACCAGTGACAGTGGAACTCTTTAGTAGAACCAATGACAGTGGAACTCTTTAGTAGAACCGATGATAGATCTCTTTAGTAGAACCAATGACAGTGGATCTCTTTAGTAGAACCAGTGACACCGGAACTCTTTAGTAGAACCGATGATAGATCTCTTTAGTAGAACCAATGACAGTGGATCTCTTTAGTAGAACCAGTGACAGTGGAACTCTTTAGTAGAACCGATGATAGATCTCTTTAGTAGAACCAATGACAGTGGAACTCTTTAGTAGAACCAGTGACAGTGGATCTCTTTAGTAGAACCAGTGACAGTGGAACTCTTTAGTAGAACCAATGACAGTGGAACTCTTTAGTAGAACCGATGATAGATCTCTTTAGTAGAACCAATGACAGTGGATCTCTTTAGTAGAACCAGTGACAGTGGAACTCTTTAGTAGAACCAATGACAGTGGAACTCTTTAGTAGAACCGATGATAGATCTCTTTAGTAGAACCAATGACAGTGGATCTCTTTTTTAGTAGAACCAATGACAGTGGATCTCTTTAGTAGAACCAATGACAGTGGATCTCTTTAGTAGGACCAGTAGCAGTGGAACTCTTTAGTAGAACCAGTGACAGTGGAACTCTTTAGTAGAACCAATGACAGTGGAACTCTTTAGTAGAACCAATGACAGTGGAACTCTTTAGTAGAACCAGTGACAGTGGATCTCTTTAGTAGAACCAATGACAGTGGAACTCTTTATTAGAACCAATGACAGTGGATCTCTTTAGTAGAACCAGTGACAGTGGAACTCTTTAGTAGAACCAATGACAGTGGATCTCTTTAGTAGAACGAGTGACAGTGAAACTCTTTAGTAGAACCAGTGACAGTGGAACTCTTTAGTAGAACCAGTGACAGTGGATCTCTTTAGTAGAACCAATGACAGTGGAACTCTTTAGTAGAACCAGTGACAGTGGATCTCTTTAGTAGAACCAATGACAGTGGATCTCTTTAGTAGAACCAGTGACAGTGGAACTCTTTAGTAGAACCAATGACAGTGGATCTCTTTAGTAGAACAAGTGACAGTGACACTCTTTAGTAGAACCAGTGACAGTGGAACTCTTTAGTAGAACCAGTGACAGTGGATCTCTTTAGTAGAACCAATGACAGTGGAACTCTTTAGTAGAACCAGTGACAGTGGATCTCTTTAGTAGAACCAATGACAGTGGATCTCTTTAGTAGAACCAGTGACAGTGGATCTCTTTAGTAGAACCAGTGACAGTGGAACTCTTTAGTAGAACCAATGACAGTGGATCTCTTTAGTAGAACCAGTGACAGTGAAACTCTTTAGTAGAACCAGTGACAGTGGAACTCTTTAGTAGAACCAGTGACAGTGGAACTCTTTAGTAGAACCAATGACAGTGGATCTCTTTAGTAGAACCAGTGACAGTGGAACTCTTTAGTAGAACCAGTGACAGTGGATCTCTTTAGTAGAACCAATGACAGTGGAACTCTTTAGTAGAACCAATGACAGTGGATCTATTTAGTAGAACCAATGACAGTGGAACTCTTTAGTAGAACTCACCGATCATCAGACACTTCGTCCTTCAGCCTCCACGCATGTTTACAATCTGCCGACCGCGGTGCACTCTGGACAATGTAGTCTTACATGCGCACAAACGTTCCAGGCATCCCTCTCTAGGACTACAACACGGTCACGCAGAGATGACGTGGTAGCAGCGCCGGAAATTGTAGTATTTATGAATTTTAATAAACTTGTTTTGCTCTTGTTGTTTTTTCCTTCTTCTTCTTTGTGTGTCTTTGTGAGCGGCTGCTGGCGGGAAAAGAATCGGAACATCAGCGACTGTTCTTCCGTCAGTGTCCCGCTCTGTGGCTCTTCATGACGGACGGACCGGACAGCAGCGTCCTGCAGCGGCGGACACACAGCGGCGACACCGGACCGACGGTGAGGAGAGCCAGCGTCAAACCATCAGGCAGCCCGGCGGTCAGACATCATGTCCGACAGTTATATATGATTCTGTGGATATATACAGTACAGAGATTATACACAATATGATGCATATACTGCGTATACATGCTGGGTGTAGAGATTATGTATTTTACAGGTACATATACATTTATTATTCATATATATATATATATATATATATATATATATATATATATATATATATATAGTACAGCCAGTCTTGTTTTCATGATTTCTTTAACTTGAGTTTAAACCACTTTATGGGTTATTTAATTTTATACCAATGAGCTGACAGTGAACAGTCGAGTATGAATGAAATGAATGAACACCTGAAGAAAGTTTAATTTCTTTGACCTGCTGTAGTTCAGATCATCAATATAATTATTAAAACATAAACATTGACAGTCTGACCTGTGGGGGCACAGCAGGATGACCCTGAGTCAGACAGTCAGACTTCAGTCACCATGGCAACACGTGAGGGACACTTACAGCCAATCACAATCTTTCATTTTGCTGATGAACATCAGGTGTATTGTATGACTCCACCACCTCCCTCCTGCAGGTGGTGAAGTTGGAGTCAGATGTCTCAGGCGTGTCGGGGTCCGTTCTGACGCTGTCACAGAATACAGAGCTTCACTTCCTGCGTTCGAGAGTTCGAGAGCTGGAGAGAGAGAAGGCTGAGCTGTCAGCAGAGAATCAGAGACTGAAGAACATGCTGGTCCATGGTGAGTCCAACTGTTCACAGGTGACCAATCAGCTTTCAGAGATCACTGATCTGATTCATTTTGTAACACTGACTACATTTCCCAGAAATACCTGGGCTCCTGTCCACCATGTGGCAGACGTTGGGCCAGGCCAAGAGTCACCAGTCTGTCTCCATGGCGACGGGTAGTTACGCTCCGTATACACATCACCACCACTCCACCAATCAGGATGAAGACCTCAGCCCCCAGGTGTCCTTCCAACAGCTCCAGGACGAGCTGAGTGGGGACGTGTTGGACTCCTGGGGTCCGCTGGGCTCTGAGGACGAGGAGGTGCCAGGAGGAGCAGACCTGGGCCTGGGGAGCCACATGGGGGAGGAAGCGCCGCTCTGCAGCCAGACCGACATGGAGGAGCTGAGGAGAAGCTGCTCTGAGAGCCACTGTACTGCTGGACTGGTTAATGGACATGTGAGACCACATCTGATCCGGTTTACACTGTCTGATCTGGTTTAATCTGATCCGGTTTACACTGTCTGATCTGGTTTACACTGTGGTCTGTTGTGTCTGTCCAGGTGAGCCAGGTGGAGGTGTATCCAGGCTCTGGTGTTCTCTGTGAAGTCCGCTCATGGCAGGCAGCCAATCAGGCACAGTCTCCCACGGCGATGGCGCGGACTCTCCTGATGGGTGTGTTTGATATGAACACGCTGATGAACAGTAACCTGCGAGGCGGACGGAGCCGGCGACCCGCCTTCCACCCACAGCGCAGCGCACTCGACCCACACAAGATCAACGCCATCTTCAGTAGGTTTAAAATTCAGCAAAATGTTTCTCTAATGTTCCTCTAATGTTTCTCTCGTGTCCATCTAATGTTCCTGTGATGTTTCCCTGATGTTCCTCTCATGTTCCTCTCATGTTCCTCTCATGATTCTCTCATGATTCTCTAATGTTCTTGTCATGTTTCTCTCATGTCCATCTAATGTTCCTGTGATGTTTCCCTGATGTTCTTCTCATGTTCCTCTAATGTTCCTCTAATGTTCTTCTCATGTTCCTCTAATGTTCCTCTAATGTTCCTCTAATGTTCCTCTCATGATTCTCTCATGATTCTCTAATGTTCTTGTCATGTTTCTCTCATGTCCATCTAATGTTCCTGTGATGTTTCCCTGATGTTCTTCTCATGTTCTTCTCATGTTCCTCTAATGTTCCTCTCATGTTCCTCTAACGTTCCTCTCATGATTCTCTCATAATTCTCTAATGTTCTTGTCATGTTTCTCTCATGTCCATCTAATGTTCCTGTGATGTTTCCCTGATGTTCTTCTCATGTTCCTCTAATGTTCTTCTCATGTTCCTCTAATGTTCCTCTCATGTTCCTCTAATGTTCCTCTAATGTTCCTCTCATGATTCTCTCATGATTCTCTAATGTTCTTGTCATGTTTCTCTCATGCCCATCTAATGTTCCTGTGATGTTTCCCTGGTGTTCCTCTAATGTTCCTCTCATGTTCCTCTAATGTTCCTCTCACGTTCCTCTCATGTTCCTCTCATGTTCCTCTAATGTTCCTCTCATGATTCTCTCATAATTCTCTAATGTTCTTGTCATGTTTCTCTCATGTCCATCTAATGTTCCTGTGATGTTTCCCTGATGTTCTTCTCATGTTCCTCTAATGTTCCTCTAATGTTCCTCTCATGATTCTCTCATGATTCTCTAATGTTCTTGTCATGTTTCTCTCATGTCCATCTAATGTTCCTGTGATGTTTCCCTGATGTTCTTCTCATGTTCTTCTCATGTTCCTCTAATGTTCCTCTCATGTTCCTCTAACGTTCCTCTCATGATTCTCTCATAATTCTCTAATGTTCTTGTCATGTTTCTCTCATGTCCATCTAATGTTCCTGTGATGTTTCCCTGATGTTCTTCTCATGTTCCTCTAATGTTCTTCTCATGTTCCTCTAATGTTCCTCTCATGTTCCTCTAATGTTCCTCTAATGTTCCTCTCATGATTCTCTCATGATTCTCTAATGTTCTTGTCATGTTTCTCTCATGTCCATCTAATGTTCCTGTGATGTTTCCCTGGTGTTCCTCTAATGTTCCTCTCATGTTCCTCTAATGTTCCTCTCACGTTCCTCTCATGTTCCTCTCATGTTCCTCTAATGTTCCTCTCATGATTCTCTCATAATTCTCTAATGTTCTTGTCATGTTTCTCTCATGTCCATCTAATGTTCCTGTGATGTTTCCCTGATGTTCTTCTCATGTTCCTCTAATGTTCTTCTCATGTTCCTCTAATGTTCCTCTCATGTTCCTCTAATGTTCCTCTAATGTTCCTCTCATGATTCTCTCATGATTCTCTAATGTTCTTGTCATGTTTCTCTCATGTCCATCTAATGTTCCTGTGATGTTTCCCTGATGTTCTTCTCATGTTCCTCTCATGTTCCTCTAATGTTCCTCTCATGTTCCTCTCATGTTCCTCTCATGATTCTCTCATGATTCTCTAATGTTCTTGTCATGTTCCTCTCATGTTCGTCTAATGTTCCTCTGATGTTGTGGCATCTAAGCTCACAGTCTTCCTCTCTGTTTCTGGTTCTTTGTTAATATTGATGTGCTGACGTACTATGGTAAGCGTATTCTCACTTCCGGTTTTTGGTGTTAGTGCTAATGATGGGAAGTTCGGTTCTTTTTAGGGGGTCAGATCTTTTGTCTCAGCTCACCAAGAAAAGCCGCCTCTTTTGTCTCTGAAATGGCTCTTCATGTTACCACTTCATAATTCAGCTAAATTTAGCGTTGATTTGACTTGTGATCTGTATGTGTACACATATATCATGTATATACTCAACACATCCTTTGTACTTAAGTATTCAAAAGTAAAAATTACATTTTCTAATATAGCTAGTTGTTATCATTGCATTTACAGACCCTTGTAAACCGCCCAATGAATGCACCAACATGCTTGTAGAACCATTCTGCTACACAAAGCAGATAGACGTACCATAAAATCTATTTTAAAAAAGGACAGCTATTGACTTTTGGATGCACAGTTCTCGTGTCTGTCAAGGTTGCTTGTGGACCCTGCTCTATGCGACAGCTTGGCTTTGCAAAATTCTGCATTCTGCCTTTGTGTTTTCAATTTTTTTAAATGCGTCCTTTTTCTACAATCACTCAACGGCTATCATACCAGAGCCAGCTCCCATCGTTCACTTAAAAGAGCCGGCTCTTTGAACCGATTCATTCACAATGGACACATCACCAGTTACTGCCACGGTGCTTGCTAACCTAAACAGATTTTTGTACATTTTTCACCTCAGCGATTATCTTCATATCTCTACACTATCCTTAGAGTTGTTCTGTTTGTGCATGAACAGAGCTGTTAACTTTAGTAACCACAGGCCGATAGTTTTACTAGTTTACCAAACTCCTCGTCCTCCTTTAGCGATAACGGTACTTGTAATAAATGTAGTTTATGTGTAGCTTTGGAGGCGAGGCTCAGTGATTTAGAGGCACGGTACCGCACCACCGAACAGTCAGTAGCTGCTATAGTTAGCTAGTCCCCTGTAGCCGGTGCGGTACCACCGAAGGTAGCTTCAGCTAGCTGCCCCCCGGTACCATATCTCCACTACAATTTAATTAGTTCATGATTTATTGCTGCTGTGCATCTATGTCTCTCCATCTCTGTCACAGGTTCCACTGCTGCTGTAATCATTCTATCATTTATTGTAATTCATTGTCCTTTTATCATTCATTGTAATTGTACAATATGTTTGTGTTGATTGTTCTGTACATGTGACATCCATTGCACGTCTGTCCGTCCTGGGAGAGGGATCCCTCCTCTGTGGCTCTTCCTGAGGTTTCTTCCACATTTTTTTGTGGGCAAGTTTTTCCCTCACTGGAACCGAGGGTCTAAGGACAGAGGGTGTCACTCCCTGTACAGACTGTAAAGCCTCTGAGGATAAATGTGTCTGTGACTTTGGGCTGTACAAATAAAATTTGATTTGATTTTAGTTCCCGAGCAGCTGGGAGGCTGGGTAACCCAAACTGAAGCCAATGGTACACCATTTTAAGAAACGTGAAGTTAGCAACCCTGGGGGTCATAGTCAAATGCATCCCGGGGGTCAGAGCGGGCGACGATAAACGTAGATACAGTAAGATTGTTATCCACTGTCTCACTGAAACCTGGCTGCAGGAGGATGAATATGTTAGCTTAAATGAATCCACTCCTCCCAGTCATTGTAATACTCATAATCATTGTAGGTGATTTTAATATTAATGTTGGACAACCACAATGATAGCCTTAGTACTGCATTTATCTCTTTATTAGATTCAATTGGCTTCTGTCAGAGGGTAACTAAACCAACTCATCGTCTGAACCACACTCTTGATCTCGTTCTCTCATATGGCATTGAACTTGATCATCTAATAGTCTATCCACAGAATCCTCTTCTGTCTGACCATGTTTTAATAACCTTTGAGTTCATATTACTGGACTATAAGCCTTTTTGTAGAAACTCCTACAGCAGATGTTTATCTGACAGTGCTGTTGCCAAATTTAAGGAAGTAGGAAGGTTTCCTTCAGTATTGAATTCAATGCCATGTCTCAATGTAGCAGAGGACTTGTCTGCTTCCATTAGCCCCTCACAAATAGATCATCTTGTTGAGAGTACTTTAGGCTGTATGACTTTCTCCATAACAGTTTATTTGAGGATTTTCAGTCAGGATTTAGAGTCCATCATAGCACAGAGACCGCACTAGTCAAAGTCACAAACGATCTCCTAATGGCATCAGACAAAGGACTCATCTCTGTACTCGTCCTGTTAGATCTTAGTGCTGCATTTGACACCATAGACCATCAAATTCTTTTACAGAGACTGGAACATCAGATTGGCATCAAAGGAACCGCCCTAAGCTGGTTTAGGTCGTATTTCTTAGATCGATCTCAGTTTGTCCACGTCAATGATGAATCCTCCATACATACCAAAGTCTGTCATGGAGTCCCACAAGGTTCTGTACTAGGACCACTTCTATTCAGTTTATGTAAGCTTCCTCTAGGGAACATTATTAGGAATCACTCCATTAATTTTCATTGTTATGCTGATGATACCCAATTATATTTATCGATCAAGCCTGATGAAACCAATCATTTAGCCAAACTGCAAGCGTGCCTACCTACAATTTTCTGATGTTGAACTCAGATAAAACTGAAGTTCTTGTAATTGGACCCAAACACCTCAGAAACTCTCTTTCCGGAGACTTGGCCACCTTAGACGGGATCACCCTGGCCTCCAGCTCCACCGTAAAGAATCTTGGAGTTATTTTTGATCAGGATCTCTCCTTTAATGCCCACATAAAACAAATTTCAAAGACTGCATTCTTCCACTTACGCAACATTACCAAAATCAGACGCATCCTGTCCCAAGCGGATGCAGAAAAACTAGTCCATGCATTTGTTCCTTCTAGGCTGGACTACTGTAACTCTCTATTATCAGGCTGCCCCAATAAGTCTCTGAGGACTTTGCAGCTAATTCAGAATGCTGCTGCACGTGTTCTGACAGGAACCAAGATCAGAGATCACATCTCTCCCATTTTGGCTTCCTTGCACTGGCTACCTGTTAAATCTAGAATAGAATTTAAAATTCTTCTCCTTACGTACAAAGCTCTTCATGGCCAGGCACCATCATATCTAAAAGAACTCATAGAACCTTACTACCCCTCTAGAACACTGCGCTCTCAGAATGCTGGGTTCCTTGTGGTTCCTATAGTTTCCAAAAGTAGATTGGGAGCCATTCTGGGTTCGGGAGGCAGACACGGTCAAGACTTTTAGACTTTTGTAGACTTAAGACTTTCCTGTTTAATAGAGCTCATAGTTAGTGCTGGCTCAGGTCATCCCTTAGTTATACTGCTATAGGACTAGACTGCCAGGGGACTATCCCCACCCACCCACACTCTCTCTCACCATCTGTAAACATACCTGTCTCATTAATGCATGTTACTAACTAAACTTCTTCCCCGGAGTCTCTGTGCTCTCTCATCCAGCAGGTTCTCATGGATCGTGGCTGCTGCTGTGGTCCTGCACGATGTCTGCTACATATATTATTACTGTCATTATTGCTACCATATCTCCATTAAATCAAATCAGATTTTATTTGTACAGCCCAAAGTCACAGACACATTTATCCTCAGAGGCTTTACAGTCTGTACAGGGAGTGACACCCTCTGTCCTTAGACCCTCGGTTCCAGGGAGGAAAAACTTGCCCACAAAAACATGTGGAAGAAACCTCAGGAAGAGCCACAGAGGAGGGATCCCTCTCCCAGGACGGACAGACGTGCAATGGATGTCACATGTACAGAACAATCAACACAAACATGTCGTACAATTACAATGAATGGTAGAATGATTACAGCAGCAGTACAGTACAGTTTATAGTTAGTTAATGATTTGCTGCTGCTGTGCATCTGTGTCTGTCTATCTCTATCACAGGTTCCACTGCTGCTGTAATCATGAGTTTTTCCTCACTCGAACCGAGGGTCTAAGGACAGAGGGTGTCACTCCCTGTACAGATTGTAAAGCCCTCAGAGGCAAAATGTGTTTTGTAAATTTGGGCTATACAAATAAAATTTGATTTGATTTGATTTCTCAGATGCCATCTTGGCTCGGTTTCCTCTCGCCAAAAAAGGAGTCATCGGCTCAGGAATAAACTCCAAACTGTCTGAGATCCGTTTCCGCTCCCGGAGAGCCAATCGAGACCCTCGATTCCTCTGATCGACAACCAAACAGCTCCTCCTACCTCACACGAAAACCTCCACTCGTCCAATGAGAACACAGCGCACAGAACTGTCTGGAGCCTCTGGACCAATGAGCATTTGTCGGTCGTTTAATTTAAATCTCTGTTCCAATTTCAACTACAAAGAGAGTCAAAACAACTATAGAGACTCAAAACAACTACAAAGACTTAAAATGACCATAGAGACTACATAAGACTACTCAGAGACTCAAAACAACTACAAAAAGACTGAAAAGATTCAGAGCGTCGTTGTTCTTGTTTAATTTTTTTATTGATTTTACATTTTTTGTATTTCATGTTGACATGTTGTGACATCATATGAGTTCTTGTAAATTTTATGTAAAAGACAAACAGTTAACACTAATAAAAGTCATGTGGAACATCATTTTTCCTCTTCTCCTGTGTGTGAACCGTCCATTCAGAAACACCATTTGAATATGAATCAGCTGTCGCCGGCGGAAAACACCAGGCACAACGACACATGCTTCAACAATCACCCCCCCTCCCGTCCTGGACTTCCTGTAACTAGGTGTCCCCTTTTAACGAAGACAATCTGTGATTCTTTGGTCCTGAAAGGGGCACTGAAGTCTCACTGTGGCTGCCAAGGACCAAGACAAAGACTCCAGGAGGGGGGGCATCATGGAAGTCTGGACTAAGTCCAGTCATCGTGCAACAGATCCAGACCTTGTAAAAGACTGGAGGAGGTAAAACCTGGACCAGGGTCAGCTGTTGTCATGTCCACGTGAATCCTCAGACATCAGACTGATCTGAGAGCAGCAGGAGGAGCTGCTCCTTTCATTAAACCTTCTCTTGTTTGATTTGTGGAGGCTGTGCTGCTTCATTAGTCTGGCTCAGTCCAAGACCGGGACCAAGACCAGCCAGGACCTTTCCCAGGACCTCCTCCATCCATCACACACAAGCAGTACATTTAATACTGCAGTACAAGTACACACACTGTGGCCACTGCCTGATCTGTATTGAGCATGTGCAACTCAGGGACACGAGACAACAGACTGTCTAAAACCTGGACGTAGTCTCTGTGACGTCCCCGCAGACTGTCTAAAACCTGGACGTAGTCTCCGGGACGTCCCCGCAGACTGTCTAAAACCTGGACGTAGTCTCCGTGACGTCCCCGCAGACTGTCTAAAACCTGGACGTAGTCTCCGGGACGTCCCCGCAGACTGTCTAAAACCTGGACGTAGTCTCCGTGACGTCCCCGCAGACTGTCTAAAACCTGGACGTAGTCTCCGTGACGTCCCCGCAGACTGTCTAAAACCTGGGCGTAGTCTCCGTGACGTCCCCGCAGACTGTCTAAACACCATATTTATGTGATTTCTGATGACTAAGCTAAGCTAATATTAGCAGGTGTGGCTCCCAAGTGAAACAGTCTGACTGTTGTCTGGATCTCTGCAGACAAACGGACGTTTGTTTCCTTTTGTTCTTTGAAAACAATGAACACACACAGTCAGCTGATCTGAACATACAAACACACACACACTAATGACCTCCCTCCATCCTCAAAGTTTAGATTTGGAGAAGAAACTCAGTGAGAGATGGGATTTGAACTTGTGATGTTAAGATTACATGGACAGATGTTACTGCATTAAGACTGAACACTGCAGACTTTCAAAGACCAGGTTTGCACTCAGAACTAACTTCATAAATGTTAATGTGACCTTCAGTCTTGATGTCATCTCCATGTCATGACTTGGTGAACAGTGATGTTGTTTGTTCGCACCAATCACAGTGTAGTGTGGGCAGAGAGATCCAGAGATTTCAGTCATTCCAGAAAACCTTCAGAAAATATAATCTGACCCCTCAGTACACCAAAGTTCAATGTAGTAGTACTTTGCAGGACTCCTCACTGCACCAAAGTGCAGTGTAGTAGTACTCTGCGGTACTCAACAACTTTTTTAAAACTTGTACGAACAGTAACATCATCTGTGATGACCACCAAACAAATGTGAGGCATTATCTATCGAATATACAAACAGAGAAAAAGTGGTGGAGGTGGTAGAACCATCAAGGACCATGTGGTTGAAGTACCATCAAAGCCAGGTAATAGTACTATCAAGGTTAAGGTAGTAGAAGTACCATCAAGGGCCATGTAGTACAAGTACCATCAAGGGTCAGGTGGTAGAAGTACCATCAACGGGCAGGTGGTAGAAGTACCATCAACGGGCAGGTTGGTAGAGGTACCATCAAGAGGTCAGGTAGTAGAAGTACTTTTACTGTGTCTACTGTATGTTGGCACATTTACTTCAGAAAAGAATGTGAATACTTCCACTGCAGTTGAAGCTCAGTTTTCAAACCATGTTTGGACTCTTTAAACACTGAAGGAGAAAAATGTTTTCAATCAGCAGAATGACACAATGAATCCTCCTCCAGAACAAACGCTGTCACTGAGTCCGGTCACCAAGTCCAACAACAGACGTTTTGTTCTGGTGGTCGGAGAGAGCGGCTCCATTGTTTCTGATGCGTTGCTGAAAAAAAAAATCTGATTCGTCACCAAACTGGTCACATGATGATATCAGGTGACCTCAGGTGTTTCAGAAAATCCACAAAGAAGTCATATTTGACTGAGCTGCCTCCTGGTTCCTAGGTGGTCCCTGTTCCGTGGCAGTCTTTGGTCCCTAGAACTGCTCCACCCATTGTGGTTTACCTTGGGCCACCCACCTGAGGCCAGATGTCTCCGTCCTGTCCTCCCTGTGTCCTCCTCATGTCTCCCTCCCATCCTCCCCATGTCCTCCTTATGTCCCTCTCCTGTCCTCCTCATGTCCTCTCTAGGTCCCCCTCCTGTCCCCCCGTGTTGTCCTCCTCATGTCCCCCTCCCATCCTCCCCATGTCCTCCTCATGTCCTCCCTATGTCTGTAGTGTTAGAACGTGAGCGTGTTCTCATGGACCCTGACTTTTGGCTGCAGGCCTCCACGCAGGTATGACAGGTATGAGTGTGTGGATGTCTCTGCAGCCTGACAGACGCAGCACAGGGTTTACAGAGACATTCCTCAGTGTGATCAGTGCTCCCTCGGAGAGACCAAGTTTTCACAAACACAAGAAGAAGAAGTGTTGTTGTTTTATTCTTCCTCTCCTCACCCCTCCTCACCCCTCCTCACCCCTCTCTCTTTCCTCTCTTTTCAGGCCTTTTCTTCTCTCTTGTGGCTCCCAGGAGGGGGAGGATGGAGAGGATGGGGATACTCGTTTGCATGAAAAAGAAGTTAAACCGTGAACGTTTTAAAGAGACAGATTCTAGTTTGATTCACAACGAGGCCTGAACAAACCAATGAGAGCAACCGACTGACCGACTCTCTGTTTCTTTCTTTTAATATTTAGAAAAATAACTTATAAACAAACAAATAAAAATAAACAATGTATTCATCTTTAAAAATGTTTTATCTTTTTTCTGTCCACAGACTATGACGTATAAGACCTTTTCTTTTATTCTATCTTATTTATTTATTTAACACTGAATCATTTTTATATTCAGGTTGTTTTGATATCTTTTGATAACCCTGATGCTCAGTTTTCATGCTTTTACTCTGAAGGATGGGACCGGAAGCAGTGTGTTTCCTGTGGTTGGTCTTGACGTCCTCATAGGGTCTCTGTCAGTGCCGGTCTCAGAGTGTCTGTGTGTGTGCGGAGGACCGGACAGAGCGGAGGGACGCAGTCGCTGCTCACCGACAAACACCCTCTGAGCGCCGGGGAGCGCCGGTGAAGAGAGCCGGCAGAGGCGGAGCTGCTGGAGGTCTCCTCTGATCCGGATCAGTCCAGCAGGGTCCAGTCCAGGAAGGTCCACAGAGTCTGTGTTTTATCGATTTCTAACTTTCGGGATTAAGAGCAGAACCAGAGGGCAGCTGCGGGACCGGGTCTGGGTTCGGGTCTGGATTTATCTTCATGCTCTGTACTGACACAGGAGCTCCGCCGTGATCCGGATCCACCGGTACCTTCCTCTGTGTTCAGCGGGATCATGGTGGGCGAGATGGAGGGCAAAGAGAAGCCGAGACCCGGTCCGGATTACCTGATGCAGCTCATGAATGACAAGAAGCTGATGAGCAGTCTTCCGAACTTCTGCGGGATCTTCCAGCACCTGGAGCGGCTCCTGGACCAGGGTGAGACCCGGACCCGTTACTGCACAGTAATCAGATTACTTCAGAACGTACCACGCTGTCAAAATACTGCGGGTTTCTTTTACTTTAGCACAAATGCTTCAAATATCTGCAGTAAAAGTATCATCAGTACTTCAAATATCTGCAGTAAAAGTATCATCAGTACTTCAAATATCTGCAGTAAAAGTATCATCAGTACTTCAGATATCTGCAGTAAAAGTACAAAGGTATCATCAGTACTTCAAATATCTGCAGTAAAAGTATCATCAGTACTTCAAATATCTGGAGTAAAAGTATCATCAGTACTTCAGATATCTGCAGTAAAAGTACAAAGGTATCATCAGTACTTCAAATATCTGCAGTAAAAGTATTACCAGTACTTCAGATATCTGCAGTAAAAGTATCATCAGTACTTCAAATATCTGCAGTAAAAGTATCATCAGTACTTCAGATATCTGCAGTAAAAGTACAAAGGTATCATCAGTACTTCAAATATCTGCAGTAAAAGTATCATCAGTACTTCAAATATCTGGAGTAAAAGTATCATCAGTACTTCAGATATCTGCAGTAAAAGTACAAAGGTATCATCAGTACTTCAAATATCTGCAGTAAAAGTATCATCAGTACTTCAAATATCTGCAGTAAAAGTACAAAGGTATCATCAGTACTTCAAATATCTGCAGTAAAAGTATTACCAGTACTTCAGATATCTGCAGTAAAAGTATCATCAGTACTTCAAATATCTGCAGTAAAAGTATCATCAGTACTTCAAATATCTGGAGTAAAAGTATCATCAGTACTTCAGATATCTGCAGTAAAAGTATCACCAGTACTTCAAATATCTGGAGTAAAAGTATAAAGGTATCATCAGTACTTCAAATATCTGCAGTAAAAGTATCATCAGTACTTCAAATATCTGGAGTAAAAGTATCATCAGTACTTCAAATATCTGCAGTAAAAGTACAAAGGTATCATCAGTACTTCAAATATCTGCAGTAAAAGTATCATCAGTACTTCAAATATCTGGAGTAAAAGTATTACCAGTACTTCAAATATCTGCAGTAAAAGTACAAAGGTATCATCAGTACTTCAAATATCTGCAGTAAAAGTATCATCAGTACTTCAAATATCTGGAGTAAAAGTATCATCAGTACTTCAAATATCTGCAGTAAAAGTATTACCAGTACTTCAAATATCTGGAGTAAAAGTACAAAGGTATCATCAGTACTTCAAATATCTGCAGTAAAAGTATCATCAGTACTTCAAATATCTGGAGTAAAAGTATCATCATTGCTTCAAATATCTGCAGTAAAAGTATCATCAGTACTTCAAATATCTGGAGTAAAAGTATCATCAGTACTTCAAATATCTGGAGTAAAAGTATCATCATTGCTTCAAATATCTGCAGTAAAAGTATCATCAGTACTTCAAATATCTGGAGTAAAAGTATCATCAGTACTTCAAATATCTGGAGTAAAAGTATCATCATTGCTTCAAATATCTGCAGTAAAAGTATCATCAGTACTTCAGATATCTGGAGTAAAAGTATCATCAGTACTTCAGATATCTGCAGTAAAAGTATCATCAGTACTTCAAATATCTGGAGTAAAAGTATCATCAGTACTTCAGATATCTGGAGTAAAAGTATCATCAGTACTTCAAATATCTGGAGTAAAAGTATCATCAGTACTTCAGATATCTGGAGTAAAAGTATCATCAGTACTTCAGATATCTGGAGTAAAAGTATCATCAGTACTTCAGATATCTGCAGTAAAAGTATCATCAGTACTTCAGATATCTGGAGTAAAAGTATCATCAGTACTTCAGATATCTGCAGTAAAAGTATCATCAGTACTTCAAATATCTGGAGTAAAAGTATCATCAGTACTTCAAATATCTGGAGTAAAAGTATCATCAGTACTTCAAGAGCTGTGTTCGAGTCCCTGCTGCACTTCCTTGACGGGGAACCTCAGAACCATGGGGACTGCAAAGAGTGGTTCACTCAGCTGAACCTTCAATAAACATTTGCAGAACAACTTATCCACCATTTTGTTGGTTACCAAGGTGATGAGTCCCACCCCATTGAATCTATGATGTCATCACTTCTGAAGCAGGTCAGTTTTTCAAACAGATGTCTGGAAGATATTTTCCAGCAAAGAACCATGGCCTTGGTCAGAGCGTCTGCCGTTCTCTTTGAAAACTGGAACCATCACTTCAGTCTTCCACACCACAGGTACTGTTCCTGACCTCCAGGTGACACTGAAGACAAACAGTATCTAGAACCTTCAGAGTCACAGAGCAAGTTTCAGAACACTGAACGAAGAGCTTCTGGACTTCCTCAGTGACCTCTGCGAGAGCTAAGGGGAAGTCAGGTTCAGGAATTTGTCAAAGTATGTACTCTTTCCACTGCTCAACAATATCCTTACTCTGGGTCAGCAGTTCACCTCCCCCACTGAACACAGCTTGATCTGAGCCCTGCATTCGCCTCCAGAGATTCCCAGAACTCAAGGCCAAACGAAAGTCCTCCATGGCCTCCTTGAACTCCACCCCCACTGGGGTCTTTGTTTTGGCAACTACTGGCCTGCTTGTACTGCTCTGCTTCAGAAGATCCCTGGACCACCCAAAACTCCTTCTTCTGCTTGTCAGCTGAAAAACTACTAGTCCCAAGGACATCTCAATCTAGGCAACTCTGGCTCCGGCCCCTAATGATGTCCATCCCTCATATTAACGTGTTGTGTTTCAGAGATCAGCCGTGTGAGGAAGGACATGTACATCGACGCTCTGAATGGTTCAGAGAGAGTCAGCGAGCTACCAGACGCCATCGGTCCAAATGTCCAACTGCAAGAGAAACTCTACGTCCCCACGAAGGAGCATCCTGACGTGAGTTTGATATCGAAATCTCTTGAGTCATAACAGCACAAAGTTATTGAATGATCAGTTGTTGTGGTAACCAGAGTGTGATTTCTCCGTGTTTCTCAGTTTAACTTTGTCGGGAGAATTCTGGGTCCTCGCGGTCTGACGGCGAAGCAGCTGGAGGCGGAGACAGGATGTAAGATCATGGTCAGAGGGCGGGGCTCCATGAGAGACAGGAAGAAGGTAACAGAGTCTCATTGTGGTTGTTTTGTTGTTATTTGAAGTTCGTTGAAGGTTATTAATAATAAAGTCTGTTCTGGATCAGGACGTCCTGACTAAGTTCTGTGACTTCATGATAGATGATTTCATGATTTCATGATAGATGATTTCATTTCACCATTTCAGGCAGTTGACTTGTGTCAGCCACCCAACATCCTGGGCCCCCGGTCCAGAACCCAGCAGGCCTGTTCACTAATCCATCTCTGACTACATGAAACAAAGTTTTATTTTTCAGTTTTCAGTGAACTGATGAGACGAGAATTAATGAAAATATAAAATATGAAACATGGTTCACTAATGAATGAAGCCTGAGTGAAAAAAAAATGGAAACATTTCAGCTCAAACTGCTGCAAAAACACAACTGTTTATCTTTGATACTAACAAGGTTAGCCACCTGCTACACTAACAGGAATACATGAGACAGAATGAGCAACAGGAGGTCAACTGAAACCAGATGGAGGAGGAGGAGGAGATAATTTCCTGCTGAAATACAGAAACAGTTTATTATCATAGTTCATCACGGTGTGTTAAAATCGACCAATCAGCTGCTGGTCCTCAGGTTGCTAGGAAGAATATGTGGTAGCATGTTGATCACAGTGAAATCACTTCCTACTTCCTGTTTCTGTACCATCCACTTCCTGCCTTCAAAGAGAATTATTTGATTTAGTGTCAGATTCATTTAAACTGTCTGTCTCCACCTGTCTGTCTGTACCTGTCTGTCTTCATCTGTCTGTCTTCACCTGTTTGTCTTCACCTGTCTGTCTTCACCTACCTGTCTGTCTGTACCGGTCTGTGTTCAGGAAGACCAGAATCGAGGGAAGCCTAACTGGGAGCACCTGAATGAGGACCTTCATGTCCTCATCACGGTGGAAGACGCTCAGAATCGAGCTGAGATCAAACTGAAACGAGCCATGGAGGAAGTGAACAAGCTACTGGTTCCTGCTGTGAGTCACCTGACCGCTGACCTCATATTACAGGTGTTTTTCAGATGTTAACAGTATTTAAATTGTGCACCTTGTCATTGGGTGGTTGTTGCCGTGCGTTTCAGGCAGAGGGTGAGGACAGTCTGAAGAAGATGCAGCTGATGGAGTTAGCGATCCTGAACGGGACGTACAGAGACGCTAACATCAAACCCTGTAAGAGACCGACCAATCAGAGTGCACCAAACACAGATTATCTGACTAACCTCCTCCTCCTCTTCTTCGCCCTCCTCTTCTCCTCTTTGTCCTCCCCTCCTCTTCCTCAGCCTCCCTCACCTTCTCTCTTGCAGCTTCCTCTCAGGCGCCTCGTTTCCTCTCAGGCCCTGCCCCCAGTGTTGCCCCGCCCACTGCCCTGCGTACATCTGCCTCCACAGGTCCCGCCCTCATGCCTCTGATTCGTCAGATCCAGACGGTGCTGCCCAATGGGACACCTCACCCAGCCGCTCTGATGCCGGGGGCGGGGCCTGAGTCCAGTTTAATCTATGCTGCGCCGTATGACTACCCATACACTCTGGCACCAGCCTCCATCTTGGAGTACCCTCTGGACTCTGGTGGGGTGTTGGGTAAGCCCGCCCCTCCCTGCTCCTGCGACTGCTCCCCCACGCCTCATCACCACCCACACGGTCAGTGGAGCCCTGCCCCCACGTTGCTCCTCAGACACGCCTCCTAGAAGATGGAAAAACAAGCGCTCCTCCACAACAGACAGAAAAGAAATCAGCTGATCAATAAGTCATCACTTCACAGCAGAAATATGAAGGTTCACCTCAATATGAGGTTTGTCCACTGGGGGCGCTGTTCTTCCAACAACAGGTCTTAATGTAACTGTCAGCTGTGAACGAGGCATTCAGGTACAACTGTGTTCACTCTGCCTCCACTATTCTCTGATTGGCTGAAGATATTTGTACTACTGTCAACTCAGAGCTTCCTGTCACAGAGAACATCATGTCATTTGACCGAAGCTTCTCAACCTGATGTCACCTGACTGCAGTTTCTTGCACTGAAATACATAACACCTGTGAATTTGTTAAGAAGAACTGAACTGAAGCTAACATACCTACAACACATGTCCAACACACTCACAACATTCCTCCAACATATAGACTTAGACTGCACTTTATTGATGCCTTTGGGATGACTCCCTCAAGGAGACCGAATAATTGAAATTGAATTGAAACATCTCCAACATACTTCCAACATTCCTACAACAAACACGTGTTCTGATGCTAATGGTGGTGTTCAGATTGATGCTAACTGTGTGACTTCTGTAGTTTAAATGTTTTAAAGATGATTTTTAGTGAGATGAATTGTAATTCATCACAATGTTGATTAAATAATATATTTAATGTAAATCTAACAAAAAGACACTTCGAACCAAATCAAGTATCAAGTACAGTTTTTAATTTCCAACCACTTAAAACACTAAAAATACATGTATGTATGTGCACACATGCATGTATTTGGGTTCAAGTTATGATCAAGTCTTCTGATAAAATCTCCTAAAAAAATTCTATACATAACTGAAATATATATATTTCAGTTTTTCTAACTCAGGCCTCGACTGTAACGCTTGTGCCTTCACTTGTTTGGTATGGAAATAATCATTTACAAACTAAAAATTAAAAACTAGTTTTAATGATGTTTGTTAGAAACTCACCAACATGTTTAAAATAGCAACTTCCTGCTTCGTTATTTGAAGGACTTCACGATTCACTGTCAGGACGAATAATGGATCACTGAAACACTTTAAAACAATTTGTTCGTTTAGCTCTAAACTTTATTTACAATCAGAAGGGTCAGGACATGTTTAGCCTAGCTTAGCACGAAAACTGGAAGCAAATACAAACTGTTAGCCTCTGTTCACAGACTAGCTCCAGGGCTAACTGCAGCAAAAAACACATTTCTCCACCTCTACCCTCCTGAACAAGATGGAATTGAAAGATGAATGATTTTTTCTGTTTTGATGCAGCTAGGCTAACAGTTTCCCCTGACTGCCGGTCCTTGTGCTAAGCTAGGCTAATCACATCCTGGACCTGCTCTGTACTGAGACATCCAGAGAAGAAACCAAGTTCACATCTGACTGCTGACTTGCTAACTGTTTTAAAACTTCTTAGCAGTTAATGTGAGTTAGCTAACACGTTGAGAAAGATCTTTTCTTGTTGAATTGGATTTTGACTTCCTTCAGAGTCAGAATGGAGGTTGAAGGTTCTGAGAAACCTTCAGAACCTTGAGGTCCACCTCCTCCTCTTGTTCCTTCAGCACAGCTGACCTTTCAAACCTTACAGATGAAGATTTAAAGAGAATAAATGTTTAGATAAGTTTCAGAAGTCTGAGATATTGTTGATGTTTTTGTGATTTTGAAGAACGTCGTGCCTCACTGAAATCTATAAATATGAAAAGTATGAAGAAGAAAAATTTGTAGCAGCTTTGTAGACTTTTTAGAAATGTTCTGTATTTTTGAATGCTTTATACAAAAGAAGGGACTTTCCCTGTTTATATGCAACTTTTTATGAATGACGGTGTGTTTGAGTTGATGGCTGTTGCACCTGTCCAGGTGTTACTTTGTGACTTGCATGTTTGTTGTAAAGAGAAATGAATCCTTTTGAAATGCAATAAAAAAAAAAGTCTATGATGAACTGAAACCACTGTTTGATCTAAAAACAACCTCACCAGAGAGATGGAGCAGAACAACAACAGTACTCCACAACTGCAAGAACTGATGACGGGAACAAACTGTTACATGGGAGTGTGTGTGTGTGTGTGTTGGGGGGGGGTCATCGCCATCATCATCATCATCATCATTGTTGTTGTCGTCATCATCTCATTGTCATCATTATCATCAAACATCAAAATCATCCTGAGATATTAAGAATATTTACACTGCTTCAGTCAGACTGGTGGACCAAACCATCCTCTATAGTAACTGTCCCATGAGTATCTACTCCACCACTGCAGCAACATTAGACGTAACACATTAAACCACCACAGTCACATAATAAGATGAACAAACTTACTGATGGAGGTGGAGCAGAAACTCAAGGTAAAATGTGTAAAAAGTGTGCAGAATATTTGAAATGTGCAGTTCTTTAACAAAACAAGGAAGTCCAGAGATGCTAAATAAAGGCTAAGTGTTAATGTAACACACCATTCTCAGAATGAACACATCACAGAGGGCTCCAGGCCTTGTTGGTAAGAGGTGTAGAAATGCACCATTATTGTCTTTGGCAGGATGAATTTCTTAAGATAAGAATAAACTTAAAAGTTTCAGATCAAACCTGAGAAAATACAAAATGCAGTTTTTAAATGATGATTTCATTAATTAAGGGAAAAAGCCTCCAAACCTACATGGTCCTATGTGAAGAATCAAAATATACTTACTCAGTTTCTTCTCTGCAGCTCTGAGGTCAGGTCTGTGTTGATGTGGTTCAGGTTATCACTGACAACAGAGCACCTGGGTTCACTTGAGTTCCCCTGAGTTCACCTGAGTTCCCCTGGGTTCACTTGAGTTCTCCCGAGTTCACCTGAGTTCCCCTGAGTTCTCCAAAGGCCAGCAGGAAGGTTCATCTCTGTCATCTGCTGAAGGGGTGGTGGAGCAGATCAAGTCCAGGTTCACGTGTATGGAGCCCCCTGCTGGTCTGGATCTTCTGGGATAACTTCCACTGGGTACCAGGAGGAGCCTCAAACCCAGACTGGACTTTCAGTAACAGCTCTGGATGTCAACACTGTTGACCAGGTCTGCAACTGATCTGTGGATCAGAGCTGGACATAGAAAGAGGAGGGACCACCGGCAGCTGCTGGAGCTGAAGAGGCTGAGCTGAATACTTCAATATACATGTAAGATATATATATGTATGATGATGGAGCTAAAGCTCTGCACAGTTACCAGAAGAAGAAGAAGAAGAAGAAGAAGACAATTGTTGTGATCATCATTTCTGGTAAGTTCACAGCATCTGTTATTAAATTGAAACACTAGGAAGTACACAGTGTAAGAGCAGTCAGTAAATCAACGTGCATTCTTTCATAGTGTCACATCAATACTTCCTTTTACTGCATAATACCAAGAGCAAAATAAATAAAACTCATCCTAAACAGAAAAAACTTTTGTCTCAAAATACGGTTGAAAAATAGTTTGTCCTGCTCTCTAGCCAAACATGCCTGACCACCTGTTCACCTGTGCTGAAGTGATGTCTACGTATAGAGTTCACACCCCCAACATAATCATTTCAGCAATATCATGTCAACATGATCAACAGTATTTCATTATGATCAGCATAATTTTGGCTTCCTTGCACTGGCTACCTGTTAAATCTAGAATAGAATTTAAAATTCTTCTCCTTACATACAAAGCTCTTCATGGCCAGGCACCATCATATCTAAAAGAACTCATAGTACCTTACTACCCCTCTAGAACACTGCGCTCTTAGGATGCTGGGTTCCTTGTGGTTCCTATAGTTTCCAAAAGTAGACTTGGAGCCAGAGCTTTCAGCTATCAAGCTCCTCTTCTGTGGAACAAACTACCTTTCTGGGTTCAGGAGGCAGACACAGTCACCACCTTCAAGACTAGACTTAAGACTTTCCTTTTTGATAGCGCTTATAGTTAGGGCTGGCTCAGGCCTTCCCTTAGTTATGCTGCCATAGGACGAGACTGCCGGGGGAAGTCTGTGTCTCTCTATCACAGGTTCCACTGCTGCTGTAATCATTCTATCATTCATTGTAATTGTACGACATGTTTGTGTTGATTGTTCTGTACATGTGACATCCATTGCACGTCTGTCCGTCCTGGGAGAGGGATCCCTCCTCTGTGGCTCTTCCTGAGGTTTCTTCCACATGTTTTCCCTGTTAAAGGTTTTTGTGGGCAAGTTTTTCCTCACTGGAACCGAGGGTCTAAGGACAGAGGGTGTCACTCCCTGTACAGACTGTAAAGCCTCTGAAGATAAATGTGTCTGTGACTTTGGGCTGTACAAATAAAATCTGATTTGATTTGATAATTTGATATATAGGCAGCAGCATGATTACAAATTACTCACATGAATATGATATGGTATAGGTAAAACACAATTCAGTGTAAAGGCTTCAGCACACAGAGTATACAAAGTATTACATAAAGAGTAACAGAAGTATCTGAACTGAGACTCAGGATCAGGTCTCCATTAAACAAGGAGGTCTCCTCTAAAAGAGGAGTGCTCCTTGTCATGGAGGAAGTGCCACATTCAGGAAGTACTACCTGTCAGATTACAGGTAGTTTGATTTTTGTCCTGATGTCACATGATGCTGGGACTTCAAAGCATCAGAAAGAGGTTCTGAGTCTGAGAAGACACATGCCTGACTTAAGAGAAGAAGGCTTCTCTTGTTAAGTCAGGCTGGATGTTTGCTGTCATCTGGTGGTCACAACAAGCAACTGCAACACAAACAAAACAAGTTATTAAAGAAAAAAGAATGTAGTATAATATAATGATGATTGTGAGTGTGAAGGTGGTGGGATCAGAGTCAGCACCTTCAGGTCTGAGGTTCATGGTTCTCTGCTCGATAATGGTGGATCTTCCATTGTTTCATCAAATAACTTCAATAATTTCTTCAACTAAGCTGTCAACCTGTCTCTTGGATCCCACCCCAACCAGGCTGTGTTATCTTTGTGTTGTCTGTTATCTTTGTGTTGTCTGTTTTCTTTGTGTTGTCTGTTTTCTTTGTGTTGTCTGTTATCTTTGTTGTCTCGTGTTGTCTGTTATCTTTGTGTTGTCTGTTATCTTTGTGTTGTCTGTTATCTTTGTGTTGTCTGTTTTCTTTGTGTTGTCTGTTATCTTTGTTGTCTCGTGTTGTCTGTTATCTTTGTGTTGTCTGTTATCTTTGTGTTGTCTGTTATCTTTGTGTTGTCTGTTTTCTTTGTGTTGTCTGTTATCTTTGTGTTGTCTGTTATCTTTGTGTTGTCTGTTTTCTTTGTGTTGTCTGTTATCTTTGTTGTCTCGTGTTGTCTGTTATCTTTGTGTTGTCTGTTATCTTTGTGTTGTCTGTTATCTTCGTGTTGTCTGTTATCTTTGTGTCGTCTCGTGTTGTCTGTTATCTTTGTGTTGTCTGTTATCTTTGTGTTGTCTCGTGTTGTCTGTTATCTTTGTGTTGTCTCGTGTTGTCTGTTATCTTTGTGTTGTCTGTTATCTTTGTGTTGTCTGTTATCTTCGTGTTGTCTGTTATCTTTGTGTCGTCTCGTGTTGTCTGTTATCTTTGTGTTGTCTGTTATCTTTGTGTTGTCTGTTATCTTTGTGTTGTCTCGTGTTGTCTGTTATCTTTGTGTTGTCTGTTATCTTTGTGTCGTCTCGTGTTGTCTGTTATCTTTGTGTTGTCTGTTATCTTTGTGTTGTCTGTTATCTTTGTGTTGTCTCATGTTGTCTGTTATCTTTGTGTTGTCTGTTATCTTTGTGTTGTCTCGTGTTGTCTGTTTTCTTTGTGTTGTCTGTTATCTTTGTGTCGTCTCGTGTTGTCTGTTTTCTTTGTGTTGTCTGTTATCTTTGTTGTCTCGTGTTGTCTGTTATCTTTGTGTTGTCTGTTATCTTTGTGTTGTCTGTTATCTTCGTGTTGTCTGTTATCTTTGTGTCGTCTCGTGTTGTCTGTTATCTTTGTGTTGTCTGTTATCTTTGTGTTGTCTCGTGTTGTCTGTTATCTTTGTGTTGTCTCGTGTTGTCTGTTATCTTTGTGTTGTCTGTTATCTTTGTGTTGTCTGTTATCTTCGTGTTGTCTCGTGTTGTCTGTTATCTTTGTGTCGTCTCGTGTTGTCTGTTATCTTTGTGTTGTCTGTTATCTTTGTGTTGTCTCGTGTTGTCTGTTATCTTTGTGTCGTCTCGTGTTGTCTGTTATCTTTGTGTTGTCTGTTATCTTTGTGTTGTCTGTTATCTTTGTGTTGTCTCATGTTGTCTGTTATCTTTGTGTTGTCTGTTATCTTTGTGTTGTCTCATGTTGTCTGTTATCTTTGTGTTGTCTGTTATCTTTGTGTTGTCTCATGTTGTCTGTTATCTTTGTGTTGTCTCGTGTTGTCTGTTATCTTTGTGTTGTCTGTTATCTTTGTGTTGTCTGTTATCTTTGTGTTGTCTCGTGTTGTCTGTTATCTTTGTGTTGTCTGTTATCTTTGTGTCGTCTCGTGTTAGCTGTTATCTTTGTGTTGTCTGTTATCTTTGTGTTGTCTGTTATCTTTGTGTTGTCTCATGTTGTCTGTTATCTTTGTGTTGTCTGTTATCTTTGTGTTGTCTCATGTTGTCTGTTATCTTTGTGTTGTCTGTTATCTTTGTGTTGTCTGTTTTCTTTGTGTTGTCTCATGTTGTCTGTTATCTTTGTGTTGTCTGTTATCTTTGTGTTGTCTCATGTTGTCTGTTATCTTTGTGTTGTCTCGTGTTGTCTGTTATCTTTGTGTTGTCTGTTATCTTTGTGTTGTCTGTTATCTTTGTGTTGTCTCGTGTTGTCTGTTATCTTTGTGTTGTCTGTTATCTTTGTGTCGTCTCGTGTTAGCTGTTATCTTTGTGTTGTCTGTTATCTTTGTGTTGTCTGTTATCTTTGTGTTGTCTCATGTTGTCTGTTATCTTTGTGTTGTCTGTTATCTTTGTGTTGTCTCATGTTGTCTGTTATCTTTGTGTTGTCTGTTATCTTTGTGTTGTCTGTTATCTTTGTGTTGTCTGTTTTCTTTGTGTTGTCTGTTATCTTTGTTGTCTCGTGTTGTCTGTTATCTTTGTGTTGTCTGTTATCTTTGTGTTGTCTGTTATCTTCGTGTTGTCTGTTATCTTTGTGTCGTCTCGTGTTGTCTGTTATCTTTGTGTTGTCTGTTATCTTTGTGTTGTCTCGTGTTGTCTGTTATCTTTGTGTTGTCTCGTGTTGTCTGTTTTCTTTGTGTTGTCTGTTATCTTTGTGTTGTCTGTTATCTTTGTGTCGTCTCGTGTTGTCTGTTTTCTTTGTGTTGTCTGTTATCTTTGTTGTCTCGTGTTGTCTGTTATCTTTGTGTTGTCTGTTATCTTTGTGTTGTCTGTTATCTTCGTGTTGTCTGTTATCTTTGTGTCGTCTCGTGTTGTCTGTTATCTTTGTGTTGTCTGTTATCTTTGTGTTGTCTCGTGTTGTCTGTTATCTTTGTGTTGTCTCGTGTTGTCTGTTATCTTTGTGTTGTCTGTTATCTTTGTGTTGTCTGTTATCTTCGTGTTGTCTGTTATCTTTGTGTCGTCTCGTGTTGTCTGTTATCTTTGTGTTGTCTGTTATCTTTGTGTTGTCTCGTGTTGTCTGTTATCTTTGTGTTGTCTGTTATCTTTGTGTTGTCTCATGTTGTCTGTTATCTTTGTGTTGTCTGTTATCTTTGTGTTGTCTCATGTTGTCTGTTATCTTTGTGTTGTCTGTTATCTTTGTGTTGTCTGTTATCTTCGTGTTGTCTCGTGTTGTCTGTTATCTTTGTGTCGTCTCGTGTTGTCTGTTATCTTTGTGTTGTCTGTTATCTTTGTGTTGTCTCGTGTTGTCTGTTATCTTTGTGTCGTCTCGTGTTGTCTGTTATCTTTGTGTTGTCTGTTATCTTTGTGTTGTCTCATGTTGTCTGTTATCTTTGTGTTGTCTGTTATCTTTGTGTTGTCTCATGTTGTCTGTTATCTTTGTGTTGTCTGTTATCTTTGTGTTGTCTCATGTTGTCTGTTATCTTTGTGTTGTCTCGTGTTGTCTGTTATCTTTGTGTTGTCTGTTATCTTTGTGTTGTCTCGTGTTGTCTGTTATCTTTGTGTTGTCTGTTATCTTTGTGTCGTCTCGTGTTAGCTGTTATCTTTGTGTTGTCTGTTATCTTTGTGTTGTCTGTTATCTTTGTGTTGTCTCATGTTGTCTGTTATCTTTGTGTTGTCTGTTATCTTTGTGTTGTCTCATGTTGTCTGTTATCTTTGTGTTGTCTGTTATCTTTGTGTTGTCTCGTGTTGTCTGTTATCTTTGTGTTGTCTGTTATCTTTGTGTTGTCTCGTGTTGTCTGTTATCTTTGTGTTGTCTGTTATCTTTGTGTCGTCTCGTGTTAGCTGTTATCTTTGTGTTGTCTGTTATCTTTGTGTTGTCTGTTATCTTTGTGTTGTCTCATGTTGTCTGTTATCTTTGTGTTGTCTGTTATCTTTGTGTTGTCTCGTGTTGTCTGTTATCTTTGTGTTGTCTCGTGTTGTCTGTTATCTTTGTGTTGTCTGTTATCTTTGTGTTGTCTGTTATCTTTGTGTCGTCTCGTGTTAGCTGTTATCTTTGTGTTGTCTGTTATCTTTGTGTTGTCTGTTATCTTTGTGTTGTCTCATGTTGTCTGTTATCTTTGTGTTGTCTGTTATCTTTGTGTTGTCTCATGTTGTCTGTTATCTTTGTGTTGTCTGTTATCTTTGTGTTGTCTGTTTCAGTAAAAAGTGAAACAGGAAGTCTGTTTTAAAGGTTTATTACAAAACTCAAGACAAAACATGTCAACTGGGTTTATTCTATCAGCAAACACGAAACAAACCAACACAACAAGGAGAACTGAACACAAACCAGGAGGGGGGGGGTGTAGGCGGAGCTTCTTTACTTATCTCTACAGGATTGGTTGGTAGTGCGACACATTTATAAATAGGTCACATTAAATTAAGTCACACAGTAAAATGTTTATTCACAAAGTCAAAGTGTTCGTCGCCATCTGACGGCTCGACAAGCAGGAAATGGGAAGTGAGACAGGAGAGGGTCGGAGGAGAGGTGATGGGTTTGTTTTGGCTGCTCCGTCTGTCAGGAAGGAGAATGTGAAGCTCGTCCATGATTGGTCCACTAAGAGTCTTTAATGGACTCCAGTAGACCAATCGGAACGACTCGTTTGTGAATCTTGAATAAGCTGATTTGGAGGCTTTTACATTGAAAAAACAGTCTGATTGGAGCATCTTCCTGTTGTTGATGCTGAACAATGAAGGTGGTGTTGCTACTGTAACGAGGGCAGCTGGAGTTAGTCACACTTACATATCATTAATATTCATATATTAAATCATTGAGCTGATCTCATTAATTATTCGTCTCCCTGCTGACCATTGCACAGCTGAAGAACTACAAACATGGCCGACAAGCTTCATGCAAACGGTAATATGGAGGAATGCCGGCTCAACCAATTAGAACGCAGAGAACCAATCAGAACTGCAGCCAATCAAAATAACTCAATATCAAACCAGGACAAACGAATGTCGGGAGCTGACTGGAGGTCTATTAATGACACGATGATCGATCGGCTCGTTAAAGATCGATAATTAAATATTTATTTTGGATTTCAAACGACTGACGTGAAAAATGATTTGACAGGAAATAAATTAAATAAATTAAAGAGGGGGCAGGGCTTAGGCTACGTCCTGTTGATGTTTGATCTCACGTTTAAACTCCCAGAATGCTCCGCAAGCATCCCGGGGCTGATTGGTAATATGTTAACAAGTGGGCGTGGCCTGTGACAGAGCAGTGACTGATGGGAAATGGAGTGTAGAGTGCAACCTCATAGACAGGTGGAGGAAGATGGGGCAGGGGGCGGGGCCTGGGGTAACACTTTAATCTAATCCCATCCTTTAGAGCAATTAGCTAACGGTCAGTTATGACCATATATGGATTCGATCATATATGGAGATCCCCCCCCGCCATACGACCATATATGGATATCCTGCTGCTATCTACACCAAAAAAAACAGTTCCTGTCCCCGAACCTGGATGAACACGAGGCCCAGAATCAGTCTCCAACTGGTCCAGAACTTTTACAAATTAGAACTTTTCCAGAACTGGCCCCAGATCAGTCCAGAACCAGTCAGCGCTGATTCAGAACCAACCCAGAACCGGTCCAAACCCAGTCCCGACCAGGGCAACTTCACTCAGAGTCGGACTCCAGTGGCGCGGTCTCGTCTAAGACAACTCTCTTTCGGCGCTTGGCCGCAGCGGCCCGGGCCCGTTGCTCCTCCTCCAGGTGTGCCTTCTTGTGGCGGGAGAAGCTGGATGAGTGCATGAAGGTCTTGTTGCAGGCCGAGCAGGTGTACGTCTTGGCGGTCTTGGTGGTGGTGGAGGGGAGTCCGGTCTTGACGTGGAGCTGCTTCTGCAGCTTTCGTCGCCCACCGCCGTCCGCCGCCCTGTGGGTCTGCTGGTGCCGTGCCAAGCTGGAGGCATGACTGAACCGCTTCCCGCACTGGCTGCACCCGTGGCGCCCAGCACCACCGCCGCCTCCTCCTCCTCCACTTCCCTGCTCCTCCTCCTCCTCCTGAGGGAGGGCAGTGCCCCGTTTCGGGGCCCGCCCCCCCCCCCCGGCGGCGGTTCTTCTTACACAGGGTGTAGAAGTTGGGCTTGTCGCGGGAGCAGAGCTTGAGGCGGATCTTCAGGTCGGACGAGGACTCGCCCAGGTTCTCCTTGCCAGGTGTGTAGTTGTCCAGCAGCTCCTTGACGTGGGTCACCTGATGTTTGGACAGCTGTGTGGACGTCCTGAAGCTCATGTCGCACTGCGGGCAGGCGTAGAACTTATCGCCACCGCCACCCTGACCCTGAATGATGACGGCCGCCACATGCTGCTGTTGCCTCTTGGTCTTCTTGTTCTTGCCACCGGCCTTCAGTGAATGTCGAAGGGCGGCCATGTTGGGGCCGAGGGTGGCGTCCTTGGGGAGGCCTTTGCCTTTCTTGTGGATGAGGCGATGACGCGACAGGCTGGAGCTGTGGTTGAACTCCTTCCCACAGATGTTGCAGGGGTGAATCCGCCGCTTCCCATGCAGCCGCAGGTGACTGCCCAACATCCTGCCAACACACAGGAAACAGGAAGTTCAAACCAGGAAGAAGCAGTTCATCAAAAATAATAATAAATAAATAAATTTGGATTATGTCCAGAAATGTCTGGAAATTGATCCGGACTAACAGTCGACCTGGTCTTGTTGATCTGGACTAACAGGTGACCAGTGATGGGAATAACAGCGCTATAAATAATGGCGTTATTTTTTTTATTTTATCTATTTGATGCCGTTACCATTACTGCCAAAAAATGCAGCATGTTACTCTGATTGAAGGCAGCTATTTTTCATCAGACCAACTAGATCTCGAGGCCAAGATTTTTCTTGTTCCTCCTTCCTTGGTGAGGGCGGGGGCATGAGACAATCTCATAAATGATAACGATTGGCTGAGGTTGAGTTAAAATTCCATGGTAAGCCAATCAGAGGTGGAGTTGGGCAGGTGTTGCTTACACAAATTGTCAGACTCACAAAGACGACACAGGACCTTCATGTGAGTCAAAGAGAAACAGGAATAGCGAGTCAGAATAATCCAAAAGTAGCCTTCTTTAAAAGGAAGTATAGTATATATCATAAATAATTGAACACGCACATGTATTTTTAGTACCGTCAAAGAGGGACGGAGGTGGGATCCAAATTCTTTGACACGTTTGAGCATTTAAAAAAATACTTGAAAGCAAAGCAATACTTACTTTCCAAAGTAACTAGTTACTTTTAAAATTTGTAACTCTGGAACTACTTTACTTACTGTCTGGGAGAAGTAACTAGTAACTGTAACTAGTTACCTTTTTAGAGCAACTTGCCCAACATTGCAGGTGAACTAGTCTTAATGATCTGGACTAACAGTTGACCTGGTCTTCATGATCTTGTACAGTCTGATCAGTACCGACCTGCTGCCTTTGAAGCTCATGCCACAGTGGGGGCAGGTGTAACGGGCCTCCTGATGGGTTGGCTCCAGGGTCCGTTTGTTGGGTGGCACCGCCCCGCCGGTCTTCCCAGTGTGTGTCTGCTGGTGGCGGTAAAGGCTTGAGGCGTGGCTGTAGCACTTCCCACAGTAGCTGCAGCGGTACTGGCGCTCGTCTGGTTCGAAGTCTGCCTGGTCTGAGTCCACCTCTCCTTCCAGATGGCTGCTCCCTGCCTCCACCAGTACCTCATGCTCCTCCTCGATGTCGTCCTCGTCTTCGTCAGAGTCCGTCTTTATCTCCACGCTCTGCTCTGTCACCTCGCACGGGTACACCTCCTCATACGGCGCAAAGAAGGCCTCATCTGTCTCAATCTTCAGCTGGTCTGCCGTCAGCTCCGACGGGTCGTCTGAGTCCTTCTTCACACACGAGATGGTGAACTTGGAGCCGACCTCGGCCCACTTCACCACATACTCGATTGGCTGCGTGTCCAGTTCCACTGTGATGAAGTCTGCACCCAGAGCATCGGACTCCGATACCGCCAGCTCCGTCTCCGAGTCCTCCATCCTGAACGAGCCGGGTGGAGGGAGAAGAAGAGGAAGAGGAGCTGCTACAGGCCTGAGGAGGAGGACGAGAAAGATTAGCACATAGCCTTTATGATATCTGAACAGATCAACACACACCAGAACCAGAACCAGACCCAGAAATATTTAGCTCTGAGGCTACAGTCAGTTGTACAGTTGCTGAATGACTGAATAGATTAATATAATTTACATGTAATATTAATATTATCCATGGACTGACTGTTATAAATTGATTATCAACTGTTGATGAAGGTCACCTGACCTGTCAACCAAAACCTATGATTACATCAGAAATATTAATTCTGATTGATCAGCTGTGATGTCACATTAATCAGCTGATTCATCCATCAGTTCAACCAGCCAATCACATCCGTTTGATGATGCCGAATGCCCGTATAAGGTCAGGCGTCCGTGACGTCAGAGTGACCTCTGACCTCCTGTAAATCAAAACAACTGCCAACAGATGATCTGACGTTTGTGACGTCATTAACGCGCTTCGCAAACGTCACACAGACGTCAGATAACACGTGTGTCGGTTTGGGCCGGGTCAGAACGTCCCGCCGAACCCCGTTCATGTTCTGACACATTTACCGTCCTCCAGCTGGCCGGAGCCGGCCCGCGGGGCACGAACCGCAGCCTATCAGCCGGTCCTGCTGTCCCTCCTTATTGCGGGATCCGTTAAACACCGACACGCGGGACAGATTCCCGCATTACCGGAGAAATCTGACCGACATGATTTCCCGGTGCGGATCCGCGGAGGGCGGTGCAGGCTGGGCATCCATTACTCCCGCTGATGGTCCGTCCTCCTCACCGCTCATTGGTTCGTCCTCTCACAGCCGAACTCCACACGAGCCCGCCTGGTTCCGTTAAATCGGTCGAACCGGTTAGAAATCCGGTGAGTGTGGGCGGGAACACGGCGGACGGTTAAATCGGTGATTCTGTATGTGAGTTCCGGGGCTCGGCCGGGCTCGGTGTCAGGAAGCAGCGAGCGTTCCTGAACAGAACCCAAACTGTCAAAATAAAAGAGCCAAACCACCAAATTCACGACCAGAACCGGGACCGGAGGGGAGACGGGTCAGGTTCGGTTACTCACCGAGCTTTCGGCGGGGACAAACGTCAAGACTTTACCGGCGGAGACGGTACAATAAACAGGAAGCAGGGGACGTGGACACAAAGCATTGTGGGAAAGGATTAAATGGTAACGGAAGCACGGCGGATTGCCCTTCAAAATAAAAGACCACAAACTAAAAAATAAAATAAATTACCGTGGTGAGTATGAGCTGCTATGACGTCACAGGGCTCGTTTGGCTCGTTCTACCTTTACACGGTCAGGTGACGTCACTGAACATATAACTGATCGTCACGTCGAGTCTCTGTGACGTCAATTTATGTATTTGTTTTATAATTCATCAACAGGAAGTAATTTTATTCACGAGTTTCTGCCTGACAACAGATGACCTCATTAATATTCATGATCTGTATGATTAATAATTAATATTCAATAATCGGAATAATTGATTATTAATGTGAGTGAAGAGGAGGAGCAGGAAGAGGAGGAGGAAGAGCACAAGGAGGTAAAGGAGGAAGGGGAGGGCGAGAAGGAAGAGGAGAAGCAGGAGGGGTAGGAGGAAGAGGAGTAGGGGAGGGAGAGGACGAGGAGGAGGAGAAGAAGGTGGAAGGGGAGGAAGAAGAGGACAAGGGGAGGAAGAGGGTGAGGAGGAAGGAGAAGAGGAGGAGGAACAGGAGAAGGAGGAGGAAGAAGAGGGGTAGGGGAGGGAGAGGACAAGGAGAGTAGGAGGTGAGGAAGAGGGGTAGGTGGAAGAGGATGAGGAGAAGGAGGAGGATGAGGAGGAAGAGAAAGAAGAGCAAGAGGAACATAGGAAGGAGGAGGAAGGGGAGCGGAAGGAGGAAGAGGATAAAGAGGATGTTAGAAGAAAGAGGAGGAGATGGAGGGGGAGGAGGACATGGAGGAGAGGGAAGAGGAGGGGGACATGGAGGGGAAGCAAGAGGAGGAGGACATGGAGGAGAGGGAAGAGGAATGGGAGGGGGAGGAAGAGAGGGGGGTAGAAGGGGAAGGAGGAGGAACAAGAGTAGGGGAGGAAGAGGACGAGGAGGAGGAGGCAGAGAAGGGGGAAGAGGAGTAGGGGAGGAAGAGGAGGAGGAGGAAGAGGAGGGGAGGAGAATAAGGTGGAAGGGGAGGAAGAAGGGGGCAAGGGGAGAAGAGGAGGAAGAACAGGAGAAAGAGGAGGAAGAAGAAGGGTAGGAGGAAGAGGATGAGGAGAAGAAGGAGGAGGAGAGAGGGGAGGAAGAGGATGGGTGGGGTGGGGGGAGAATAGGACATGGAGATTAATGAGAAGGAAGAGGAAGAGGAAGGGGAGGGGGAGGAGGTGGGGGGCAAGGAGGAGGAGAAGGGGAAGAGGAGGAGGAGTAGGAACAGGAAGAGGAGAAAGATGAAGAGGATAAGGAGAAGGGGAAGAGGGCAGGCGGGGGAGGAGGAGGCTAAAGATGAGGAGGAAGAGAAAGATTAGAAGGAGGAGGTGGGGGGAAGGAGCAGGAGGAAGAGAAAGATGAGGAGGAGGAGGAGGAGGAGGATGAAGGTTCGGGTTCTGGGGTATTTTCCCGCGTATCATCTGCGGGACCTCCAGCTGGATGTCGACACCGCCCGCCGCTCCGCCTAAGCCCTGTTCGGCCCACCTCGGTCGGCCTCGGTCTCGGCTCTTTCCCGCCCTAATCACCATCATCAAACACTTACGGTCACACCCGGAACGGTCCCGCTGCTCCCGGTTCGGCTCCTCGGTGAGTGTCGGTGTGTTCTCCGCGGCTCCTCTGTCACATCACAGCCGGAGAGCAGCGGCGGATGTCGACTAACAACCGAGCGGGGCGGCAGAGCGGCGGGGCGGCAGAGCGGCGGGCTGCCGGACAGACTGGATGAGACGCGGCAGTTCAGAGGCGGCAGGCGGCGGAATGTCCGGATCCTCTCCGCTCTGTGATTGGTTCAGCTACTGCGCAGCCTGCTCGGTGCATCGACTCTGATTGGCTGGTGGACTGACAGCCCGCAAACTCTACCGCCATTAGACTCAAATGTCGTGAGGTGTCGTGAAGTGTCTGTCACGTGTTGAACTTCCTTTAAAGATCACGTGTTTTTAGCTTCCCACTATTTACACCAAACTAATGATGACGTAAGTGAATATTTACAGTCTTAATTAACCTCTACGTCATTCGGCGTCAATATAATTATTAATATAATTATTTATTAATTAAATGTGAATAAAAGTTCTTAAACATCACTGACGGACCTACCTCAGTTTCCCGCCATTCGCCGCCTCGATATAAATCATGGATTTGAACAAGAAGTTCAGTGCGTGAGCTGAAAGACAGTCAACAGGTGGCGCTACCTGCCTGTAGTTCAGCCTCACAGCAATGCATGATGGGAAGTGAAGTCTTAATGTAGCTCAGAGGTTCAGAAGCAGCAGGAACAGGAAGTACGTTTCAAAATAAAAACTTCTACTTTCTCGTCCGGTGATCAGCACTGTCTTTTCCCGATGCCCCTGAAGTAGACAAACACAGCAGGGCCTAAAGGTCAAAGGTCATGCTGAAGCATCATGTCATTGGTCATGTGACCCCTCCAGTTCCTCAGAAGTGTGTTCAGTGATGTCATCATGGTGTCACTGCTGTGTTAATCAGCGCCCTGCAGATGCAGGGCGTGACCTCATCAGCTGAAGTAAACAGGAAGTTTATCAGGGTGTGTGTGTGTGTGTGTGTGTGTGTGTGTTCTTCTCGGGGATCACTGAAGTTTCTATTCACATGAAAAGAACCAACAAGGAGGAAGTTCTGTTTTTATGACCACAGAGGCTGTAGTCGAAAATTCACTTTCACTGTGTCTCAGTTCAGGAGCTGCAGCCTTCGAAGGATGCAGCCCCTGAACTGAGACACAGCTCATGTCTCATGAAGGTTCCTCACTGTTAACAAGTCCGTCATGATAAGAGCTGTTTGAATCCTGTTACTGTTAAGGAAAGGAGCTTCAATGCTTCCTTTATTGGGTACGGTCAAATAGTCAAAAAAATACCTCCTGTCCTTTCCTAACCACTTTTCCTTGACCTTGATGAAAAATGTCACGAGGTCAAGGAAGCTTGTGAAGGAGAGGTGATAAGGAGTTAGGAGAAGTGGACTGCTGTCACACTTAGACTCCGTCATGAAGCGACGGTGAATGTTATTGACGTGATCTGTGGTACAAAGTCCAGAAGATGGACTACAAACGCTCATCTGAGATACTTCCTGGATCCTCCCCGCGCTCTGACCGTGTTGTTTCATGCAGGAAATATAAAAAATCTCTGTGTTTGTTACCTGGTCTGGTCGCTCACCCTCCTGTCCACTCAGATAGAAACATATTAGCAAGTTATGGCAAAGATATATGATTAATCAGCAACGGGAACTTCATGATGACCTGCAGGACGCTGGATGGCACAGTTCCAAACAGTTTGTACTCTGTGTGAACGCAGCAGGACACACTTCATGATCAACACGTGTGTTCATGTTCACACACTCTCTGCAGGCTGTCACACTGTTTAAATACAGTGATGGTTTAGTGGTTGAACGCTGCGTCCATTTTAAGGGACTTCATTTCCTTTCCTAAACGATGCTCTACACACCTTTATAGGTATGTTTAATAGCTAATGCTGATGCTAAACAGTGACATGCTGAATGATTTACATCAACTGTTAGCTTAGCATTTAGCTAAGAGTGGCTGCTGGGCCACTGAAGTACTCTTCCCATTGATACAGTGACATCACAGACAGTGATGATGTCACAGACACAGTGATGATGTCACAGACACAGTGATGATGTCAGCATGTTTAATTACTGTAGAGAATCACAGCAGGAACAAAGAACTGATGACATCACAGTATAAGCCCCTCCCACCCAAGCTTCGATAAAAAGCACCAATCATTGCTGACCACAGAGTCACGTGATCCATCTGCTAACGGACTGCAGGCTGCTTCACGAAAGGCATTCTGGGAGACAAAAGCTTCAGATGAGGGGGCATCGGCCTCTAGTTGGCACGCTGGTTGGAGGTTATCTAAACACTACTGAGCATGTGCAGAACTACCATCAGAGATGGGAAGTGATGCAGCAGCCTGCAGTCTGGGCAGGAAGTAGATCTCTACAGTCCGGCAGCTGGAAAACCCAACAAAGAAAAAGAATAAAAGGAAGAATTCTCCAATCAAGAGGTGGCGAATAAAAACGTTAAAACAAAGCGTCATTAATATATTTAGCCCCGCCCTCATAATATAACCCTGTCCCCTCAGACCCCGCACCCCCTCTCCTGCTGTCAGGATCAGCTGACCGACAGGTTCTTGATCCTGATTGGAGGAGAGCAACAGGCGGCAGCTCAGCTTAGTGATGTCACAGGAAGAAGGCGGTAGCGATGGTTAGATTGTTGTGATCATCGTGTGCGCTGACCAGCGAGAAAGTGAAGAGATGTCGTCATCATGACATCATCATCATCACATCTGGAAGGAAAAAACACTTCATGTTAGCCACTCCCATGATCCTCCTGGTTAGCACGCTGATGTGACGTTAGTGTTAAATTAGACATTAGCTCCAAGCTGCTGCTAGCAGCTCACAGGCTAACAGACTGTCTGAGGTGTTAGCATGAGCACTGATGACTCACCTGTTCAGCTGCTCTGTGCAGCCACTTTTCTTTGTCTCCACCCACCCTCATGCAGGAGAACAGGTCACAGACAGTGGGCAACGCCAAGCGCTCCTACACAGGAAACAGGAAGGACACAGTCAGGAAACAGGAAGGACACAGTCAGGAAACAGGAAGGACACAACAGGAAGCAGTCTGAGGTAACCTGAGCATGACTCCTCTTCCTCAGCAGCCATTTGTCCTCCTCTGGCGGTGGGTGGGGCTGATCTCCTGACCCCGGTGTCTGTCCTGGGAGGACCCAGAGGTCTAGATCTAGAGGCGTCTGGAACAGAGACGAGGATGAGATGCTGGGCTCCTCCCTGCTCCTCATGTACTCCTCCCTGCTAGCCTTCTCCTCTTTTGGGGCCACCCACCTGGAGAGGGAGGGGCTACATGAGGGGGAGGGGCTGCTGGTGGGGTGAAGCCACGCCTCCAGGATGGCCTGAACCTGCAGACCAGAGGTCAGAGTTACCATGACAGCGACCATATAATGACGATGACACATTTATGTAACGTAAACACGACTACTCACCTTTTGCTCCTGCTCCCTCAGGTGCATGGGGGGCGGGGCATCCTTGGTGGTGGATGGGGTCTTTGGGACTCCATTCTTGTCTCGCCCGTCCTGTTGGAGGAGCCATTGGCTCAGAGCTTCCCGCCCACAGTTGTCATCGCAGACACAGTCGGCGTAGGTGGAGCACAGCTCGTTAGCCCGGCAGGTCTGCTGGACTGGCACCACCTGCTGTAGCCACGCCTCCAGGGGTGCTATTGGGCTGGAGGCAGGGCTGGAGGGGGGTGGGGTCTTCAGGCACTTCAGCAGGCCCAGGTTCTCGATCTCCACGGGCTTGTCAGTGGTCTGGCAGCAGGAGGAGCAGTCAGTGGGACGGCTTGACCCAGCCAGCCAATCACTGGATGACCAGTTGTCATCAAATGGCTTAAGCACACGCCGCCACCGCTCGGCATCGGATGCCGCCTCCATGCTGACAGTGGGAGGGGTGATGAGCCAGTCACTGAGCTCCTCCTCCTCGGAGATGGTGAACTCTGATTCGTCGATCTTCTCAATGGAGAAGGAGGAGCTACAGCTGCTGTTGGTCCTTGCCCTGCCAGCTGGGGGCGGGGCCTGAAGGAGCCACGCCTCCAGGTCCCTCAGCTGACCCCAGGCCTGCAGGAAGTCCATGGACACCAGGGTGGGACAGGAAGCCTGCCAGGACACACATGACTGTCAACAGGACAAAGAACAGGACCCTGAGGGGTCTAGTTCTGGTTCTGGTCTTGGGGCTCACCTTGCTCTCCTTGCCTTTTATCAACCAATCCTGAGGGTGCTTACTGGACTGGTAACCATTTGGAGTGCCACTGGCTGGACGGGTTCCCATCAGCCAATGGTCCAGAGCTTGTTCCTCCATCCTCTGTAGGGACACAGAACCAGAACCAATGTCAGAGACACACAGACAGAAAGAACCTGTTCACACATCATGACACCACTCTAACCTGTCTCTTAGCTGTGATTGGACAGCTCTGCATCTGACCTCTTTGGTGGGCTGGGCTCTGAGAGGACACACCCTCAACAAGCTGCAAACAGGAAGTACAACAAACAGCTGTTCAGCATCGCACCTGAGGGGTGTGTGTATGTGTGTGTGTATGTGTGTGTGTATGGGTGTGTGTGTGTGACCTGAGCTGTGATGTTTCCAAATGAGGTGATGGCCTGTCTCAGAGACCGAGTGTCAGCACTGAAACTCATCTCGGGAGTTTCTTCAGGAGTCAGACTGAGAGAGGACAACCTGAGGACAGACAGAGCACACTCAGACATCGTCTTAGAGACTACATCCAGGTTTTAGACAGTCTGTGGGGATGTCACAGAGACTACTTACTTTTCCATGCAGCTCGTCAGCTGGTTGTTCAGGTCGTTGTTGTTGTTCGAGTTCTGCAGTTGATGGACAATGACGTCAAACTGACCACGGAGCTGAAACACAGCAAACAGATAGCTTTAGTATAAACATTTGCTAAAGTGGCTAACTGCTAAGTGAAACTGCCGTTAGCATGCTAACAGAACCGGGCTCAGCAGCCGGACCAGGTTGGAGCACAGCCTCTGAGATCAACAGGGAATAATGTTAGAGTACCGAGGTGATTTACAGACTTTATGATGGAAACATTGATCAGTAGTGAAGTGCTAACTGTGGTTAGCTCGGTCTGTTCACGGTTAGACTGGACACTGCCGGTTCAGAGGTTCTGTCTTGACACTGATGCTGGCTCATATGGACCAGATGAATGGTCTGGTTGTGGTCTGGGTCAGTACCTGGTAGAGCTGGGTCAGTTGGTTCTGCAGAGTCTCGGTCTTGAGTTGCTCCAGCAGCTCGATCTGTCCCAGCAGCCACACCTCTCTGCACCGTAGTGCCTCCTGCTGACGACTCACACAGCTCTGCAGCTCAGCACGCACCTGAGACAAACAGGTGAGAGACAGGTGAGAGAGAGACACGCACACAGACAGGCAGGTGAGAGAGACAGACAGACAGATGGGTTAGAGACAGACAGATGAGAGACAGAGAGACAGACAGGTGAGAGACAGAGAGACAGACAGGTGAGAGACAGAGAGACAGACAGGTGTGAGAGAGAGACAGACAGACGGGTGAGAGAGACAGACAGACAGACAAACCTGTGAGAGAGAATGATAGACAGTTTAGAGACAGACAGGCAGACATGGATCATGTGATCAGTCTGTTAAAGATCAGATCATCTCATAGAGTCAGATTTACCTGAAGAGTCCACGACAACAGATCCAGCAGGACTGTAACTCTCAGAAGTCTAACCTCTGTCTGCTGTGATCGCAGCTCGTCTCTGTCTTATGTACTGTCTGACACACACAGGTAACGTGACCTGACTGTGGTTATTTGTTAGCACGGTGACCGCAGGTAAAGACCTGCAGGACTGTTTTTAACACTGAGTGACTGTGTGTGTGTGTGTGTGTGTGTGTGTGTGTCCGTGCATGTACTTTGATCTCTTCAGTCAGGTGACGTTCAGGTGAGACTAACGTGTTTTTGTCCTGCACGTTGGCTCTGATCAGCTGACTCAGCATGTTGACAGATGGTTCATCAGCTGAACATTGGACTAAAAACAAATGGCCGACCAACAGACAGCTGAGATGAACCCGCCCCTGACCACGGCGCCCCGCTGGTCGGACAGTGGAGGTTCAGGTGCTCACCTCTCTCGTGTTTTCCCTCAGCAGCTGCTCGGCCTTCATCACGCCACTGATGGCGTCCTCCAACTGATCTTGAGCCTGTCGGCACTGCTTCAGGCCGCCCGCCTCTGCTGACGCCATCCTGGACAGGAAACAAGACACAGACAGGCAAGAGTGTCAAAATAAAACTTTAATATTTGCCAAAGTCAGCGCAGACATCTCATGTGACCAACCATGATGAAACTCTCACCACACACACAGTGGACAACGTCTCAGCTGATAATCACAGCTGCATTGTGCTCTGTGACTGGTCACAGGGTGGATGGTAACCACAGTAACCGCCACCGCCGCTAAGTAATCCACTACATCAGACCGCCGAGCTATTTTAAATGCAGAGGACTCTGACTCTGTCATGACATCATCACACTGCTGTCATGATGGTGTGGGCGTGGCCTCAGGGCACCGCTGCTTCACTATCAGCTGTTAACAGACCACAACTGATAACCACAGACCATCAGACTCACCACAGACCATCACAGACTCACCACAGACTCTCCACAGACCATCACAGACTCTCCACAGACCATCACAGACCATCACAGACCATCACAGACTCACAGGCCTCCACAGACCATCACAGACGACCATCACAGACCATCACAGACTCACCACAGAACATCACAGACTCACAGGCCTCCACAGACCATCACAGACTCACCACAGAACATCACAGACCATCACAGATTCACCACAGACCATCACAGACCATCACAGACTCACCACAGAACACCACAGACCATCACAGACTCACCACAGAACATCACAGACTCACCACAGAACATCACAGACTCACAGGCCTCCACAGACCATCACAGACTCACCACAGAACATCACAGACCATCACAGATTCACCACAGACCATCACAGACCATCACAGACTCACCACAGAACATCACAGACCATCACAGACTCACCACAGAACATCACAGACTCACCACAGAACATCACAGACCATCACAGACTCACCACAGAACATCACAGACTCACAGACCTCCACAGACCATCACAGACTCACCACAGAACATCACAGACTCACAGGCCTCCACAGACCATCACAGACTCACCACAGACCATCACAGATTCACCACAGACCATCACAGACCATCACAGACTCACCACAGAACATCACAGACCATCACAAACTCACCACAGAACATCACAGACCTCCACAGACCATCACAGACTCACCACAGAACATCACAGACTCACAGGCCTCCACAGACCATCACAGACTCACCACAGACCTCCACAGACCTCCACAGACCATCACAGACTCACAGGCCTCCACAGACCATCACAGACCTCCACAGACCTCCACAGACCATCACAGACCATCACAGACCTCCACAGACCTCCACAGACCATCACAGACCATCACAGACTCACAGGCCTCCACAGACCATCACAGACCATCACAGACCATTACAGACCTCCACAGACCATCACAGAACATCACAGACCATTACAGACTCACCACAGACCATCACAGACTCACTACAGACCTCCACAGACCTACCACAGAACATCACAGACTCACAGGCCTCCACAGACCATCACAGACTCACCACAGACCATCACAGACCTCCACAGACCATCACAGACCTCCACAGACCATCACAGACCTCCACAGACCATCACAGACTCACCACAGAACATCACAGACTCACAGGCCTCCACAGACCATCACAGACTCACCACAGACCTCCACAGACCTCCACAGACCATCACAGACCTCCACAGACCATCACAGACCTCCACAGACCATCACAGACTCACAGGCCTCCACAGACCATCACAGACTCACAGACCATCACAGACTCACAGGCCTCCACAGACCTCCACAGACCATCACAGACCTCCACAGACCTCCACAGACCATCACAGACCAACCACAGAACATCACAGACTCACAGGCCTCCACAGACCATCACAGACTCACCACAGAACATCACAGACCATCACAGATTCACCACAGACCAACCACAGAACATCACAGACCATCACAGACTCACCACAGACTCACCACAGAACATCACAGACTCACAGACCTCCACAGACCATCACAGACTCACCACAGAACATCACAGACTCACAGGCCTCCACAGACCATCACAGACTCACCACAGACCATCACAGACCATCACAGACTCACCACAGAACATCACAGACCATCACAGACTCATCACAGACTCACCACAGACCTCCACAGACCATCACAGACTCACCACAGACTCACCACAGAACATCACAGACTCACCACAGACCTCCACAGACCATCACAGACCATCACAGACCTCCACAGACCATCACAGACTCACAGGCCTCCACAGACCTCCACAGACCATCACAGAACATCACAGAACATCACAGACCATTACAGACTCATCACAGACCTCCACAGACCTCCACAGACCATCACAGACTCACCACAGACCTCCACAGACCATCACAGACTCACCACAGACCATCACAGACTCACCACAGACCTCCACAGACCTCCACAGACCATCACAGGCCTCCACAGACCTCCACAGACCTCCACAGACCATCACAGACCTCCACAGACCTCCACAGACCATCACAGACCATCACAGACTCACAGGCCTCCACAGACCATCACAGACTCACAGACCATCACAGACTCACAGGCCTCCACAGACCTCCACAGACCATCACAGACCATCACAGACCAGACGAGGACTTGTGTATGAATAATGGGCTGCACAGACAAAGTACTTTTACTGCAGTACTTAACTGTGACGACTTTAAAGTTGATAAACTGTGTGTAGTACTTAAGTGAAATATAAATATATGAATAATGCGGTGTACAACAGGAGTACTCTTACTGTAGTATTTCAGTACTTTTGTTGCGGTACTTGTACAGTGTATTAGTACTAGGTAGTGTGTGTGATGATGTTTGAGCCGGGTTGACTCCTCCTGCTCTCCGTACCTCCTGCCTGATCACGGTTTAAACGGTGACAAAATAACGTCGGTGATGTGTCGGTACTGTGTCGTTACCTCATGTCGGTGACTCAGCATTCACCCGGTAAGGAGCGCTCACAGCCGGGTATTGTTCTGTGTTAGTTCTGTGTTAGTCCTGTGCGGTCGGAGCTCAGAGGAATGCGGAAACTGTTCACGGTCTGTCTGCCATCACTGCCTGCAGGCCCGCACGTACACACTCACACACCGGGGGAGGGACCCGCACAGGGGGCCGGGAACAGGGCGATACGGCGGGGGAGGGCCCGCACAGGGGGCCGGGAACAGGGCGATACGGCGGGGGAGGGCCCGCACAGCGGGCCGGGGGACACGTGAACATAAAAACATCATCTATCAGTGATTAACAGCTGATAACTCACTTTGACTTTGACCCCGAGTCACGTGACAAACAGCTGTGTCAGCAGCCTCCGTTTAAAAACAGCTGATGTTTGTTTATATCCGGTCTGCTGGACCCGGCCTCAGGTCTTATCCGAACCCGCAGATCTGCGCTTAAACTCAGCTCAAAGATAAGCCTCCACCGTCAGCTCACTCTCACTCTTAAAGAGGAAGAAGACCATGAACCACAACCGAAAGTTCCCCTCCTGTCACAGCACACATATGTTATGAGAGAACCGGATCCCAGACTGGACCCTGGTACTGTGGGTCATCATGAACTCATGATAGGCCAAAGACGGGTACAGGCAGGCTAAAGACGGGTACAGGCAGGCTAAAGACGGGTACAGGCAGGCTAAAGACGGGCTACAGGCAGGCCAAAGACGGGCTACAGGCAGGCTAAAGACGGGCTACAGGCAGGCTAAAGACGGGCTACAGGCAGGCCAAAGACGGGTACAGGCAGGCTAAAGACGGGTACAGGCAGGCTAAAGACGGGCTACAGGCAGGCCAAAGACGGGCTACAGGCAGGCTAAAGACGGGCTACAGGCAGGCTAAAGACGGGTACAGGCAGGCTAAAGACGGGCTACAGGCAGGCCAAAGACGGGCTACAGGCAGGCTAAAGACGGGTACAGGCAGGCCAAAGACGGGTACAGGCAGGCCAAAGACGGGCTACAGGCAGGCTAAAGACGGGTACAGGCAGGCCAAAGACGGGCTACAGGCAGGCCAAAGACGGGTACAGGCAGGCCAAAGACGGGTACAGGCAGGCCAAAGACGGGCTACAGGCAGGCTAAAGACGGGTACAGGCAGGCTAATGTTTGAGCCAACCCGAGTTAAAGCTGTCAGTTAGCTTAGCTTCTGTGGCTTTCACTTTACAGCTAACTACCGTTAGCCGCTCCAGCTAGCCGTAAAATAGCGGGTTTCTGAGCCGCACACGGTTCAACTCACCGCGGGCCTTTGCTGTGGACTCTCGGCTTCGATGTCATCAATAATCCGAGTGTGTTCGGTGACACGTTAAACTGGAAAGAGCTCCGGTACCGGTGATTTCCAACAGCTCCTGCCCCAATGTCACGATGACGTCAAGGAAAATACATACGTTGGAGATATCGCGAGAGTTGGAGAAATACCGTCAAACAAGAGAATCTCGCGAAATTTCTGGCGGCCACGTTGACCCAGGCGGTGCCGTCATCACGTTCTGTGCGTGCAGGGAGGCGGGGCCAGCGCAGAGCTCCGCTGTGTGATGTAAATGTTCGACCAAAACAACTGAGTTCGGGCGGCTAGAGAGCAGGTCCACGTCCGTCAGTCCAGAACCAGAACAACCAGAGAAGGTTGACGCCGAACCGGACTGACTCCGAACATTACCGGCTCAACATGTCTGCGGGCTCCGGGAACAGAAACACGAACACGGAACCGTGGGGCAGCTTCGATGACAACCTCATCCAGGTGAGCTAACAGGCTAGCCATACAGCTAACAGGCTAACCACACAGCTAACAGGCTAACGGGCTAACCACACAGCTAACAGGCTAACGGGCTAACCACACAGCTAACAGGCTAACGGGCTAACCACACAGCTAACGGGCTAACCACACAGCTAACAGGCTAACCACACAGCTAACAGGCTAACGGGCTAACCACACAGCTAACAGGCTAACGGGCTAACCACACAGCTAACGGGCTAACCACACAGCTAACAGGCTAACCACACAGCTAACGGGCTAACCACACAGCTAACGGGCTAACCACACAGCTAACAGGCTAACCACACAGCTAACAGGCTAACCACACAGCTAACGGGCTAACCACACAGCTAACGGGCTAACCACACAGCTAACAGGCTAACCACACAGCTAACGGGCTAACCACACAGCTAACGGGCTAACTGAGCTGTCAGACGTGTTTAGTGGCATAGCAACAGGCTAACCTGCCACTAAACCTGCTAATTAACAAGCTAACAGCCTGAAAACTACAAAAGTCCATCTTCCTAGAGTCAAAGTACAGACTCTGTTGACCTCTCACCTCACGTCGTGTGGCGTTCAGGGCGGTGGCTCGGCGGTGGTGGACATGGAGAACATGGACGATACGTCTGGCTCGAGCTTCGAGGACATGGGCGAGATGCACCAGAGAATGAAGGAAGAGGAGGAAGTGGCAGCGGAGGCAGCTGCCACAGAGGACGACGGCACAGAGGACGGAGAGTTTCTGGGCATGAAGGGGTTAAAGGGTCAGCTGGGCCGGCAGGTTGCTGATGAGGTGAGTCCACGCCTGAGTGCACTGGTTCTGTTCTGTGATTGGTGGGTGCTGATCACCTGTGTGTGTGTGTGATGTGTTCAGGTGTGGCAGGCGGGGAAGCGTCAGGCGTCCAGAGCCTTCAACCTGTATGCCAACATTGACATCCTGAGGCCATACTTTGACGTGGAGCCAGTCCAGGTCCGCAGCAGGTAGGCGTGTCACATCCTGTTTCCTGTCATTAGGACTGGCCTATCGATATTTTAATCTGTATCATATATTTTCAAACACTGTGTGGCACGAGATCATATCGTTCATATCGCCGCCAGTTGGCTATTCAGCCAAAAAATATCGATCTGACTTTTGATCCATATCGGCCAGCCCTACATCTTATGCTAACAGATGCTAACTGTCTCCTCTCAGGCTGATCGAGTCCATGATACCTGTCCGCATGATCAGTTTCCCCCAGGTATGCACGCCACTTCCTGCCTGTTCTCACACCTGACAGGGACCAGGTCAAAACCAGAACCTAGTCACTTTCAGATTCACCTGGTCCAGTTCAGGTCCAGTCACATGATGCTGCATCAAGTTGTGTGATGTCATGGAATAACTGTAATCTGATTACTTACACACCCAAACCTTTCAAAGTAAAACAGGATAGAATGAATACTTTTATTCAATGTATAGGATATGATGTCACTTAATTAATCCATAATCTGACTTTTCACATTAAAAGACCAGTCTGTGAGTCATTACGCTGTCCAGGCTCTGGTTCTGGTTCTGACAGTGTCTTCTCTGTAGAAGATAGCTGGTGAGCTGTACGGTCCTCTGATGCTCGTCTTCACTCTGGTGGCAATCCTTCTGCATGGGATGAAGACGTCTGGGACCGTGATCGTAAGAACACACACACCACACACACACACACACACACACCTGTGTGATGTCATGATGTGTGTGTTAACATGTTAACGTGTGTGTGTCAGAGGGAGGGCACGCTTATGGGCACGGCCATCGGGACATGTTTCGGTTACTGGCTCGGCGTCTCGTCCTTCATCTACTTCCTGGCGTACCTGGTGAACGCTCAGATCACCATGCTGCAGACGCTGTCCCTGCTGGTCAGTCATACACCTGACAGGTGAAACAGGAAGTCTGACAATTGCCTGACACGGAATGACATCACTTCCGGTCTCTGTCTCCAGGGTTACGGCCTGTTCGGGCACTGTGTGGTCCTCCTTGTCACCTATAACTTTGACTTCCACGCTCTGTTCTACGTCCTGTGGCTGCTGCTTGGAGGATTGTCCACACTGCGCATGGTGAGTCACACTAAGCTTCCCATCAGCCCCGTGTGGCCTCAGCCTTGAGCTCACCTGCTGTCTGTCGTCCTGTCAGGTGGCGGCACTGCTGTCTCGGACAGTGGGACAAACTCCTCGCCTCCTCCTCTGTGGGACTCTGTCTGTGCTGCACATGCTCTTCCTGCTCTACCTGCACTTCACCTACCACAAGATTGTCAAAGGTCAGAGAGGCGTCTGATGGGTGTGACTGATCGTCACTAACTGATTGTGTGACCATGTGACCCCAGTCATGTGACTGAAGTCTGTGTGTGTGTCAGAGTGAGACGCCCACTTCCTGTTTGTCTTTCAGGACTACTTGACTCTCTTGAAGGACCAAACCTGGCCTCGATGCAGCGGGTCGCCCGCGACGTGCCTGACCTGATTGTGAATGTGACGCTGAGGGGACGCTGAGGACACGAGGACAGCGACAACAACACTGAGGGGACGAGGATGAGGACACCGAGGGGAGGACAACGAGGACAACACTGAGAGGACGAGGATGCTGAGGAGAGGAGGAGATGACAAGGACGCTGAAGGGGTGACAAGTAGTCGTCTTGTTTTTTTTCTGTTTATACATTTTCTTTGTTCTGGGCTTTTATTTTGATATCTTCCTGTATTTATACTTCCGGTTGAGACTAATAAACATGAACATGTTAACGATTATTTAATGATGAGATTATACTTCATTTATCCCACAACAGGGAAATTCTTTTGTTTCAGTAGCAACGGTGTAATATACACTACAGAAGTACAATAGATAAAAGTAGAAAACTCCTGATGATGGACAATGATGAATTGAATGATTCAGATCATCTCCTCGATCACAGCGCTACACACACACACACACACACACAGTGAGTCTTTAAAGAGGAGTGAAGGAGGCCATTTATGTAAAAGTAGAGAAACCACCTGTCAGCAGAGGAGGAGGCCTCAGACAACACTGATCCCCCAGAGCGGTCCTCTCAGCCCTTCACAGGAGGCTGAACAACAAACACTCGGCCTCATGCGACTCCAGTCACCGTCGTTCACGCCGGACCTCGGCTGACCTGAACAACTGGGACGACAGTTGTCACGACAACAAGCAGCTCGAAGTGGAAACGATGGCCTGTTTAACGATCCCACCAGAGCCAAACTCCCAGGTTTCAATGAAGGACGAGCTGGAGAACCTTCACAGACTTCTTTATCCTCACAAACGTCTTTGATTCTGAAGGCCATAGTCCTGATGTCTGGCTGCGTATAGAAGCAGGAGGAGTCGATGGAGACCTGGTCATGGCGAACAATGACGTCGGTGTGGTTGTGGGTCATGATGGTGTTCTTGTAGATGATCTGGCTGTTGTTGACCTGCAGGGTCACAGGGGTTCAGACACTGGTACCAGTTCATCGGCACTCTTTTACACTTCAGCATCAAAATGTGACTTTTGCCCTCAAACCCACAGAAAGATCCCAAACTGGAGAAGAGAGCTCAGCAGAGTGATGGAAGAGAGAGCACGGAGGAGAGAACCCACCGAGACCACCGTCCCGCAGAAGTTGCTGCCGTTGAAGTTGAAGGTCACCATGTGGGTCCGCTCGTCCATCTGACCAACGCAGCTGTTGTCATTGAGGTGCATGGTCGAGTAGTCGATACCTTTTTCCTCCAGGAGACAACCAACCAGAGAAACTGAAGCAGAGTTCCTCTCGCAGACCGTCGGGTCACCTGAACAACGAGCAGCACAGGTGAGGGAAATAAATACACATTGACAGGAGGGACAGACGTCTACATCGCGAGGGACAGCGCGAGTCAAACCGCTCAGTCCTGCTCTGCTGACAGGAACAAAGGAGGAGGCGGATAGATCATGAAGTGTAGTCTGAGATAAGAGACATTCAGTCAGTTATCAGCAGCTCCACTACAGCTCAGCTTCCAGCCTCTGATATCGTGTTGTCGTCTCACAGCTGTCGTACCCAAAGTGCCCGTCGATCTGTACGGGGAGGCAAAAAAGGCGCGACAGAAGCAGCCGTCTTCACCACTGGCCTTGTCAGCAGTAGTATTTAAGCGTCGGTTCAAGCAGATCAACTTCACTGATTCATTTGGCCTGCTTCGCTGAATAAACTGAAGCGAGACAAGTCTTACAGCAGCCGGCCTTTGACCTCCAGTCCTCCAGTGTGATGCTGCTGTACAGGCTGCAGGCTTTGGCGTAGGCCTCCAGGAAAGTGTCGGTGCACGCGGTTATGTAGAGCGCTGCGCTGTGTGGCTGTGGCTTCAGCGCCTCATTCAGAAGATTACAGCTGTCCCCACATGTAAAGAGACAGAACGGAAGACAAAAGCATGAAGTCAGTCAGGGTTGTGTCACACAAGGTCGAGACAAGGTCAGGGCGGTCCTCGTGTTGATTTGTTGCTGTGTTATTTATAGTTTTTATATTTCTTGAGAATAATTTACTCTGAAAACATTCATGTTTTTTCCATGAAACCCTTTCATGAGCAGTACTCAGTGTGATCGACATCTTACCCACTGGCACTGTCCTGGGACAAACACATGAACTCTCTTTGCTCTGAGCTGTTCCGACTTACTGCTGTGGCAAACAACATTTCCTGTGGCTGCTCTTTCACATTAAAAACTTTTTGCAGCGGAGAGCGCTGCTCCTTTCCCTAAATATGAAGCACACTCACCTATTGTTGGGTCGGGTGTCGTAGACCTCAGTCTCATTACAGATTAGATAGGAGCAGGTGTCTTAGCTGATCTATAGCAAAATAGCAAATGTAACCATCATGGTACCATCGACAAACGCCTACACATCAACACAACACAGCCAGTGTTACACAACACTGGACTGACACATTGTGATAAAATCAGACAAAAGACACAGAGACAAAGACACTGTCCGGTTCACTTATGAAACTGACCAATAACGTTTCGTCCGGTCATTGGTCACAACAGAAGCAGTGTGTTTCTGGATAACACCAGTAGGAGGTGCTAGAGACAGGTGTGTTCAAAACCAACACACACACACACACACACACAGACACAAACACACACAACGCTGAGGAGGACAATCAGGACGTTTACATGCAGCAAGAAATTCGAATTTCTGATCGTATCAGATGAAGACATGCAGACCGGATCACTGGTCTGAGTATACATGCCGGAGCATGGCTGACTCCGTTACGCCAGGTGGCGCTGTAGCTCTCTCCACAAAGAGCCAGTCTGGGTCGACCTCTACTTATCAGCAACAACAAACTGTCTGACTGCGTTCAAACAAAGATCACACACGAGGACATGGATGATGCTACAGCTGCGTACTTTTCCTGCATTATTTTTGTCCTAATAATAAATATAAAAAGAACAACGGATCTTTGGCTTCCAGGTGAAAGGCCCAGAGGAAAACGTCTGAGTGTACTGAGTACACATGGCGTTAAATATCCAACTGTGAACAAATTATCTAGGTGTTCTTATCCGATTTTGAGATGCCTCATGTGGTCCGAAGTAGATCGGACTAAGGTGTTTACAAGCACTTTAAAAAGTCCAAACTAAGTCTGATACGATCAGAAATTCGAATTTCTTGCTGCATGTAAACGAGTGATGATAATAATCACCACATACACTGCTGACTCTAAGTCCTGCACTGAGTGTCATCTGCAGTACTGGTGTTGATGAGCTCAGGGACCCGGTCGACCACTGGTGAAGTGGTGTGGGGAGAGCCACTGCAGCTGAATGTGACGGAGAAGAAGGAGATGGTGGTCGGCTTCAGGAACAAGCCCTGCCCTCTCCTGTCTTCATCACAGGTAGTGTACCATGCAGTGTCCTGGGGTGCAGGCATCAAGGCAAAGGACACCCACAGAAAAATCGTGTTGGCTCTAAGCTTGTCACCTGGTGGAGGAGGTGGAGGACAGGACGCTGAAGAGGACAATGAACAGTTATTGTTTCTTCTGTTGATACATTTTCTTTGTTCTGGGCTTTTATTTTGATATCTTCCTGTTGAGATTCTAATAAACATTTTGGAGTTAATGATTTAGTAATCTGAGTGTTTGAATAATCACAGTTCAGCTGTGACAAGTTTAAATGTTGTCGACTCTTAAACGCACAATGAGGTAATAAACCTTTATTTTGAAAGGTATATTCATAAATAAAGCTGAAAACCGGAAACAGGTTTTCAGAATAAAACTTTTCGGAGGGTTTCTTGCCCTGCGTTCAGACTGTCAGGCAGGCCGCGCAAACCCGGAACAGAGTACCGCCTTGTCTGAACCAATCAGAGGCCGAGGAGTCTCGACGGCTGAGACTCAGCCAATCAAAGGGAAGGAAGCAGTCTGCGCCTTCCTGTGAGACCACGCCCAGGGCAGAGAAAACGCGCGGAAGCAGCCTCGTTTGCATTTAGCGCGGGAAAACGACGACACACACACACACACACACACAGGCAGACAGGCAGACGGACAGACAGGCAGGCAGACAGACAGACATTCAGACAGACAGACATTCAGACAGACAGACGGTGGAGGATGAAGGTGTATTTCTGCGGCAGTATCCGTGGCGGCAGAGATGACGTGTCTCTGTACCGGAAGATCGTCAACAAACTTCAGACCTTAGGAACAGTGCTGACCGAGCACGTGAGCGACGACCAGCTGAGTGACAGAGGTCAGAGGTCACACACGTTTTTCACGGCAGAGTAAACCTCAGTGTCTGTACACAGTAAACTGTTTTTTGGCTGTTGCCAGCTTTCTCAATAAAAGACTCACTGACTCCATGATGGCTCCATAAAAAGCTCACTGCGTGTGTGTGATGTCACTGACCTGCTGTGCTGTGATTGGACAGGAGAGGCGCCGGCAGCAGCAGCAGACAGACTGATCCATGACAGAGACCTGGACTGGCTGCGGCAGTCGGATGGTGAGAACACTTCCTTTTTGTTGTTTGTCCCTGAGCATCGTCTGCAGGTGCCTGACCTCTGTGTGACCTGTTTCTGTGCAGTGGTCGTTGCCGAGGTAACGCAACCATCTCTGGGCGTTGGCTATGAGCTGGGCCGAGCCATCGACATGAAGAAGAAAATCTTCTGTTTGTTCAGACCATCGTCAGGACGCAGTGAGATCACTTCCTGTTTTTGTAGCATTGAACTTTCAAAATAAACATGCCAGCTCCCTGTTTCCATGACGACAGAAACAACAGGCTCTTCCCTCTTTAACTTCCACAGAGTAAACGTCACTTCCTGTTTGTCCGTCTGTCTCTCAGGCCTCTCTGCAATGATTCGTGGTGCTGATGACGGGGAACTGTTTGTGGTTCGAGATTACAGCGAAGACGAGGTGGAGAACATACTGCAGGAGTTCTTTGACAACCTGAAAACGACTTAAAGACAAAAGAACCTGAAGATCTCTTAAAGACAAGACAACCTGTTCATTGGAAAAATGCTTCAAAATAAAATACCTGTTTATCTGACTGTTTGTTGAGTCTGTTAAAATTAGCATTGGCATGAGATTACACCCCATTTACATATTTAAACATGAAACTTGATTAAACTAATTAACTGTGTGTTGTCATGTAGTTCTCTGTCCTCAGGTTACTCTGGCTCAGGTGTGGACCTGGAGGTCCTGCTGTAGTTACTCTGGCTCAGGTGTGGACCTGGAGGTCCTGCTGTAGTTACTCTGGCTCAGGTGTGGACCTGGAGGTCCTGCTGTAGTTACTCTGGCTCAGGTGTGGACCTGGAGGTCCTGCTGTAGTTACTCTGGCTCAGGTGTGGACCTGGAGGTCCTGCAGTAGTTACTCTGGCTCAGGTGTGGACCTCGAGGTCCTGCAGTAGTTACTCTGGCTCAGGTGTGGACCTCGAGGTCCTGCAGTAGTTACTCTGGCTCAGGTGTGGACCTCGAGGTCCTGCTGTAGTTACTCTGGCTCAGGTGTCGACCTCGAGGTCCTGCTGTAGTTACTCTGGCTCAGGTGTGGGTCCTGGTTCTGGGTGTTTAGTATTTGTGGTGTTCTCTGTAGAGGTCTAAAGTCTGACCATCAGCATGAGTTCATCAGACTCTGAAACTTCTGATGAACTTTTGAGTCTCTGATGATCAATAAATATGACAGCATCAGACATCAGAGGCTCCTGAACACTTTCTTTCTTCCTGACCTCACCACCTCAGCGATTTCTCCACAACAATGAGGTGGTGAGGTCAGGAAGAAAGAAAGTGTTCAGGAGCCTCTGATGTCTTATGCTGTATTATTTATTGACACTTGATCAAGGAGAATCAGAGACACTCTCATAAAGCATCAGAAGTGTCTGAGTCGGTCTCACATTCTGCCCAACTCATGCTGGTGGACAGACTTTAAACCCCGAGATAACACCACAAACACTATACGCCCAGAATCAGGTAAAGAGAATGCTTTTACCAAGGACGGTGTCTTCGTCAGCATGATGAAGTCTGGAGACACAGATGTCTGTTTACGCAGATTGGAATGTCAGTGGCGAGCTGTCTATTATGTCTAAGCATGCAGCACCAGAGTCCTTCGACCCTGGCCACAGTGTTGAGATAGGACGACACCTGCTACTGCCAGCCAAAGACAAACAGCTAATACTGCTGAGGACCTCAAGGCCACATGTGACTTCATGTAACCTTGTATAATGTCTGTGTGTGTGTGCTTTTATTATATTCCATTTAAAATATATGTGTCACTCAGAACACCACAGGAAGAGAACATTCCATAACAGACATCAGCAATTTCTCCACAACATGTGGCTCCACCTGTTGAGTCTCTGCACAGGTGGATCAATCCTGAACAGGTGAACTGTGACTTGTCCATGGCGGGCCCTGCCTCAGTCAGCTAATCAGGTTACAGAAAGATCAGGAGAGCGTCTGAAGTAACGAATATGGTTCAACATTGATCAGTGTGCTGGTAGTTTTAATGAGATGAAGCCTCATTTACATATTTAAAGACTTCAGTTCCTCTGTTCTCTGGATATGTTCCAGTTCTTCAGGATTCCAGCAGGTGGTTCTGACCTGGAAACAGGACTGAGGACTAATACTTCAACCCTTAAAGATCCATAAAAGCACTTTACAGAACCTTAAGGAACACTTAAATTGCCCTATAAGAACCTGACAAACTCCCAGCATGCAGTGGGACTTGGTCTGGACGAATCAGAGTTTGTGAATGTTTAAAATATTTTATTTGTTTAAAATAGATGTCATAGTTTACAAATTGAGAAAATAAAGATGTTAGTCGAATTTAACAGTCCCTGTTTGTTTTTTTTTTTTCCTTTTTGTAGTTTTATTCCATCAGGAAGTGACACAATCGGAACAGAAAACGTTCAGGAGACCCCAAAAGCACTGCAGCTGGGGTCAGAGGTCATCAAGCTGAGTGAGTGACAGCACCGTGGGGTAGACAGCTAGGGGGTCGAGCCAAAGCTGACCCGCCCACAACATTCAGTCAAGTCCGGCTCCGGTTTGTTACAAAAGGTTCACAATACACCTGTCCTCAGGTGAGTCCACAGAGGCCTGGTGGACCCTGCCGGTTCCAGTACGTGTGGTCAGACAGTTTTTGTCCTCAAGCGATTGATTCAGATGATGTTAGCTTCACTCTGTTAGCCAGCTAACCAGTTACTACACACACAAGCTAACCTTAACACGTTAGCATACGCCTACAGACTAGCTAGTTAGCTAACTAGTTTTTTCAGGCTTGTCACTTCCTGGTTGTTTCGTGACTGGACCAGAACATTTTAATGACCAACAGAGCGTTACCCACTAAGCTAACAGCAGTTAGCTTATCCTGTGATTAGCAGCTGAGTTCAAGTTGTTCACGATGACTGAGCTGAAATCGGTTAACCTGCTAGCTATAGATAAAACTCATCCATTTTTCCATAGCTAGTGAGCTAATATTAGCTAGCAGTGTACTACTAGCTAAAATGTCTGAACATTCAGGATTGTCTTTGGACCCGACCAGAACCATCAAGCTCTGATGCAGAAGAGAAAATCAGGTGATGACAAACTCATTCTTTAGCACGCGTGCTAACATAGCTAGCAGAAGCTACTGTTACCTTCTGTTAGCTGTGGTTAGCTTTAAGTATAAATGTATTCGCTAATGCTGCATTCAGGTCACGGAAAGATGAGACTCATGAACATCCACGACTTGAACAGACTGAAACTAACATGGTGTGTTTAGAGCTAAATGTTTCTGCCAATGTCACCTGCATTCATGTTTCACCCAGCATCGTCCAAACGGTCTGACACTCAGATCTCCCAGGCAACATGAACGCAGCTGAAGTGATTACACAATTGGTCAGGTGTGATGTTTCCTGATGCATGCTGGGACGCTGAGTCTACACCGACCTCAGATCAGCAGACGCCTCGTCATGTTTACCGTGAGCGTTAATGAGTTCGGACTCCATTAACATTGATGAAATGTTTCATGGAGCATCAGGACAGACGGAGGGAGCAATGGTGCATGCAGAGAAGAAGGTTCAGAGGTCGACCTCAGCTTCAATGACAACTTCAATTAAATTCATGAAGAAGAAGAATCATTAAAGTTTAAACAGGGCTATTTTTACCCACAGTGCATCACCCTCTCTTTTTAATTTCCTTTCTGCTCAGTCCTCATTAAATATTAAACACACACGCACACACTCTCACACACACACCAATAAAACTTTAATAATTGATCAGCTGCTGACGAGGATGGAGAAAGAGGAGGACGACAAGGAGGAGGAGAAGGAAGAGGAGGATGAGAAGGAGGACAAGGAGAAGAAAGAGGAGGACAAGGCGGAGGAGGAGGGTTGTGTGTTTGTGTGCTGTCTTTACATGTTTTATTCAGCACTGAAACACGCTTCAGACACGCATGTGAACATCCTGCAGGACACGGCTAACTTAGCTTAGCACAAAGACTGTAACCAAGGGGAAACTGCTAGCCACTGTAACAAGTTCTCCGGGTAGGTGTCAGCTTAGTTAGCTGATGTCATTAGCTGCTATAAGCTAACTAATGCTATTAGAGGAAGTCATTATCCTGGCTCAGCACACTTTCTGAAGCTAATGGAAACTGTTAGCATTATAGCAGCTTAGCATTATAAACAGTGAATACCTACGGAGCACTGTTGGCCTATCTTAGCATTTTGGCTCTGTTAGCATAGCTCTGTCATTCCTTGCCTATGAGTTGGATATTAGCCTGTTAGTTAACAAGATATAACATGAATCAGACAGCTCTGCTGCTAGTGTTTGTGCTAAGCTAAGCTAGGGTAACCCTGGGCGGTTCAGGTTCTTCTGACGCCGCAACTTGTCCCATCATGCACCAGCAGCGGCCATGAAGCTCACCAGTGATTGGTGCTTGTGATCAAACATGAGCTGATCGATTACTTCCTGTCAAAACAATCAGTGATCAATGTCAATGAGTCACATTCAGAGAACAGCGTACGGAGAGCTGGAGGTACCAGAAACACAATTATTAATTAACAGCTTGTTAGTCACCTGACCAGACTTCATTAGTTTTAATTAGTTTGTTTAATTGAAGCAGGAAACATCCTGTCACCTTTTCATAATAAAAGCCTCGGACTGTGAACAGCTGATTTGATTAGTTAATTAAAACATAATGACTAAAAAGTTTCAAAATAAAATTTGTTTTTATCTTCCAGGATCTGCATTTTATTTTGTCGGCTATTCCAGCTTCCTGCTTCCTGTTTCTGGCACTCACAGGCCTCCGTAGAACATGAACATAATAAACCTGGGGATACATTCAGGTGAGAGAGGCCACACCCCCTGCAGATACAGTCATGTGACTAAATAATAACACGGCACGACAGGAAGTGAACCGCAAAATAAAAACTTGACCTTCAGGCCTGGAGTTGTACTTGCACCCAGAGAGAGAGAGACAGGAAGAGGGTTAGAGGCACCGATTGTGTGTGTCTCTTCAAAATAAAAGCTCAGGAAAGGCAAAGACATCCACACACATACACACACACAGAGTATGTATGGCTATTTCCTGGATGGGCGTGACCTCCGGCCTGTGACGGGTGGGTCGGTTGCCGTGGAAACACTGTCAGTCCAGCAGTGTGCCTTGCTCCTGAGCTCGGGTCAGGCTGTCCTTGCGGTGCAGGTGGTGCACGCCCATCCTTTTCGGGCTCTTCTGTGGCCGCTGCGGGGCAGCGGTGGCAGCGGCGGTGAGGATGGGGTCGATGTCGAGGAGGCGTGGTGAGATGTGCAGGTCATGTGAGAGAACGTCTCTTTCTTCCTCCTCCTCCTCCTCCTGCAGCTCTTTCCGGTGGGCATCGGTGAGGCTGGTCGCCACGGTGACTGCCGTGTCCCTGTTGCCACTGTCGTCCTCCAGATTCATCAGCAGCCGCTCGCCTTCCTCCGTGGAGCCGTCGCCGTCGAATCGCCCCCTCCTGCCGGGCCTCGGCTCGGTGTCTGTATCAGTGTCGAGGCTGGAGCCACGACTCGGCGTCCAGCTGCGCACCGACGAGCCTTCCTCACCGTCTGAGTACGCCGCTCTGTGGCGTTCAGAGGAGGAGGAAGCCCTGCCCCCCGGTGCCTGCCTCCTCCTCTGCAGCTCCTCAGCTGTCTGACTGCTGAATGCTGTGCGTTGAACCATCGAACCTTCACACGTTGGCGCCATCTTCTCCACAAACATCCGCTGCCAGTTTGCCAGCAAGTCCTCCTCAGAGCTGCCCGAGCTCGCCATGACACTGGGAGCCTGAAGGGAGGGGCAAGATCGGGTGGAAGAAGACATTAACATGTTATGAACCCATTAACATGTATGCGACATGAACATGACGTCGACACAGCGTTAGACTCCTACCTGCGGCGGGCTGCTGAATGGGCTCGACTGGCTGGACAGTGGCTCACTAGGGGCGTCCTGCTGAGATAGCGGTGTGCATTGGTGGGTGCCCCCACCTGAGGAGGAGGAGGGGGCGGGGCTGCCTGGGGCGAGGCGCTCGTCATCGTTCTGGACGAGGCTCAGCGAGATGGCCTGCCGCGTGGCATAGGTGCAGTTGGGCAGTGGCGAGTTCTTTGGGATCTTCACCTTGTCGTCAGACGAGAACTCAATCACCTTGCGGCCGGGATACAGCGGGTGCGGGGGTGGCGGCGGCGGGTAGGGGTTCAGCTTCTCGAAGGACGGAGCCCCGCCCACCTCCTCGCCGCCTGACTGACCATCCAGACTGCTCTGACTGCGGCAGGAACCGTTCTGCTGCGCCTCTTCCTGGCTTCCGTTCTCCCGACTGCGGCCCTCAGTGCCCGCAGGGCCCGTCATGTCCACATGCACAAAGACGTCCTCGGCGACGGGCCGGCCACAGCTGCTGGACTGGGCGGAGTTCAGAACCAGTGGCTCAGGTTTCTCCAGGACGCGGGCGATGACGGAGGTCGGCACAACGTCAGCGGGAGTCAAGCTAAGCGTGTCCGGGTCCTGAGAGCCGGGGGCGGGGCCTCGCTCCGGCAGGCTGCTCTTCATGTGTTTATTCAACATGTCCTGCAGCTCGTACGGCAGCTAACACACAAACACAGTGTCAGAGCATTACCCATAATGCACCTTCAAACACATATGTGGATATGACCACACAGTTACTCACGTCGGCGAACTTGTGGTTCCTGAAGTGTGATTTGTTGCATTTGAGCAGCTGGACGGCCAAATTACAGTCCTGCCTGTACCGTTCCTGAATACACCAACAGAAGGTCTGTTAGTCACATGATCAGTCATATGATCCACCTGGAGCCAGGAAGATGTGCTAACGATGCATGTAGACGCTGTATATGATGTCAGCCAATCAGAGAGCAGGACTCAGAACAACCTTCAACACTGATGATGTCACCAAGTTCAGCAACAGCTGTTCAAACAAACCTCAAGCTAACTTAACAGGGTGTGTTACAGCTGAAGCTCATGGGTAATGTAGTGTTTACTCACGTTGAGCTCCTCCAAGTGGTCAATGGTGTTCTTGGCATCCAGCAGTTTGTTGGTGAGCTCCACGATCTCCTGGTCCATCGTCTTTTTGTCCCTCTCCACCTTCCGTAGCTGTGGAAGGAGCAAGAACATCTGTTATCGGCCGTCAAACACAGGTGGGACATCCAATCAGGAGGCTAAGGTGACAGGAGGCGGGCCTTCATTCAGATCATGTGGGAATAAGAAAGTTTGAGTGTCAACAGTCAAACTGTTTAAAACTTCAAACAACAGACTACATTTCCCAGATAATTTGAATGCTGCATGCTAGCAGCACTGTACAGATGCATTATGGGATGCGGCGACGTGGCTGCTGCTGCAAGAAGATCAATAAGATCGATAAGATCGATCAGATCCAGATCAAAGCTGAAGCTCAAAGCTGAAATGTCTTCATCAAGCTAACAGCAGCTAGCACCAGCTAACAGCAGCTTACACAGCTAGCAGGAAGATAATGTTTGTGTTAGTGAGGTCGCTAATGCTAGTTTGTACGCGACTTAAAGAAGCTCTTATTAATTATATTTAAATATGCAGATTTAGGACCTATCACAAGTCACAGACAGGAAGCGTTACTGAGAATGCTCCATCGCCTTCAACAGTCACAGCCGAGTCAGCCTTACGTGTTAGCTCTTGCTAGCAACTGTTAGCATCCAGTTTACTGAACCAATAAACATTTAATGAGAGTTAACGAGTCATTAATCATCACATTGTTTATTTTCTGTTGAGTCAGTCCAATATTAGCTCACACAGCTAACTAAAGCTAACTAACATGGACTGTTAGCATGTTTAGCATGAGTGTTATCTAGTAACTTAGCTGATGTTAGCATAGCTTAGCTGTCGACTCGTGATAATTAACTAGAGTTCATCATATTAATCAAAAACACAAAATAAACTTCAAAATTAATTTGTTTAACGAGCTGCTCGTCGGTCTGACGAATCATCAGTTAACAGACACTACAGAAGAAAAAAAGAGGATGAGGAGGATGAAGATGAAACCCAACTGCATGAACCCATGTCTGACTGACGGCAGCCTGATGAAGGTGATGAAGATGAAGATGAGTCAGTCCATCAGAGAGCAGCATGGAAAAAAGAGAAGAAGAAGAAAGATGAAGACACCAGGGGACAAACAGGAAGTATGAAGACTCTTTCACAATAAAAGTCCACATTTAAGAAAAGTGGTTTTTCACATGAACGCGATACAGACGGTCTAAGACTGGACGTAGTCTCTGTGACGTCCCTGCAGACTGTCTAAAACCAGGACGTAGTCTCCGTGATGTCATGTCGTACATGTTTTTAAAAGTGGCATCGGTAACCATGACAACATCTATGCCAGCATCTAATTTCTTCACTGTAAACAGACTCACAGTGACCTGCGACTGTGTTGCCCACGGCAACCATCTGGCTGCAACCAACCGCCCCACATGTCCGTCAACTCTCCATATTAACACAGTTCATCAATAAAAACTGCCCAACAGACTCAGTGATCAATCAAATATTGATCAGTCACACACATTTTTATAATCAGTCTGAATAATTAATGAGCTGACAATGATTAAAGGACCAATCATAGTGCTCGGAGGTCAAAGGTTACCAGAGCGTGCAGCTTCTCCTCCAGGTCCTGATTGGCCCTCTGAGACGCCGTGTAGCTGTTCTGGAGTCTGCAGAGAGAGACAGGATGTGTTACTGAGCACGCTCCAACATCAACCTCAAACCAGAGTCATCAAACATTTGACATCATCATCTGAAACAGCCAATCAACAGCCTCCTTCACATGTTTCTACACATCACTGCTTTGTTAGCCTGTTGGCCAGTCTGATTCTCCTGACCCCACAACAAGTGGATCTGGTTCAGATCATCGTGTCCTCACCTGCGGAACTTGTCCCTCATCTTGTCGAGGTCGTCTCTAGTCCGGCTGAGCTCCGCCTCCATGTAGTGGCGGTTGCCATCAAACTCCGCCTCCATGGCATCCATCTTGTGCGTGGAGAGAGAGAGGCGGCGCTGCAGGTCCTCGTTCTGCTGCTGGAGGATTCTGGGTAACAAGACAAGCCCGAATTAACAACAAGTCATACTACAAAAACACTTGTCAACAGCTGAGTCTGAAGGTTGTCTGAGAGACTCACCTGATCCTGTCAGAGTCTGATAAGACCTCCTGAAACACAGACAGAACAGACAGAACATTAGAGCTACAGACAGGACATCAGAGCTACAGACAGGACAGACAGAACATTAGAGCTACAGACAGAACAGACAGAAGATTAGAGCCACAGACAGGACATCAGAGCTACAGACAGGACATCAGAGCTACAGACAGGACATCAGAGCTACAGACAGGACATCAGAGCTACTGACAGAACAGACAGAACATTAGAGCTACATACAGGACATCAGAGCTACAGACAGAACAGACAGAACATTAGAGCTACATACAGATTAAACATATACGTGTGTGTGTGTGTTCATATATATCTTTGTAGTGAACCGTGTCGTGGTTCACTTGAGAGTCGAACGATGGTTTGATTTGATTATTGATCAGATCCGCTGCTCTGCATCACATGATCCCACCGTGTGACATAAAGTCAGGTCAGTAAACGTCAATCATGCATGTTTCCTGTCTCTTTGTTGTCCGTGTCATTGATGTATGGAAACACGGCAACATATGGAAACGTGTCCATTCCCAGCATGCAGCAGGGTTTTATACGACAGATCAGCTGTGAGGTCAATGATGGTGCTGCTGTGGGCCAATCAGGTCACTCCGCTGTGTCCGTTATCAGTTTCCTCAAGAGGCGTTATCAATAATCAATATGAAGCCCTGAGGCAGCTCACACATCACCTGACCTTTGTACTGACAGTCAGCTGCTGAGCTGTCGTTAAACTTCATTAATGAACCTCACGTTAATTAAACAGATATTGATATATTATTATTATGAATATAGTGACTAATGTGTTTGCTGTTTTTCAAACGATAGATTTATGATCTGTTAGCAGGAATCTAATATAATATTCATGACTATGTTTCCATCAACGTATAATCACCTGAACACACCTGAACGCACCCAAACTGTCCCAATACACCCGACCCTTTGTTTTATCTAAGAGAGAGCCGGTCCTGAGCAGACAAACTTAATGGACATTTTAATAGAGTTTGATTTAATTATAAGTTACGTCTTCTTCACTCTAAAGACGTAATGTATGACTTCTTCAGTGTCAATAATTAAATTAATGATCATCGGGCCTTCATGATGCCCCTCAAACTACTGGATATGTTAACGTTATACTAATATTACATTAATGTTCTATGTATGTTATATTTATGTTAATGTTATATTAATGTTACATTAATGTTATGTTAATGTTATATTAATGTTTCTATAATATTCCTGTTGACAAATGAAGACAAACACACATAAAACAATGAAACTTAATTGGACGAGAACACAGGTCATCACACTCAATGCATCATGGGAAAAGTCTGTACCACCACAGGGGGGAAAGAGGAGGAAGATCAAGACCAGGGTCAGGACCAGGACCAGGACGGGACCAGGATCGGGTTCAGGACGTCCCCTCTGACCTACCTTGACGTTGGACTGATTAGGAACAGGAAGTCTGTGCTTGTGTCTCTGTGGAGACACGCCTTTATTCACCCCTAATATTTCAGTTTTAGGCCCCGTCCCCTCTGTGATGTCATGCCCATGACATGTGGCCCCCTCCCTATGCAGGGGCTGGTACCAGCTGCTGGGTCGCTGCATTGACGCCACCCAGTCGTCCCAGCGTCGAGTCCGATCTGCGGATGCCTGCTGCTTCCTGTGGGCGGAGCGGTGGCGAAGCTGGGGGGCGGGGCTTCCCCGCTCGCTGGACGGTGTCCTCCCAAGCAGCGTGAGGTGAGCAGGGCTCATGACCCGACAGGTGATCTCATCCAGGAAGTTGGAAAAGCGGACCTTCTCCTCCAGAACCTGCATCTTCCAGTTCCAGTCGGACCTGACGGGGGATGGCGGGTCCGACAAGCGCCACAATGACGGCACCCGCTGATTCGCCCGGTCCAGAGAACGAGTGGGTACATGAGGAACGGCGCCACCTTGCCCCCTGCTGTCATCCAGCAGCTCCACTGACTTTGACTTCCGGATGATATCATAGCCGTGCTCCACGCTGAGTGAGGCAGGCTGCTTCAGGATCCCTTTTGGCGGGGCAGCAGTGATCCGACTCCGGCTGCTGGCGGGGGACTGTTTCGCTGCCACTATACCTCGATGTGCAGGAAAACCCTCGCCAACGAAGTGAGGATTCGTGGTCACGCCCACGGTGCTGGTTTTGGGCCGATGGGTGTGGCTACTGAAGAGAGGCGGCGGTGGCGGGACCTCCAGGCTGGACAGACTGGAGACGTCCAGCTCGCTGTCTGACAGAGGCGAGGTCGAGGCACCGCAGGGCAACCCAGCGCTCTGTGGCCATTTATTGGCAGCAGCTGGGAGGTGAGTGCGGTGCTGTGGGGGGGGTGGAGGCGTGGTTAAGGTGTGTCGGTTTACCTGAGTGATGTCATGCTGCGGTGCAGGCGGGGGCGGAACAACAGCCAGTCCATGGCGTGACTCGCGGTGCTGCGGCGGAGCCTTACGGTACGGCTTCCTGGCCGGGGCGGCACTCGTCATCCTGCACACTGATTCCTTTGTATGTCACTTCCTGTCAGTCTGTCAGTCCTGCCACGAGAAGAAGAGTTCATGAGGAAGGCGCCTAACACCGCCTAACACCGCCTAACACAGCCTAACACAGCCTAACACAGCCTGTCGACAGTCAGCCACCGACCACGACTGGCCTGCGACCGTGCTCACACTCTCTCTCTCTGAGCAGATCAATGCTTGATCGCCCTTCATCAGCATCAACCCCCCCCCCCCCCCACACACACCCCACACACACACACACACACACTTGTCCTCACAGATAAACAGACAGGTATTGTGCATATTAAAAGTGTGTGTGTGTGTGTGTGTGTGTGTGTGTGTGTGTCTGTCTGTCTCTGTGAGGACAGTTACTGTCAAACTGTCTCACTTTGAAGGTCCTCACAGATATATAAACACACATGCTGTGTGTGTGTGAGAGCCTCAGGCGTCATTGATCTGTGTTTTTTTTTCCAGAACAGGAAGTGAAGCTCATTAAGCTGAACGAGGCCACAGTCAGCATGTCAGCTAACAGCTAACAAACTAACAGATATTAATGTTAGCCTGTTAGCATGGACATATTGTTGTTTGGGTCAGGCAGTGTGCTCGATGTCAGTTCAGTTTACATTACAGGATCATCTTAACGACATTAATACTGATGAGATCATAAACATGCAGCACAAACTGATGTACGATTGAACATTAAAGTGAGTTTGAGCATGAGTCAGCAACTTTTATCATTAATCTCAAAGAAATGACGATGTTGTCACAAGTTTAACAATATGACAAAGAAACTTTACAAGAGCCACACAGCATGTGTGTGTGTGTGTGTGTGTGTGTGTGTGTGTGTGTGTGTGTGTCCTCACCTTATACATCAGCACTGAAACCTCTTCATCATCCTTGTCTTCTTCTGCTACGTCCGTCCGTCTGTCCTCGCTCTCTCAGTCTTCGTCCTCGTCTTCCTCCTCCGGACATGTGAGCCTCTGAAAGCCTGAAACACAAGATGGCCGGGTGGAAAAACACCAGTCAGTACCTGCTGTCAGCCCGCCTGCAAGACAACACAGAGGGCACGAGAGACAGGACTAGAATACAGGCTAACCACAAGCTAACAGCTCAAAGATAATAAATATGTAGCATAAAATTGCTAAAATAAACTAAATGAAATCATTTGACTTTTAGAAATAATGGCCTTGATTAATTAATGTAGATTTTATTATTCAGGTGTGATGACCCTTTGAAAAACACTATTTTCCTCCAGCTCCTGCCTGCTCAGTGTCAGGTGAAGTCATTAGTCTAATTAGAGCACAGCTAATAGTTAGCATCGTCAGAGAGAGAGAGATGCGGTCACTGATGTCAGACCTGCATGAGTCAGGTGAGAAGCCCCACCTCCTCACCTGTCAAAACACTGTGACCTCACAGACTGAAACTGTACTGCGACCAATCAGAGACGGACTCAAAGCAGAAAGCTGAACCGTGTGGACGAGCTCAATGAAGGTGAACAGGTGTGTCCAGAGAGAGAACCACACATACAGAGAAGAAAGAACCGGAGATGATTTCAGATTGATTTCCAGGCACTGGATAATTAACGTGATAACAGTAAATGAACAGACAAAAAATATTTAATTTTTAAACGTCTGTCACGATTTTAAAGACGACAAACAGAACTTCAATCTGTCTCGTTCACATTTTAGAGGTAATGCAAATTTCAAACCAGGGAGTAGCGATCCAGGATTTCGAACATGGGCTGAAAGGGATTAAGGAAAGTGCAAGATATGCACAGAAAAGATTATTGTGTATTTATGTCCTTTTCAGAAATATCAACCAAATATAACACATTTCTTTAAATACCTTCAAATTAGGAATTTTATATCGTCATCTCAAAACTACTCATTGAACATACCAACATACCTATTACTTCTTCATTAGAGACAGCAATTATAGGACACTGTTATGATAAAAGGTTTAATTTCATCCGTGTATGATTTATTGATATCGGGGTCTGACGAATCTTCAAAACATAAGTTGAGACTGTGGATGGAAGATATAGGTGATGAAATATCACTACAAGACTGGAAAGAGGTACGCATGAAATCAATCTGAAACTTATTCGGTATAAATGGCTAATGCATACATACATAATGCCAGTCAAATTCCAAAGGTTTAATAATAACATCAATGATACATGTATTAAGTGGAGCAATGTACCACTGAATATGGGCATTTGTGAAAGTGAAATCCTTCTGGGAAGATATTAACATGATTGATCAAATATTAGCTAAGAATTTACCACTGGACCCCAAGCTTTCCCTTCTGGGCATATATCCAACTATCCCACACTTACAAAGTAAAGAATCTAGATTTGTAGATATGTGTATTTTACAAGCTAAATGTTTGTTAAATGTTAAACATTTATTTTAATTTTTAATTTGAAAAATGTTGATGAACCAAGAATTGGAAGATGGATTAGAGAGATGGCATCAAATATGACAATGGAAAAGATAACATACATTATTAGACAGAAACCTATTTTTGATGCCATTTGGATACCTTTTATAAGTTTTTTATTTTTTTTATGTTAATGTTGGAAACTTCAGCAGGAGGAGGCTCTGAGGGAGTAGAATGCCCATGTGGTGTGGAGGAAAAGTGTTTGTTTTAGTTTTTGGTTGTTTTCAATAAACAATACACAATGAACACAACAACCAATAAGTCATAACCCCCCCCCCCCCCCCCCTGTTGGCTAAATCCTTCTTAAATATTGTACTTGTTTAAGTTTGCTTAAGTTTAAGGTAATGTCAGTGGCACAGAAAAAAAGTTAGTCAAGGGTGAAACAAAACTCTTCATGCTACTCTGTCTTTACGGCATCGAGCACTAGCAAAAAATCCCCAACTAAAGCTATGGACTCCGAAGGAACCGTCGGAGGGAAGCAACGATAAGGCAAGGGAAGAATCTGGTCCTATGTCGACTGCCATTCTGACTGCTACTAACGACATGAAAACGATGAGTTTTCCTCCAGGTTTGATGACATACTTTCCATCACTGATTGTGCAGAGCGGGTGACGGAGGCAGAGACAAGGATCTCGACAACTGAAGATAATGTTGCTTTGCTCCAAACAAAAGTACAAGTCCTAGAAAACAAAAATAAAGACTTGGAAGAGAAACTACTGGACCTGGAGACCAGATCAAGGCGCTCCAATTTGAGGCTTGTCAATCTACTGGATGGAGGATTGGCTGCCAGACGCACTGGAACTCCCACTGACAGTGGAGCAGGCTCACAGGATCAGGCCAAGGGCATACAACAATCCTTCACCCCGAACGCTGATAATGAAGTCTTTGAACTTCAGGGACAAAGAGCTGGTGACGAGAGCAGCCAAAACAAAAAGAGAAGTACAAGAACCAGACTGTGAGGTTTTACCAAGACGTGGCGGCAGGTGTTCACAAAAAGTAAAAGGAATTTGATGAGGTGAGACAGCAGCTCCGTTCAATGAGACTCGTTATGGCATCATCCCGCCTGCGCGACTGCTAGTGACTTATAAGGAACAGTCTTACATCTTTATCAACCACGTCGAAGCGGAGGACTTCATCAAACGGATCAGGTCAGAAGAGTGACCGGACTGAACTGTTAAGAAATAATCCGGGAGCCCCGGTTTTATAAATTAGAAGGTAATAGCTGATGAGACTGAACCGAGCTCACACAAACTACAATGACAAATACCTTTGTTAAATAATGTTACTTACAGTATGTTCAAGCTCAGAGCTTACAGTAACCCTTAATGCTATAGCTCTGAAATTTGATTTAACTCATAACAAGGAGGATGTCTATGAAAGGAAAATGTTTAATGTTCTTGGTAGCAGGGGAGTGTAAGGTTAGTATAATACAAATTGTTGTTTGCCTCTTTTTGCACTTTTATTAGCTCAGTGATTCTCTTCTACCTTTTTGGTGGAACAGTTATCGGCTATCTGGAGGTTTAAGGATTACAGCGGGAAAAGAATTCAGGCTAAGCGTCCTGGATATGGGTGCTGGTTCGGGTATAATGTTCGTTGGTAATGTTATTCACGTTTGTCTTTTGGTTGCTTCATTTTTTTACTTTTTACAAACTTAAAATGTTTGGGGGGTATTACTATACATACTACAAAAATGTCTAGTGAGATAAAAATTAAAATGACATCATGGAACTGTAGGGGGTTAGGAAAACTCCATACCGAAAGTCAAACAAGTCATGAACAGGATAAAATCGATGCAGTCCAATATTGTGTTTCTTCAGGAAACACACCTGATGTACAATGATGATCAGAAAATTAGGAGGAGATGGAGAGGCAATGTCTTTTCTGCATTGTTTAACTCTAAATCTAGAGGGGTCACTACTTCGATGCATGAGTCAATACCTCTAATATTGATAATATTGGTAAATAAGGTTATTAAAGACAAATTTGGACGATATCTTATCATGCAAGGTAAAGAGCAGATTATCTTTGCAAACATTTATGCACCAAATACAGATGACCCTAACTTTTTCATAATGTATTCCTTATCTTGTCTTCACTTCTGGGTATGCTATCCTAATTTCAGACCATGCTCCAAATTCATTGGCATATCAGGACTCAATGCTAGTGAAAGACGCTAGGATCTGGCGTTGCAAACAAAAATATCTGGCCGATCCCGTTTTTTTCCCCCGGACTTTTCAAAAGGGCAAAAAACCTAGAGACAAAAATAAAAGAGATTGAAAATGAGTATTATCGAACTAGGTCACCAGAATCCTATCATAATCTATTGCTGCTTAGAGCACAATACAACGAATTATCCGCATCAAAAGCAATGGCCAGTCCGTTGCGACTCAAACAATCCTTCTATGATCAGGGGGAAAAACCTGGGAAGGTTCTTGCATGGCATCTGAATCTATAATAATAAATCTAAAACATCTATTATGTTGTTAAACCATGCAGACAGGGAAAATCCTACGAATGTAATCGCACAATTTAAAGTCGTCAATTGCTTCGCTTATTTAGGTATACAAATTGTTTCGTTGCTTAACAATATTATAGAGACTATAGACCAGTCATCCAAGAGATCTCAAATTCTTTAGATAGATGGGTTGCATTACCAATGTCATTGATGGGGAGGATAAACACTCTCAAAATGATTGTATTTCCTAAACTGTTGTATTTATTTCAAAATTTACCACTACCGCCACCAAGCAATTTATTTTCTCAACTGAAGACACTTTTCATCAGGTTTCTATGGAACAACAGACGCTCCCGGCTGCATCTATCATTGTTGTACTGGCCCTATCATATAGGAGGGCTTAAATGCCCAAATCTACTATGGTACTACTGGACTGCGCAACTGAGAACGCTGATGTTTTACTTCTCTGATGAGAATGTGCCACTCTGGAAAGAAATGGCACACTATAAAATAAGAGATCTTTATAGCCCTGATGATAAATATCTGTTGTCTTTCGATGAAATTGTGATCAAATACGACATACCTTTTTACAATCGAGGGATTTTATTAGAACACAACAAAATCAGTCCTTGTCCATGTCAAGCCTATCAATGCTCGAAGAAATGATGGTAAAAGACTGCCAGGGAAGGGGCTTGATCTCCAAAATATATAATAAGCTGGTTGATCAATCTTCAGAATCATCAGTAAATAAGCTTGAGTCCTGGAGAGAGGACCTACAGGAGAATATTTCCATTGAAGAGTGGGAGAAGGCATGCACCAGAGCACAATTACAAACACTGAACACCTGTTTAAAATTTCTGCAGTACAACTGGCTAATGCGTTCTTATGACTCCAGTTAAACTGAATAAATTCCATAACGCTATACCAGATGTTTGCATAAAATGTGACAAAGAAAAGGACACGATTTTTCATTGTTTGTGGCAGTGTTCTCAAATAAAGAAATTCTGGGAAGAAGTGAAAAAGTGTATTGAGGAAATATTAGAGATAAAATTACATTTAGAGCCAAAGATATTCCTATTGGGTATATACCCAGCTAACTGAAATATAAGCAAGAAGCATCGTTTATTTTTAGATATAGGCCTGCTGCTGGCCAAAAGAGTTATTGCATTAGCTTGGAAGGAGGCGGATAGACCAAGGATAGGTAAATGGCTTTCTGAATTAACAACAACTCTGCCCTTAGAAAAGATTACATATGCAATCAAAGGTAAACAGCCCATCTTTGATAACATCTGGGGCCCCTTTAGAAATTCCCTTTCGAATAAAGACTTGTCTGGTTTGGTGGAAACACCTGGAGAGGACCCATAAGTAGCCCTCTACAGCTCATTTGGGAAAATGATTACTGCCTGGAGTAGATTGATTACTTTCTACACTTTCTAATTTATGGTAATGCACACTTGTGAATAGTCTCCCCCAGTTTTTTCCATTTATCTATTTATGTAATATTTGGTAAGGTTATTTACTTTGTCAGTGATTTATATTTATTATTTGTGTTGCCATTTTGTTGTTATGTCTTGTTCACTAATTGAAGGTGTTCTACACGACTTGAGGCACGGTTTGAAGTCTCAGTAGTTATATGTATATGCATGTGTTATATATGAAAATTAATAAAGACATTGTTGGAAAAAAACAGTGCAAGTGCTCATCTGTTCCCACGCATTTGTATATTCTGAACTGAACTGAACTGTCATATGGTGGGATACTGGAACGGATTTTTTCCCAGATGGACTGAACTTTTTGCATTTTGCTTTTTTGTGTGCACTGTGGACTTGCTTTTGTGGTTTATTCCTGTGTTGATCTGCATGGTTATTGTGTGAGTTGACTAAACTATTATTATTAAACTATTATTATTATTCTGTTTGATTTTACATTGTCAGACTTGACTCTAACTGGCACCCCAACATTATTCTAGTCAACCTGCTACAATGTTGTTATACATATGTAAAATAAGGATAGGATAGGATACTTTTCCTCTTACTAGGTAGGTCATTTTTTCTAGTGCCAGACTGCAAGACTTCTCCTCAACCCACTGTCTAGTATCCTTCCAGGTCAAAGCAATTACACATTTATACAGGGTCTAAGGACAGAGGGTGTCACTCCCTGTACAGATTGTGAAGCCCTCTGAGGCAAAATGTGTTTTGTGACTTTGGGCTGTACAAATAAAATTTGATTTTGATTTGATTTTGACATTTGACTTACAAACAGAAACTGATTAGTTTGTGTTTCTCCGTATTTACTGGAAAATCTTCAGAGTATATGTGTAATAAACACATTTTAGCTTCATTGGGAACAACACTATGGATCACTTTTGAAGTCAGGTTCAGAAGCTCTTTCCAGAAAACTTTGAGTTTTCAGCATCCACACATACATGATAGAGAGTACCAATTTCTTCAGTGCACTTAATACATGTATCAGGGATTTCAGGATTAAAATGATGTTTTTTATGTTACATTCTATATTTTAAGTTTTAGATTTGACATTTTATATTTTATGTTTTATATTTTACGTTTTATGTGTTACGTTTTATATGTTATGTTTATTATTTGATAAAATCTCATCAGTTGTTCGTCTGAACCTCACAGCATCAGTTTTAAAGACAGACCAACACTGACCAATCAGACGACAGAACGTCACCTCACTGACCCCAGCATCCCTACCCATAATCCTCTCTGAGCAGAGATAAACACCGTGCAGGGTAATCCCCCCCAGTGTTTCTGTTATTCAGTTTCATAGTGTTGAACACACTATCTGTTGTATGTTACCCGCTCTGCTTGTTGTGTATGAATGTTTCTGTAAGCGTATTATTTAAGTTTTGTTTGAATGACATCAGTGTTTATATTGTGGTGGGCGGAGCCTGCAACAGGTCAGGGATGTCATCATCTTCATCAGATTCAGACTTCACCTCTGACTACCTTCACACCTCCAGGTGAGGAGTCCTTTCTGTGACAACTATTGTGAGCAACGACCGAGCACAGACTTTACATGCAGAGCGCAGGTGAATTCACCTGAGACTGAAACTCACACCTTATCAGGAGAACTCAGCAGGACTCCTTTATGAACCCTCCAAAAACACATCAGAGCTCGGACCAGCAGATTCTGGACCAGAAGAACCTGTCCAGTCCACATCGAAAAGCTGGTGAAGAACACCAGCTGACTTCCTGTCAGTGTTTGCTGACAGGGTGAAGAAAACACAGACTCAGTCTGTTTCCTAGCAACAATGCAGTCTGTGCAGAGGGGTTGGTGTTATGAATGAATCGATGAACCAGATTATTATGAGCATGTCTCAAACTCACTTTCAAGGGTCAGACTGAGAACTGGCTCAGGTTCTGACCTAAACCAGGACTCAGTGTGAGACCCTCTTCCTCTGTGGTGCCTCAGAGCTCCACACACTAAGCCAAACCTTCACAATCTGGACTGAGCTGAGCCCTTGTGGACTCAATGTGATGTGTTCAGAGTGTAAACAGTCCGATTCACACCTCCAGGTTATTATTATTATTATTATTATTATGTACTTTGAAGTCCATAATAATAAAGTGCAAGAGTCCTGCCACTGGGCTGTGTCCTGGGACACCTAATGAGGTCCTTTAATGATGGACCAGAATATTTCAGAAACATGCCTCGGCATTAAACTGTTTTAAAGGTATGACATGACTCGTCATTGAACTAAACCTCCCAGAATGTCTGATGTAAATATAAACAAAGAGTCTGCTGAAGACCTGGATCCACATTAATGACTGGGGTCATGAGCGGGTTCTTATGAATCCTCCCTGTTGACCAATAAGAAGCCACCCTGACAGATCTTGGCTCTGATTGGGCGCACACAGTCCAAAATGGAGGATGCCATCATAGCTTGTTAGCCGAGTGTCTGTGGGTACGGTCGAATAGTTAAGAAAATTAACTCCCAAGTCCTTTCCTAACCACTTTTCCTTGACCTTGATGAAAAATGTCACGAGGTCAAGGAAGCTTGTGAAGGAGAGGTGATAAGGACTTAGGAGAAGTGGACTGCTCTCACACTTAGACTCCGTCATGAAGCGACGGTGAATGTTATTGACGTGATCTGTGGTAAAACTACAAAGTCCAGAAGATGGACTACAAACGCTCATCTGAGATACTTCCTGGATCCTCCCCGCGCTCTGACCGTGTTGTTTCATGCAGGAAATATAAAAATGTGACGTCATCACCGACGTCAGAGTGAAATAATAAATGAATATTGTCCACCTGTCACAGTCAGGTGAAGTGTTTGTTACCTGGTCTGGTCGCTCACCCTCCTGTCCACTCAGATAGAAACATATTAGCAAGTTATGGCAAAGATATATGGTTAATCAGCAACGGGAACTTCATGATGACCTGCAGGACGCTGGATGGCACAGTTCCAAACAGTTTGTACTCTGTGTGAACGCAGCAGGACACACTTCATGATCAACACGTGTGTTCATGTTCACACGCTCTCTGCAGGCTGTCACACTGTTTTAATACATTCATGTTTTCTGGTTGTGAATGACTGAACGGGGCGCCGCAAGGAATTGTGGGGCGGCATTAGCTCCTTTCCTTTCCTAAAGGATGCTCCATGTATCCTATGCTCAAGGAGATAATAAAGGAAGCATTGACGCTTAACCGGTCCACAACAGGGACAGGTCCATTAGAACAGGTGTGGGGGGTATTTAGTCCGTTATGTAATGGAGCTCTGTGATTGGCTGCAGGTGAATAAAGTGGACCAGGTGAGTTGCAGTAGTGCACGCCCCTGGATGATTCAGCCCTGACCATGTCGGGGGGGGCAAACACGACAAACACAGCGGGCCGCCCGAACTGAGCCTGAACACGCGCCGACACCGCCCTCCCGCAGCCCGTGACACCGACACAAACCTGCTCAGACTGGCTGCGAGTCTGACCATGGCCCAGTCCACCGACAACAAGCTGCACCCAACTCTCACACACCGTTTCACCGGGCCGTTCACCGGCACACACCGAACCAGAACTACAGCTAACCCCGATCAGGGCTCACCTGTGAGGCCGCTTAGCGCGGCTCGATCCGGGTTTCTCCCACAAAACAAGTCCCGGAGAGCGGAAGAAGAGCAAACTTTAGCCGGAGCTCGGTTCTGCTCCTCCGGTGGGGCGAAGAGGGAGGGGGCACCGAACCGATCGCGGAGGAGCGCCCAGTTCCGGCTGAGGAGGAGAACCGAAGCCGAGGAAAAGGTGGCAGCGCTCAGCGGGCGGCAGGAAGAGACGCAGCCGGCTGAGAGGCTCCGACAGGCGGATGGAAATCCACTCAGAGCCGCTCGGAGAAAGTTGATCTGCTGCTCTGCTCCGCTGTCGCCATCTTTACCCGCGGGGCATGACGGGTAATCCTCAGGAATCCCCCCCCCCTCCCCAATCCACGTCCTACGTGCTGACGTCAGTTACTTTAGTGTGGATGTACAGGTGGAGTTCAGGGCGGAGTATAGGTAGTGTGTGTGTGTGTAGTAGTACTCCAGCTACTGCACTCTGAGTATTTCAGTTTGGTGTAATTTACTTCAGTGACTCGTCAGCAGATGGCAGCAGAGTATGTGTGTGTGTGTGTGTGTGTGTGTGTGTGTGTGTGTGTGTGTGTGTGTTCAGATGGCTGTGATTGGTTGGTTCATCTCCTGATTCTGACCCAAACTCTGATCTAATCTGAGTTCTGTCTGCAGGCAGTATGTGTGTGTCAGTGTGGACTGGCTGTGTTTACAGTAAAACACACACACTGAGGTATGTCAACACACCTGAACACACGTGAGCTGATCAAGGAGAGTTCATAATATAATACATGATGAGTGTTTGAAGGTCATCACACACACACACACACACGCGGTGATCAGACCTCAGGAGGTCCAGTGGGTTGTCCACGGATCAGCTGACCGGTGGATCAAGCCTCCAGTCTGCATGTTGATGTGTGTTTGAAGCCCAGACTGGTTCTGTTATTGAATAACAGGCAATCATGTCAGACCACATCCATCAGTGTGTTCACACACTGTTCAGTCTAAATGCAGTACACACACACACACACAGTAAATGAAGACATTGCCAGCTGTTCAGAACAATGCAGATCCTCCCTCTGTCCTCTGACACCACAGCTATGGGAGCTATGGGAGTGATGGAGAACATGTCACTGGTGTAGGTGGAGAGCATTGAATGGTCGGTCAAGGCTGCCTCCGCCTGTATAAACAGTCATTGTGCAGCAGGTGGTTATCAGTTTAGAGCTTGCAGGAATCTGACAGCTGCTCCAACAACACTTCACGCAGCAGGTTAGACCCTCATCAACCCCTCAACACCACCCATAACCCTCCACAACCACCCACCACTGTCTGAGCAGTGACTCTTTCTTCTTTTTCTCCGTGGTCTCGGCGTGCGGTTAAATCATTTCTCAGATCTTAATTTCTCTTCAGAGACAAACATTAATAAAACATTACATAAACATAAAGTAAACATATTTCAGTGAAGTCTGATGAGCAGAGTGTGATTTATGTTTTTAATTAACAAGTTTCAGTTTAATGTCCCATGATGCCCTGCTCCACACTGTGACACTTCCAGCTCTGGTGGAAACAGATGGGTAGAGGTGATGGAGGTGATGATGGGGATGATGGAGGTGTTGTATTTGGCTCTAAGATGGTGGTGACAGTATCTGAGCTATGATTATGACATTGTTCACATTGAAACATTTTATCTGTGAGAAAAACACTGATATGTCATCAATAATCAGATGGAAGGAAGCTGCTGACAGGGAGGTGGACATTCTTTGGATGTTCATTGGAGGTTCTTCGTGTTGATAAAGACGTTGGAGTGGATCTTCAGGACATCTGAGTCCTTCAGGAAGTTCTGAGGTTGTTTAAATGTTGTGAAAACAACACAAACTTCCTGTTTGACATGAACTATATGAGATTTATATGAGATGAAGGACCAATGAGGAGGTTTTAGGATCTGTAGGTGGTTCTGGAGGTCCATTTAGGGACCTTTAAGGACCTGTTGTTTAGAGAAGAAGTTCTATACATCCAACAGTAGGTCATAAACGAGGTTCTGTTCATCCTTGTTGTCATTATCAGAACACAGAGCGATGCCTGACAGAAGAACTTTGAGTTGCTCTCTGCAGTTGCTCTCTCATTTCCCAACATGCTCTCTGCTTCAAAACATCCAAAAAGCAGCATGTCGCTCTGCTGAGGACGAGTCTGAGCCTGCAGGCCAAGAGGCGTTGTCTGATCTGGAGTCAGAACATGCAAAAACACGCGCAGACAGGAAGGCGACGCCGCCTGGTGCTGACATGCTCTGCATTCTGGGAGATGATATGCAGACGGGGCTCAGACAGATCTGTGTGTCAGATAGAGCAAAGCATTCTGGGAAAACAGGAGCAAGGACGTCAACAAAGGAGGCAGAGAAGAAGAAGAAAGTCCTGCAGGTGAAAATAGACAGGAAGGTTCATATACAGACAACCATATATTTTATTATAAACTCACCTGTCAGACCGTAAACTCACATGTCAGACTGTAAACTCACCTGTCAGACCGTAAACTCACATGTCAGACTGTAAACTCACCTGTCAGACCGTAAACTCACATGTCAGACCGTAAACTCACCTGTCAGACAGTAAACTCACCTGTCAGACTGTAAATTCACCTGTCGGACTGTAAACTCACCTGTCAGACCGTAAACTCACCTGTCAGACTGTAAATTCACATGTCAGACCGTAAACTCACCTGTCAGACAGTAAACTCACCTGTCAGACTGTAAATTCACCTGTCAGACTGTAAACTCACCTGTCAGACCGTAAACTCACCTGTCAGACCGTAAACTCACATGTCAGACTGTAAATTCACCTGTCAGACTGTACACTCACCTATCAGACTGTAAACTCATCTGTCAGACAGTAAACTCACCTGTCAGGCTGTAAACTCACCTGTCAGACCGTACACTCACCTGTCAGACAGTAAACTCACCTGTCAGACTGTAAATTCACCTCTCAGACCATACACTCACCTGTCAGACAGTAAATTCACCTCTCAGACCATACACTCACCTGTCAGACAGTAAATTCACCTGTTCAGACTGTAAATTCACCTCTCAGACCATACACTCACCTATCAGACAGTAAACTCACCTGTCAGTCCGTAAACTCACCCATTCAGATTGTAAATTCACCTGTTCAGACTCGTAGATGTCCTGTTTTCTTGATGAACAGGAAGTGGCTCAGCTGTTCACATCATGACATGTTAAAAGTGTCTCTGTTGGTGTTTATGAGTCCAATCAGCACTTATTAACACCTGAGTGAACAGACAAGGCTCCAACAAACACATTGAATACACACTAACACACTGTGTGTGTGTGTCACTGTTATATTCATCTAACATTACAGACATCCTATGTGTGTGTGTGTGTGTGTGTGTGTGTCAGGATAAACCTGCAGAGAGGAGTGTGTTAAATTAGGTCTACGCAGCTTCAAACAGAAACTCTAAAATAACCTGCAGAGAGTGTGTGTGTTCATGTGTGTGTGTTTGTCTGTTGGTGTGTGTTGAAGGACAGAGCGACTGAACATTTCAGACAGTTGTGACTTCAAAGCAGCAACAGAAGAAGGAGACGTCAGATGAAGGTAAGAACTCTGTTTTCACTCGTTGGATTGACTTAAAGCATTACTATGCAGAAGTATTGTGATTACTATAAGCACTTTTACTGTCATCATTTCATGCCAGTGTTGCTGTTTGGAGTCAGTGAACGTGGTTTTGGTTCAGGAAGTCGTCCTCTGATCAGATCAAGTCTGCATATCAAGTACTAAACTCTGAGTGATGTCTTAAAGGCGTGTGATTGATTACCTCCTCTGCAGTGAATTAAAGACTGGAAGAATGAATGAATTAATGAGTGAACGAAAGAGTGAATTAAAGAGTGAATGAATGAGTGAGAGAGTGAATGAATAAATAAATAAATGAGTGAATGAATGATGAATTAATGAACGATGTGTGCTGTAAAGGTGGCCTGAAGAGTACAGAGCTTCTGTGGAAGTCCAACTGAACTCTGACCTCACTGGACTTTAATAATGTGTGGCACTCTGTGATGAAACATTTATGCATTTGAGCCTGAAGGACATTTCACTTTCAGTCTGATGAAATTCTCTCACAGCTGCAACTCTTGATCCACATCCTTGCTTCCACAGCGACCATCCTTCTCCTGTTGCCATGGCAGCAGCAGTCCTTCCTGCCATGCTGAGTCTGTGGATAGTGGATTATTGTATTGATAGCTTGTATTGATAACCTGTCATGGTCAGGTTCCCCATCATGCCATGGTCAGGTTATGGTGAGGTTGTGGTCAGGTTACCCATCATGACATGGTCAGGTTACCCATCATATGATAGTCAGGTTACCCATCATGACATAGTCAGGTTACACATCATGTCATGGTCAGGTTATGGTCAGGTTACCCATCGTGCCATGGTCAGGTTACCCATCATGCCACAGTCAGGTTACCCATCATGCCATGGTCAGGTTATGGTCAAGTTACGCCTCATGCCATAGTCAGGTTACCCATCATGCCATGGTCAAGTTACGCCTCATGCCATAGTCAGGTTACCCATCATGCCATGGTCAGGTTATGGTCAAGTTACACATCATGTCATGGTCAGGTTATGGTCAGGTTACCCATCGTGCCATGGTCAGGTTACCCATCATGCCACAGTCAGGTTACCCATCATGCCATGGTCAGGTTATGGTCAAGTTACGCCTCATGCCATAGTCAGGTTACCCATCATGCCATGGTCAAGTTACACATCATGCCATGGTCAGGTTATGGTCAGGTTACACATCATGTCATGGTCAGGTTATGGTCAGGTTACCCATCGTGCCATGGTCAGGTTACCCATCATGCCACAGTCAGGTTACCCATCATGCCATGGTCAGGTTATGGTCAAGTTACGCCTCATGCCATAGTCAGGTTACCCATCATGCCATGGTCAGGTTATGGTCAAGTTACACATCATGTCATGGTCAGGTTATGGTCAGGTTACCCATCGTGCCATGGTCAGGTTACCCATCATGCCACAGTCAGGTTACCCATCATGCCATGGTCAAGTTACACATCATGCCATGGTCAGGTTATGGTCAGGTTACCCATCATGCCATGGTCAGGTTCCCCATCATATGATAGTCAGGTTACCCATCATGACATAGTCAGGTTCCCCATCATGCCATGGTCAGGTTATGGTGAGGTTGTGGTCAGGTTACCCATCATGACATGGTCAGGTTACCCATCATATGATAGTCAGGTTACCCATCATGACATAGTCAGGTTACACATCATGTCATGGTCAGGTTATGGTCAGGTTACCCATTGTGCCATGGTCAGGTTACCCATCATGCCACAGTCAGGTTACCCATCATGCCATGGTCAGGTTATGGTCAAGTTACGCCTCATGCCATAGTCAGGTTACCCATCATGCCATGGTCAGGTTACACATCATGTCATGGTCAGGTTATGGTCAGGTTACCCATCATGCCATGGTCAGGTTATGGTCAAGTTACACATCATGCCATGGTCAGGTTATGGTCAGGTTACCCATCATGCCATGGTCAGGTTACCCATCATGCCATGGTCAGGTTCCCCATCATGCCATGGTCAGGTTCCCCATCATATGATAGTCAGGTTACCCATCATGACATAGTCAGGTTACACATCATGTCATGGTCAGGTTATGGTCAGGTTACCGATCATGCCATGGTCAGGTTACCCATCATGTCATAGTCAGGTTACCCATAATGCCATAGTCAAGTTACACATCATGTCATGGTCAGGTTATGGTCAGGTTACCCATCATGCCACTGTCAGATTATGGTCAGGTTACCCATCATGCCACGGTCAGGTTATGGTTAAGTTACGCCTTATGCCATAGTGAGGTTACCCATCATGCCACGGTCAGGTTACCCATCATTCCATGGTCAGGTTATGGTCAGGTTACCCATCATGCCATGGTCAGATTATGGTCAGGTTACCCAGATTATTCCCCATCATGCCATTGTCAGGTCACCTAGAAGACCACAGACTATTCACTTCTGCTTCTGACCAACAGACCACATGTTGACTAACCTTTAAACAATGTTGTTCCTCACAGTTTAAAAGTTTAACTTGTGTCGATGCTACACTGACCTGTGATCAGGAGGAACCCTGAGAGAATGTGCAAAGAAAGAATCCGCAGAGGTTTAAACCTGTGAGGCGATGTTATGTTATATTCCAGCGTGGTATTTTTTAGAATATTGTATGTTTTTAAATTAATTCATTAATTTCAAAAAATCCCCCAGTACCAACACAAGGAGTTTTTGTTCAACCAGAGGTACACATACCACAGTTTGAGAACTAGTTTTGAGAACCATTTTAGGGACCATTAACAGGCTGAACCTCATCAGAGTGTGTCACCTTGTCGTCCTCAGCGGAGATGATTCATTAGCACTAATTAATGGATGGACTTCATTTAGTAGTATCCCTAGTCATTGAATATACATTAATATAATGTTAATGTAGCATGTAGGTCTGGGTTGGAGGATGAGTCAGAATTGTCAATGAGACACAAAAACATGTAAGTTAGCTGAGCTTTAAAATTCATATGGAGATACGAGCTTCTCACTGCACAGGAAATAAGTAAAGCTGCATAAAGTACAAATACCTCAAATATTCGAGTAAATGAGTAAATGTACTACTCTGTAGTACTCATATATCTGGTGCTGTACACAAGAATGTGTGTGTGTGTGTGTGTGTCTGTGTTGAAGGATTAAATTGACCACCTGTTGCTATCCATTCAAACACACACACAGACACACACACGCACACATTCACTTCATTTTTTTCTTTCTTGAACAAACACACTGAAAGAAAAAATGTGTGTGTGTCATCACACACATACCACAGCACACACATACACACACACACACACACAGAGTGTGTGAGTGTCAGTAATCCAGGCATGTCAGTTCCTGTCTGTCTTTGTGGAGGTTGTGTTTGTAATCTCTGGAAAAATGATCCTGCTTGTTATTTCCCGCCGCCTGCCAGTTGAGTGTGTGGGCAGAGAGACCTGAAAGTCTGTCACTACAGCAACAGGCTGAACAGAGAGAACAGAAGAAGAAGAAGAAGAAGAAGAAGAAGAAGGAGAAGAAGAAGGAGAAGAAGAAGGAGAAAGAGAAGAAGAAGAAGAAGAAGAAGAAGAAGAAGAAGAAGAAAAAGGTCTGACAGGAGGAGATGTGAACGGATCAAATCAGCAGACGACAGAGGAGGACAGAAAAACAGGAAGCAGCAGGTAGGAACAGGAAGCTGAGATCACATGATTAAAGTCACAGGCTTTAGCTTAGCTTAGCACAAACACTGGGAGCAGCTGTGTGATTCTGTTGGTATGTTGTCGTCTGTCTGTGACCTATCTACCGAGGAGACCATAGACCGCCACAGTTAACAGAGTTTAACTCATGTCAGTCGTACACTGCATGCAGCATATACATGCAGCATCACTGGTTAACGATACCTTGATGCTATCACTAACGAAACACTTTAAATGTGTGTTATTTTAGCTTTTAGCTAATGTGATCCATGATGATCCATGAATGTGTTGATTTTAGCCAACAATAAATTATGTAACATACAAAGCAAAGCAGCTAACATGCTAACTAACCCTAACCCCAGCTGGCTGTGGTAACGTTATAGTAACTTTATGTTTATGTTATTGTAAATATGTTTTATAGTTTATCTTCCACCATTCAGTCTGTCTGTCACTGAACATGGCTGCAGATCACTGAACAACCACAGAGACGTTACAGAGTTTCTGATGACTTCCTGTGTGTTGGAGTTAGCCATCATGATGCAGCAGTGCAGACATGTCAGAAATGTCCCACATCAGAGACTCTCAGGTTGGCTGTTCTGAGTGTCAGCTAATTGAGTTTCAGACATGTTTGATGTGCCCAGGATGAGCTCAAGTTCACCAAATGAAGAGATGCCTTTCAAACACTTTGATGTCACAAAGATCTGATCTCAGGTCTGTTTACAGAGCAGCAGGACAGATCAGATCAACAGGACGTGTAAACAGGGTCTATCTGGTGAACATGGCCGGACCGAACAGAACCTCTGAACCGGCAGTGTCCATTCTAACAGTGAACATAGCAACAGAACCTCTGAACCGGCAGTGTCCAGTCTAACAGTGAACACAGCAACAGAACCTCTGAACCGGCAGGGTCCAGTCTAACAGTGAACACAGAAGCCTATCGAGGTGGTTTTCTTGCCTGGTTTGGCTCCTGATATCCCGGGCTGAGTCAGTTCAGCTACATGGCTGACTGAACTAACCACAGTTAGCACTTAGCACTAGCACTACTTAGAAATGTTTCCATCATAAAGTCTGTAAATCACCTCGGTACTGTAACGTTATTTCATGTTGGTCTCAGAGGCTGTGCTCCAACCCGGTCTGGCTGCTAAGCCCAGTGCTGTTAGCATGGTAACATCAAATTCCATTAGCATTAGCAGCATTAGATGTCTCAGTGTTGTGTGTGCTGGAGTCTGCAGAAGTAAAAAGCAGGAAGTGTTTTATTTAAGTGTGCGGTGTGAACACAGCCACTGTGCTAACAGCTGATCCTGCTCAGATTTACGTCTCTCACACCTGGTTCAGACGTTTGACGAGGACGATGACAGCTCAAGACGCTTGCTGAAGATGACGCTGTGCGAGCTGTGTCTCACCTTTCAAGAGCCGCCGTGTGTTTATCTACAGCTGACGAACTGACTCCAGGTCAGAAACCAGCGTCTCTTTCTTCTGTTTCAGGTTGTCCTTGTCCTCACAGACATGTCAACAGTCAGTGCTGCCGCCATCCTGCTGCCGCTCAGCTGCTGCGTACTTGCCGTGCTCATCCCGCCCTGCACAGGTCAAGGTAAGGTCACGTGATCACATGTACACTCAGCAGTAACCAAAGCTCGTTATTGCTGTTTTAACCTACACACAGACAGTGCCATTTACACTCTGCTGGATCAGAACCAGAACCAGGACCAGGACCTGGTTTAGACCAGGCAGGTTTGGACATAGAAAGAGTTTGCAGGTGTTAAATCATGTAGATGCAGCACTGACTGTGACCCCACCTCCCAGAGAACTGAACAATAATAATCACAATCTATCAGAGATATATGAGAGGGTGCATGTTTACATTCAGTCAATCTAACTCCTTACAGTCAGAGTGACGAGGACATGTTAGTGCAGCAGTAAGTACTGTGACAAGTGCAGAGGGGGCTGATGTATCATGTCCAGTTGTTGGTAGTGATGTAGAGGAGGTCCTCTCCGAAGAGCTGGAGGTCCTCAGGAGGTTTCTGAAGGTAGAGAGGGACGCCCCTGATCTGGTAGGAACTGGTAGGACGTTTCACTAATGGGGAACAACAGACGAGAAAAGTTTGGATTGTCCTGAACCTACAGGTGGCAGAGCCAGGCATCGTTCATTGGAGGAGATAACACATGTCTGTATAAGGACGTTCAAGAACCGGAGACTACTTTGTAGTCAGCGTTAGAGATTTGAATTTAATGTGGCCTGCTACAGGTAGACTGAGGAGCTCCATAAGCAGCAGGGTAACATGTTGGCCAGGTGAGCTGCCACGTTCTAGATCAAGGTTTAACTGTGTAGGCTGGGAGGCCCGTCAGGAGGATGATACAGGTGAACACAGCCTGTATCAGGAGCTGGACAGTATGTTGAGTGAGGTTAGGCCTGACTATGTAACTGAGGTGACATGGTCAGAGAAGGTTAACTGGTCATCATTCATAAGTTTCTCTCTTGTAGGGATGTAGGTGTCATGTAAAGTAGGAGCTGGAGCATATATGTGCTTATACATTAGGTTATACATACATACATATATAGGATGTGAATGTGGTGTGGTGTGTGGCTGCAGTTGTTGCTGCGACTCATCTGTCAGCTTCGTGTTTCTTCACACTGGCTCATGTTTCTGCCTGTAACCATGGAAACACACCAAGTGCCTCGACAACAATAACCTTTGTTACAAACACAGTCGTGTCTTTCATAAGTGGCTCTGATTGGACAGTTAATGAAGGGAACGGGTGCTGCCCCTGACACAGCCAATCAGAGAGCAGCAAAGGCAGCCAGGGAGGCAACTTCAATCAACAAGCGTTCATCAAGTTTAAAGCTGCACCACGCACTAAAATTATCCAGAGACACCGAAGTCCAGCTAGACGGGTTAGCAAGAGGACACACATAAACACACAGTATCAATTGCACACACGTCCAGGAAAACTTGAAAAAACTGGAAAAAGCATTTAATGTGGACTGAGGTGAAGTGGATTGACAAGTCCGGGTTTAAAATGTCATGGTTGCTGATGGTCTTTGTTGAACCCTGTTGGACTCTGTTGGTCTCTGATGGTCTCTTTTGGACTGGTTCTGTACCTCAGACTGGTTCAGTCTGACATACAGTGGTAAACAGGTTGTAAATCTTGCTTGTGGACCTCACTGAGCGTGCTCAGAGGGGCTCAGCGTATTGTTCTCTGTTAATCCTTGCTCCCCCAGCTGTCAGATTAACCACGTGCTTGCCGTTGTCTGGCTCTTCTCAGATAACACTTAGTATCTCTCAGCTGTTCCAGGCATGCCAGGCTTGGCTGGCGTTCCAGGCAGCCCCACTGTGGAGCTCCATTGTGGGGCTGCCTGAGCTCTGAGGACGAGCCTGTTGTCTCTGTGTCAGGACTTCCTTTGAAAACAATCCTTCCACATTCCAGCTGACACTCGACCCACCTCAGAGAGGTCAGAGGTCACAGCCACTCATCTATACATGGAGCAGAGACTCTTTGATGCGCAAGACAGGAAATAAACGTGAAAATAAAGAAACACCTGCACACAGGAAGTCACAGGTGAGCTCTGATGTGTTCAAGTGCTGCTGGGAAAGAAGAGAGATCGATAAAAGATCAGATACATGACAAGATGTTAACAGCACGTGATGAGTTGAGGGATGTCCACATGTGTAGTGAACACCTGGAAACACCTTGAAAAATCTTGAAAAACATGGAAACACTTGGAAACATGCTGAGCTGGAAAATCTCCTGGAACCAGCCTGAGAAGCTACAGTCATGCCAACATGTTAAAAGGACATAGTCCCTCCAATGATTGGCTGCTGACTTTCTGGGGGTGTGGTCTGTTAGTCTGTATGTGGCGCTGCAGAAACATAATGGAGATTTTATAACATTTCAGTCTTTTCAAACCTTGATGCACTGATCCAAGTTCAAATAAAAACTGCTGATCCGGCTGGGATTTAAACCAACACCCCAATCAGTGTGTGCGTCAGCTGTCAGGAGGTCTCTGGTGAGACATTAGCAGCACACAGTTTGACCTCTGTCCTCTAAGCCACGTGCTGCCTGTTAGAGTCCGTCTGTCAGACAAACAGCAACAAGCTGCTGCTTCAAGGAGAGACTGTGTCGACAGACAGGCAGGCAGACAGACAGGCATACAGGGTCCTGAAAGGGGTCCATGGGCACCTGGTTCATTGTGTGGTTCCTAGGTCATGGTGCCTTCAGGTTCAGGTCAATACATTATAATTCATATTCTCTGATAAACAACCTGGACATACTCCTGTCTCTCACCTGTCTCTCACCTGTCTTCTGCTTCTGTGCAGGAAGTGACTGCAGCTGTAACACGACCAACAGTCACTGTGATGAGTCTGGAGTCTGCAGGTGAGACATCTGTTGTGGAAATTTTCTCTGCTGCTGGTGAAGAATGAAATAGAGACTTCAGCTGGGCAACAAGGTTTTTATTTTCTTTGCAAAGAAAAGGTCAGCATCAACACACGAGTGGTCAAACATTTATACGTGAGGAACGCTAACTAGGGTATGTTTTCACATCCCTTTCTCTGCTGCAGCCCCATACCCAGAGTGTTTTCACACCATTTTGTCTGTTGCAGGTAAAACAAACAAACACACAGACACATTTATCCTCAGAGGCTTTACAGTCTGTACAGGGAGTGACACCCTCTGTCCTTAGACCCTCGGTTCCAGTGAGGAAAAACTTGCCCACAAAAACCCTTTAACAGGGAAAACATGTGAAAGAAACCTCTGGAAGAGCCACAGAGGAGGGATCCCTCTCCCAGGACGGACAGACGTGCAATGGATGTCACATGTACAGAACAATCAACACAAACATGTCGTACAATTACAATGAATGATAGAATGATTACAGCAGCAGTGGAACCTGTGATAGAGAGACACAGATGCACAGCAGCAGCAAATCATTAACTATAAACTGTGATGGAGATACGGGAGCAATAATGATAGTAATAATATCCAGTATGTATTCATGCAGGACCACAGCAGCAGCCACGATCCATGAGAACCTGCTGGACGAGAGAGCACAGAAACTCCAGGGAAGAAGTTTAGTTAGTAACATGCATTAACATGCATTAATGAGACATGTATGTTTACAGATGGTGAGAGATAGAGAAATTTTTTGATTTTTGAACAGCACTCCATTTACAGTAAGCATACCGTTACTTAATCAATGAATCAGTTTAAGAAGAGTTCACTGGTTACCTGACACAAAAGCCCTTCATGAGCCCACTGTTGTGCAAACACATCTACATTCCCTGCGACTCTGTGGAAGCAAAACTCCATTTTTAGTCTGGCCCTCACGTTGCACTTCCACAAAGTCACAGCGTAAAGAGTCAGCCCTCCCTGTAGTCTGTCCCTACAAGTCAGGTAGATTGGCTTCTCTGATTAAAAAGTTTTGAAGTTGACACTTTTCTTTTTCTGTCTAACTACACAAATAAAAGCAAAGATAGTAAAATTAGCAATTAGGTTAAAAACACAAGTTAAAACATTCCTGCCAATCTCGTGCACTCAGTAAAAACATGAAAAATGTTTTCAGTCAGACCACAGAAAGGGCACTTATTTAAAACACTGTGATTAATAACAGGTAAAAAGGCATTGGTTGCAATGGCACAATGTAAATTTCTCCACTGGAGATCTCCAGTTCTCTTTTTCAGAGGATGCTTGTACAGGGTTCTCCAGTGTGGTCCCACCAGACTCTCAGTCCACAGACACTCCTCTCTATTGCATTAGGAGATCGTTTGTGACTTTGACTAGTGCGGTCTCTGTGCTATGATGGACTCTAAATCCTGACTGAAAATCCTCGAATAAACTGTTCTTATGAAGAAAGTCACACAGCTGATTAGCTACAGTTTTCTCAAGTATCTTAGAGAGAAAGGGAAGGTTTGATATCGGTCTATAATTGGCTAAAACCTCTGGCTCTAGAGTGGGCTTTTTAAGAAGAGGTTTAATTACAGCTACTTTAAATGACTGTGGTACATATCCTGATAATAAAGACAGGTTAATCATATCCAATAAAGAAGGGCTAACTAGAGGTAAAACATCCTTCACCAACCTGGTTGGGATGGGATCTAAGAGACAGGTTGACAGTCTCTATACTAAAGTACTGGGTGGGCAGCTGCACTAACGGAGGCGCAGAGAAGCGTGTAAGACCGCAGCTCTGCTTCCTGGTCTCAACTCTTGGTTGTCACGGTTTAGGTCAACTAATAAACTTGGCCGTGTTTCTAGATATGAGAGCTGCTCCATCCAAAGTGGGATGGATGCTATCTCTCCTAATCAGACCAGGTTTTCCCCAGAAAGGTGTCCAATTGTCAATGAAGCCCACATCGTTTGCTGGACACCACCTTGACAGCCAGTGGTGAAATGACAACATGCAGCTGTACATGTCATCACTGGTCACATTGGGTAGGGATCCAGAGAAAACTACAGAGTACAACATCGTTTTGCCGTATTCACACACCAATGACATTAATTTTAATGACCTCTGATTGGTGCCTTTACTGTTATCATTAAAGGAGGGCGAGGAGTAGCTAAACATGTGGCACACTGGGCAAGAGAGAGCAGGAGAGGAGAGAGATGGAGGAGAGAGCAGGAGAGGAGAGAGATGGAGGAGAGAGCAGGGGAGAAGGAGAGGAGAGAGGAAGAGGAGAGGAGAGAGAAGCCATTGCTATAGCTAGGCTAGTTAATGTGACTAACAGAAACTGGTCAAACTATCGGATTGTAGTCACTGAAGTTGAGACCTGTGAGACCTCACTGAGACCTGTTAGTGCACAAACAGAACAAGTCAAGGATAGGTCGAGATATGTAGATAATTGCTGATGTGAAAAATATACAAAAATCTGTTAATGTGAGCAGAGAGCACTGTGGCAGTAACACAGATAACCGGAAGTGACAGAATACATTTACTGTAGTCAGTGTGTGTTACAGGTGTATTATGATTGGTCACATGCAGTGTTGCCAGGTGAGAAATTATTATACACCCATCATAACCAAAATAACAAGTCTATTGGTGTGCTTTAGTCACTCTAGTGTTTAATAGCGTCTAACAGGCACTCATGGCTTTGTGGTGTCAATACGAAATGGATTCATGGCACCAAACAACACCGTACCTTCATAGTTAGGCTAATGTGTCCCCCATAAACAAATGACAAGTGGGAACAAATCAGCCAACCAACAAATCATGACGACTGGAGGCCACCTACTGTTGAGAAACAGTATTATATAGAGAAACAGTATTCATGTTAACTGACAAGAAAATAAAGAGTAATATGGCTTCACATGATGACATTTATTTTTCAGAGTAACATCTAGCTCTCAGAATTTTCACTCAGAAAATTCTCAGAAAATTCAAAATTACATTAACTGATAACAAAAACAGCACATATAACTTAAAATCATGTACATAACATTCTTGAAACAAGAGGCAATTCTGTCCAAAATAGCAAATTAATAATAAAATAAATAAATGAAATCAAACAGGCCAAGGATGCATTGACATATGCCCAAAATGATAATGGTGGTGTGCAGCTCTAATCGCCTCAGTTTTCATAAGCTGTCCAGACTGCATCAGTCAAGTTCCACCTTTGGCAATTTTGTGAATGAAATGAAGAAGAGCAGAGAGGAGACTATTGTTTAAATTAATGACATAATACATTACATGATCAATGACACAACCCTGTTCATGATGTGCATGAAACAGTTTAGGCTATCAGCTAGGCTAGTTAAATACTTAATTATGCTTACCTTAGGGTTCAATCTCCATGCTTTGCTGTTGGACCCTGTAACCGGTCTCAGCCACCCAAAGTGTCTTTCCCACTCTTTTTAATACATTTGTGGGCAATGCTGCAGCTTACTTTTCCACTGAGTCTGCTCCACCATCCGCTTTACCTCTCCTCCTCCCCCTCCTTCCCCAGGTTCTCTCATTTTTCCTTGCTTCGCTCCTTTTCATTTTCTTTTTTTTCCTCACTCAACTTCCCAACCCGACTGTGGTGTTTAATGGGGCGGGCGCACTGGACCATTCAGCCAGTCATGATTGTTGTTCTGAGGCAAAGGTATGGACGTTACTCGTAGCTCACATTTTGAAAAGCACGAGTGGCTACCACGAAACTTGTCACATGGAAACAGATTCCTTCAGGGTTGACACAAAAAAAACTCTGGCAAACATATGTGGCAGGCTGATTACAATCACACGTTCATGGAATGGTAAAATTATTGTATACTTGGCCTTTTAGGGATTATTGAGTGTACATTGTACAGTAGGAGTGATGGCGAGAGAGCAAAAATATCGTACAAATACAATAATTCTTGTACACCTGGCAACACTCGTCACATGACTGTGTGTTTCAGGTGTGACCCTGGGTGGGATGGCGAGCATTGTGACCACTGCGTGCCAATGCCGGGCTGCCTGCATGGTTCCTGTCAGCAGCCGTGGCAGTGCAGCTGTGAGATTGGCTGGGGGGGGCGCTTCTGTGACAAAGGTTAGTGCAGTGATAGATCAACATATAACAAGCCAGAGGTAACCTTAATGACACACAGGTGACCTCAATGACCCACAGATGATGACTTCAATGACTTACAGATGACCTTAACGACACACAAGTGACCTCAATGACACACAGGTGAACTTAATGATGCACAGGTGACCTTAACAACACATACATGACCTTAACGGCACACAGGTAACCTTAACGACACACAAGTAACCTTAACGACCCACAGGTTAACTTAACGACACACAGGTGACCTCAATGACCCACAAATGACCTTGATGACACACAGGTGACCTTAACGAAACACAGGTGACCTTAACGACACACAGGTGACCTTAATGACGTGCAGACGACCTCAATGACACACCGGTGACGTCAATCACCCACAGGTGACCTCAATGACTCAGTGGTGAACTCAATGACATACAGGTGATTTTACTGACACACAGGTGTCCCAAAAGTGATGGTTAGCCATGGTTAGCTTCTTGGTAGCTGCATGGTTAGCTTTTTTAGCTCCTTGCTAGACTCAGGTTTCACGTCCAGGTCTCTTTGGATGTTTCAGACCTGTTTGTATGCTCAGCCCAGCGGCCGTGTAAGAACGGTGCCACCTGTGTAATGGAGGACAGCGGTGAATACACGTGTGTGTGTCCTGAAGGCTTCTATGGGAGGAACTGTCAGCTGAAGACCGGACCCTGCAACCAGAGGAGGTCTGTCCCGGATTCAGTTGGATCACATGTTAATTTTACTTTATTTTGATGGTCTCTCCTTTTACTTCCTGTTTTGACTCCAGGTCTCCATGTAAAAACGGTGGTCTATGTGAGGACGCTAATGGCTTTGCGGCAGAGCTGACGTGTCGCTGCCTTGCCGGCTTTACGGGGCGGCGCTGTGAGACAGATGTGGATGACTGTCTGATGAGGCCGTGTGCTAACGGCGCCACCTGCCTGGACAGTGTTAACCGCTTCTCGTGTGTCTGCCCTACTGGCTTCACTGGACGCTTCTGCACCATCAACCTAGATGACTGCACCAGTCAGCCCTGCCTCAATGCTGGCCGCTGCCTTGACCGAGCCGGAGGCTTCACCTGCATCTGCCGGCCTGGCTTCACAGGAGCCACCTGCGAGACGGCACTGAGGGCCCGTGAGCTCAGCAGGACCACACTGGGGTGGGAGCGAGGAGGTGGCAGGGTCAGACCTCAACTGACCACCGACGGCAAGAACCAGAGGAGCACCACTGGCAGTAACAGCAGTCTTCATGGCGACAGGCTATTTAAAGTGACTGTGAGCGAACGCAGCACTGTCGGGCTGTCAGACATCCAGCTCATTGTTCTGCTCGTGCTGGCGGGGATGACACTCAGTGTGGTCGTACTGACTGCTGCTCTTGTGCTGCAGGGTCACTGCAGGGACTGTAGCCACACTTCCTGCTGGCGACTGACATTATCATCATCACAGCGACAAAAGAGTGGGCGGCGTGGGAAGGCTGATGAGCATGAGTGTCAGATAAGCTTTCTGAACGTAGAACCAGAGAAGAAGAAACTGAACACTGAGGTCATTTAGAGGTCAGAGGTCAGACCACATCTCCCAGTGTGTAGTGATCTGTGACATCATTATGTGACCCGGACAGAGTGTGTATCGGACAGAGGAGAATTAAAACCAGAGGAGATGTACAGAACATTTTGCACATTTGATTTCAACAAACTGTGTCAAAGTTTATTCAGAGGTCAGTCAGATCTCCCATGACCCTTATCACCAGTCAGCCTTTGGACATAGCCAGTCCAGCTGTTTCCCCTGTTTCCAGTCTTTATGCTAAACTAAGCTAACTGGCTTTAGTTTCATGCTCTGACATGTTGTGACTGTTTCATGAAACAGGAAACAGGAACCACTCTGCTTTGGCGGCATCAGAAGCAAGAATGTGTTTCATTGGATGTTAAATTAGGACATGCCCATGTGTGCAGAATAACATCATCAACAACTTTTTTTGGTCTGTCAGGAAATGACAAACTCTAAAATAACATGAAGAATACGTGAAAACACTGAAATACCTCAAACATGACTTCCTGTAAGTGTTGGGCAGACACTGGAGGACAGCTGGGACAAAAACATTTCATGGAGACTTTGTGAAGCTGCTGTGGACTCTTACTGTGGCGGGCTTCTGTTGAACATAATGTGAAAATCTGCAGGAAGTTAAACTTTGATCATCATATTTGTCACACTGTTTCATGACCAACTAAAACATGTCAATATAAAATGAATATTTGACTTTGTATTTTCTTTGTACAGATGAAACATATTAATGTTGTTTTTGTATTGTAACTGTGTTCCTCTGTGTGCTGCAGCTTTAAAACATAATTTATATAATTTATCATCAGAGCATACACTGATATCAAACTATTCAATAAAGCTGTGAACAACGGATGACAAGCTCACTCTCTCCTTTTCACTTCTTAACTTCCTCCATCCTCCGTCTCTGTCTGCTCTCTTCTCCTCTGCCATTATGTCCATAGAGGCGTCTTCTTCTTCTTTGTCTTCTTTTTCTTCTTCTTCCCAGTGGTCTAAAACGCCTGTACTAACATTTCCCCAGTGCTCTGAGCTCACAGTCCAGGCAGCCCAGCTAACAAACTGAGCTAATATTAGCTAACAGCAGCTAACAAACTGAGCTAACATTAACTAACCACAGCTAACAAACTGAGCTAACAGGAGCAAACAGCAGCTACAGTTGTCATCAGTTTACTTCACTGTCCATCATAAACTCTGTAAATCACAGAGAGTTGAGGCGGAGCAGCTGGAGGACATCAGAGGGAAACCCAGGAAACATTTTCTCCATAAAATTTGTCCATCCAGTTTTTGACTTTACTTCTGTATTTAAATCATAGAACAACATGAAACCTGTTGTTAGTGAAGATCAATAAAGTTTATGTTGGCTCATTTTACAGATGTGCTTTCACATCATTACGTCCTTGTGCTCTGGGTCAAGCCACCTCATTCCAACCCGCCTGACACTGGATCCCTACAGGAAGCCGCAGTGCCCAGAATAACCTGAAACCACATCAGGATCCTCTGTCAGGTTTATGGATAGCAGGAATCTGATCACAGAGCTGCTTCAGTCTGAACACGACTGACAGCTGGAGAGTTGACCATCAGAGCGCCACGCCAACACATCCAGAACCACTGATTGGAACCACTGATCAGTACCACTGATCTGTCATGCAATCATTTCAAACCAAGCTTCAACCTTCAGTCTCGGACACATAGCTTTTGCCTAACCACTAGCTAAAGCAGCTAACTGCTAAATAACTGCTGCTAACGGAATCTGCCATTAGCATTTAACAGAACCAGGCTCAGCAGCTGGACCAGACTGGGTTGGAGAACAGCCTCTGAGACCAACAAGGAATAACGTTACACTACCAAGGTAATTTACAGACTTTATGATGGAAACATTGATAAGTAGTGTTGTGTTAACTGTGGTTAGCTTGGTCAGCTGTGTAGCTAACTGAACTGACCAGGAATCCTGGTGTGTTCCGTCCCAGGTCCGACAATGTTCACTGGAAGGTAGATGCTGACATTAGCCGATAGTGCTAGCTGCTATTGACTGCTGTAAATGCCTTCTCTGACTTAAGGACCAATCAGAGTCACTGTTTGTATGAAGCTGTAAACAGTTTTATTGTGACATCAGAGCAGCAGAACAAACATTCATGAACACAGAGTACACCTGTCGAGCGATACGTGTCCAAAGGTCTGTGCCGTTCACGCTCCGCCCCGTCTACGCAAGGGTACTACGTCAAACCATTCAGAGCATCTGATTGGCTAGTGATCAGGTGATCCGCAACCCAGAGAAGTGCAGTGCAGAAAAACAAACCAAACAAAGTCAAACAGGAAGTGGGTGTGTCTGTAGGAGGGGTCACATCTCAGTCTCAGCCAATAGGCTCTCACTTAGACCTGACGTCAGCAAGACCATCTGGGTGCTGGAGTCTGTGGGTTCAAAGAAGGACACGTTAAAACCTTCAAGACCATCAAGACCTTCAGGACCCTCAAGAACTTTAGGATCTTTAGGACCTTTAAGAACTTCAGGACCTTCAAGATCCTCAAGACATTCAGGACCTTCAAGACATTCAAGGACAGACCTTCAAGATCCTCAAGGCATTCAGGACCTTCAAGACATTAAGGACCTTCAAGGCATTCAGGACCTTTAGGACCTTCAGGACCTTTACCTTCACAGCCTTGGATCAGTTTTTACGTCACTCCCTCAGCTGCCAGACGTTCTGACTGAATGTTTCTTTGAAGATCGACGTAAAAAGTGATTTTAGATTTTCATGATTTCTAAACATCGACTAAACATCCAGAAGTTTCTGTGGTTCCTCTGATTCATTCAAAGAAACTTTAAGGTTTACACAATCACACCGACATCTAAAAAACAGTCTTCATATGGAGGACACTGTTATAGCTGCTGGACAGAGATAGCAGAGACGGAGGACATCTGACATCTTTACACACTGTGTAGACTTATTGCTCCATTAGCCATCAAGCTAATCATGCTAGCTGACCACTAGCAGGCTTGTTAGCTTCATTTATTGAAGAATAAACTTTATTAAAGTAAATCATTCATGCAAGCAAAATTGCAGCAAGAATAAAGACTGCACAAAGGACAGATCCTGAATAAAGGCTCAAAACTCTGCTTTGCATCTTCACTTGAAGGGTTTAATGCCAGGTACCTCCTGAGCTAAGCTGCGTCAACCCTGAAGCATGACATGTCTAACATGTCACAGCAAAGAAAGAATATGTGCTCTTCCCTCTTTGTTTAAAGAAAAGACGTTAACCATGGTACTGTTAAGGAAGGAGGTTCAATGCGTCCTTTATTATCTCCTTTAGCATAGGATAGACTTGAGCATCCTTTACGAAAGGAAAGGAGGTCCAGTTCTTCCTTTATTATTTCCTTTAGCATAGGAGCATCCTTTAGGAAACGAGCTTCACTGCTTCCTTTATTATCTCTTGTTTGGAACTGTGCCATCCAGCGTCCTGCAGGTCATCATGAAGTTCCCGTTGCTGATTAATCATATATCTTTGCCATAACTTGCTAATATGTTTCTATCTGAGTGGACAGGAGGGTGAGCGAACAGACCAGGTAACAAACACTTCACCTGACTGTGACAGGTGGACAATATTCATTTATTATTTGAACTCTGACATTGATGATGACGTCACATTTTTGATATTTCCTGCATGAAACAACACAGAGCGCACGGGGAGGATCTAGAAAGTATCTCAGATGAGCGTTTTGTAGTCCATCTTCTGGACTTGTGGGGTTAAAAGTTAAACGTGTTACCGCATCTTTAGTTGATTCTGTTCACCGATCAACTGACCGCAGCATCATTTATGTCCTGGGTCAGTGTGCTCAGTACGTCAGGGGTAATGAACAAATAGGACAGATTAGAGCGGTTCTGTTGGTACCACTTTTACCAAAAGAAACACGAAAATAACCTTTATGAACTGAACTGAACTGAACTGGACTGCTCGGTAGAAACATGGTTTTAGTGGTTAGCTCTCGAAGTTAGTGCTAGACATTAGCCAGGTGTGTTTGTTTTGTGTGTGGGGACTGGGCTAACAGTTAACATGTTGGTTAGCTTGATAGCTAACAGTTTATCAGAAGCCACCCTGTCCTGACTGAGCTAATGAAGCTAAGAAGAAACAAAATGGAAGGAACCATCAGCACCATGATCCAAATGATCACGGTGAACTGATTTCAGTTTTAAATGCCGGTGTGACTGTACCCAGAACCAGGACCAGAACCAGAGCCCCACTGCTACATGGACTCACAGAGGAACCACAGAAGAACATCTTTAATAAATACACTGATCTGAAGAGGGTTAGATAAAAAACAAAACCACACTGAGACCTCCGACCGTCACCAAGGACAGCGACACAGAACCGGGCAAATACTGGGCTCAACTGGGACAGGCCAGGCTGGTACTACCCTCAACTGGGACCAGTGGAACCAATTTGAAATCCAGTACCAGCACGTGATCTCATGCTAGTAAAACCACTATGGCAAGCTACACCAGTAGAACCAGCATATATCCACAGAACCAGTAGAACCAGTATTGGCTCTTGTACAGTGGAGTCAGTGTGACAAACAGTACCAGTAGAACCAGTAAACCCAGTGTACTGGTTCTGTGCAGTCTGGGCTGGTCTTTGTGGACCAGTCTGGGGGTAAAGGAGGACAGTCAGGTGGGACGGAGAAGTGAGGACAGTGGGGAGGAGTTCAGCCCTTACTGCTGTGGGGGAGCCAGGCGGGGGGCTGGTACTTGTCCCTGATTGGCTGGTACTTGTCTCTGATTGGCAGCAGGGCACTGCTGGAGGCGGGGCCTGGGTGGAGGGGCAGGGCTTCTCTGTCATCGTCTTCCTCCCCTTCAGACAGCAGGTCACAGATCTGCTGCTGCAGCTCTGGACTGATGTTGTTCTCTGCCAGAACCAGAACACGCAGACTGGTTGGGTAGTTTTCCACCATGTCCAAGAAGACCTGGACCCGGAAAGAGAGATTGGTTTATTTATCTGACAGGTTCACTGATCAGATATAATCGATAAACTGATCAAATATTGATAAAGGAAGTGGAATGAGGAGGAAGAGGAAGAGGAGGACAGAGCAGTGCAATCGGTCGACCTGTGCTGATTGGTTGGTCAGTCCGGTTCCTTCCAGGTCCAACACCTCCAGAGTTCTGCTGGACGCCACGGCAACCGCCAGCATGCCGGCAATGTGATCACCTGGAAACATAAACAGACAGTACTTACTGTGTAGTACAGTGCAGTACAGTGTAGTACTGCGTATGACAGTGTAGTACTGCGTAGAACAGTATAGTACATTATAGTACAGTATAGTACTGCGTCGTACAGTATAGTACAGTGTGGTACAATGTAATACTGCATATTACAGTATAGTGCAATATAGTACATTGTACTACTGTGTAGTACAGTGCAGTACAGTGTAGTAATGTGCAGTGTACTGTGTAGTGCTGTATATCTATCTATCTATCTATAGTACAGTACTGTGCTGTATTGTGCCATACAGTGCAGTAGAGTGTAGTGCAGTGTATTACAGTGTAGTACTGCATAGTACAGTATAAATCAAATCAAATCAGATTTTATTTGTACAGCCCAAAGTCACAGACACATTTATCCTCAGAGGCTTCACAGTCTGTACAGGGAGTGACACCCTCTGTCCTTAGACCCTCGGTTCCAGTGAGGAAAAACTTGCCCACAAAAACCTTTAACAGGGAAAACATGTGGAAGAAACCTCAGGAAGAGCCACAGAGGAGGGATCCCTCTCCCAGGACAGACAGACGTGCAATGGATGTCACATGTACAGAACAATCAATTTGATTTAATTTGATTTGATTTGATTTTTCCTGGCAGTCTCGTCCTATGGCAGCATAACTAAGGGAAGGCCTGAGCCAGCCCTAACTATAAGCGCTATCAAAAAGGAAAGTCTTAAGTCTACTCTTGAAGGTGGTGACCGTGCCTGCCTTCCGAACCCAGAAAGGTAGTTTGTTCCACAGAAGAGGAGCTTGATAGCTGAAAGCTCTGGCTCCCAGTCTACTTTTGGAAATTATAGGAACCACAAGGAACCCAGCATTCTGAGAGCGCAGTGTTCTAGAGGGGTAGTAAGGTACTATGAGTTCTTTTAAATATGATGGTGCCTGACCATGAAGAGCTTTGTATGTAAGGAGAAGATTTTTAAATTCTATTCTAGATTTAACAGGTAGCCAGTGCAAGGAAGCCAAAATGGGAGAGATGTGATCTCTGATCTTGGTTCCTGTCAGAACACGTGCAGCAGCATTCTGAATTAGCTGCAAAGTCCTCAGAGACTTATTGGGGCAGCCTGATAATAGAGAGTTACAGTAGTCCAGCCTAGAAGGAACAAATGCATGGACTAGTTTTTCTGCATCCGCTTGGGACAGGATGCGTCTGATTTTGGTAATGTTGCGTAAGTGGAAGAATGCAGTCTTTGAAATTTGTTTTATGTGGGCATTAAAGGAGAGATCCTGATCAAAAATAACTCCAAGATTCTTTACGGTGGAGCTGGAGGCCAGGGTGATCCCGTCTAAGGTAGCCAAGTCTCCGGAAAGAGAGTTTCTGAGGTGTTTGGGTCCAATTACAAGAACTTCAGTTTTATCTGAGTTCAACATCAGAAAGTTATAGGTCATCCAACTTTTTATATCCCTGAGGCACGCTTGCAGTTTGGCTAAATGATTGGTTTCATCAGGCTTGATCGATAAATATAATTGGGTGTCGTCAGCATAGCAATGAAAATTAATGGAGTGATTCCTAATAATGTTCCCTAGAGGAAGCATATATAGACTGAATAGAAGAGGCCCCAGTACAGAACCTTGTGGGACTCCATGACAGACTTTGGTATGCATGGAGGATTCATCATTGACGTGGACAAACTGAGATCGATCGAAGAAATACGACCTAAACCAGCTTAGGGCGGTTCCTTTGATGCCAATCTGATGTTCCAGTCTCTGTAAAAGAATTTGATGGTCTATGGTGTCAAATGCAGCACTAAGATCTAACAGGACGAGTACAGAGATGAGTCCTTTGTCTGATGCCATTAGGAGATCGTTTGTGACACTGACTAGTGCGGTCTCTGTGCTATGATGGACTCTAAATCCTGACTGAAAATCCTCAAATAAACTGTTCTTATGGAGAAATTCACACAGCTGATTAGCTACAGCTTTCTCGAGTAACTTAGAAAGAAAGGGAAGGTTTGATATCGGTCTATAATTGGCTAAAACCTCTGGATCTAGAGTGGGCTTTTTAAGAAGAGGTTTAATTACAACTACTTTAAAGGACTGTGGTACATATCCTGATAATAAAGACAGGTTAATCATATCCAGTAAAGAAGGGCTAACTAGAGGTAAAATATTACCTGTTCTGGCATTACGGAGAGCCTTCCTGTAAGATTTAAGATTATCTTGCCAGACTAAACAAGATTCTTCCAGTTTAGTGGCACGCCATTTGCGTTCAGAATTACGTGCCACTTGCTTTAATTTACAAGTCTGCTGGTTATACCATGGTGCTAACCTCCTCTGTTTAATATTCTTCTTTTTCAGAGGTGCAATAGAGTCGAGAGCTGTCTGTAATGAGCCTGTAGTACTCTCAACAAGATGATCTATTTGTGAGGGGCTCATGGGAGCAGACAGTCCTCTGCTACATTGAGACATGGCATTGAATTCAATACTGAAGGAATCACTTCCTTGAATTTGGCAACAGCACTGTCAGATAAACATCTGCTGTAGGAGTTTCTACAAAAAGGCTTATAGTCCAGTAATATGGACTCGAAGGTTATTAAAACATGGTCAGAAAGAAGAGGATTCTGTGGATAGACTATTAGATGATCAAGTTCAATGCCATATGAGAGAACGAGATCAAGAGTGTGGTTCAGACGATGAGTCGGTTTATTTACAATCTGACAGAAGCCAATTGAATCTAATAAAGAGATAAATGCAGTACTAAGACTGTCATTGTGGTTGTCCACATGAATATTAAAGTCACCTACAATGATTACTTTATCTGTTTTAAGGATCAAGCCCGATGCAAATTCTGCAAATTCAGATAAAAATTCAGAGTAAGGGCCAGGAGCGCGATATATTATAACAAATAGGATTGGCTGTACTGTTTTCCATGTTGGGTGAGTGAGGCTAAGAACAAGACTTTCAAATGAATTAGAATTTAGTTTAGGTTTAGGATTTATTAATAGACTTGAGTCAAATATGGCTCCAACTCCGCCACCTCGACCATTACTTCGAGGAATATGAGTGTTACAATGACTGGGAGGAGTGGATTCATTTAAGCTAACATATTCACCCTCCTGCAGCCAGGTTTCAGTGAGGCAAAATAAATCAATATCATAAGATATTATATTGTATTATAGATATCAGATATTAATTCATTGACTAAAAGAGCTTTAGAGGACAAGAACCTGATATTCCACATTCACACATGATAGTCCACATTTAATGCTCTTATTTTGAACTGCTGGAGATGTTGATTTAATTTTTATTAAGTTTTTATGATGAACTCCTCCTCTGTTTGTTTTATCTTTAAACAATGTAGGTGGACGGGGGACAGACACAGTCTCTATACTAAAGTACTGGGTAGGCAGCGTGTAAGACTGCAGCTCTGCTTCCTGGTCTCAATTCTGGGTTGTCACGGTTTCGGTCGTCTAATAAATTGGTCCATATTTCTAGATATGAGAGCTGCTCCATCCAAAGTGGGATGGATGCCGTCTCTCCTAATCAGACCAGGTTTTCCCCAGAAAGGTGTCCAATTGTCTATGAAGCCCACATCGTATAGTATTGTGCAGTACTGTATAGTACTGTGTAGTAAAGTGTACTCGTGGTATTACCCAGTGGGTTGTAGTCCAGGTTGAGCACTCGGAGCTGGGAGCTGTGAGCCACAGCGATGGCGAGTCGAGCCCAGCCTTTGGAGCTGATTCCTGGGTTGGCGCTCAGTGTGAGCTCCCTCAGACCTGCAGAGGAACCAGAGATGCGTGACTAAAACTGAGACTGAGACATCACTGAGACTGGACCTCACATGTAGTCAGACGTTTCACAGTCACATGGTCGTTGCGTGGTTGTCGTGTTGAAGAATGCTTCGCAGAGCACTGACACTGAATTCAGGTCTGAGTCTGAAATAAAACCTCATGAGACCGAACATCCTCACTGCAGACTGTTCATGTCTTCAGCTGGGTCTCATCAAACATTTGTTATTAAATCAGGTCAGGAAATGACTGAGCCGAGCAGTTCTTAGACGTTATACCTGAACCTGGCCTAGACCTCAGACTAAACTTCATGTGACACTTTGGTGACATCACAGTTCTGATCTGGTCCACAAGTTGTTGGGTCATTGTGGTGTTGTTACTGTTGCTAGGGCCAGGTGGTTGCTAGGTTTTGTGATCTGCTTGCTAGGTTACCTGACTTGGCTCCATCTGGCGGCAGCATTCCACAGATCAGACCCAGTGCCTCGTCTCCTAGCATGCAGTCTCCCAGGTCCAGGCAGACCAGTGCCGGGTGGGTCGACAGGGCCGAGTTCAGCGTCACCAGGCCGGCGTCCAACAGAGGGTTGCCATGGAGACTGGAGAGGGTGGGAACAGAGTCACACAAACCAATTATATTGTGGTGTTTCGCTCACCTGAACCAGTCAGTCAACAGCCAACCAGACAAAGACTTACAACAGAGTCTGCAGGGAGCGGTTGGTCTTCAGGGCGTCAGCCAGATGTCGGGTCCGGCTGATGCTGGCGACCACGCCCAGGTTCAGGTTGAGCTGAGCAAGTGAGTGTGACTCTGCGACGCTGCGACAGACACGTCCGAAGTCTCGGTCAGCGAGCTGACAGCCACGGACGGACAGCAGCCGCACGCTGTCCTCCTTCAGACTCTCACAGATGTCCTGAACCTCAGCCGCCGACAGCAGCTCGCCCGTGATCTGGATCGAGGCTGGCAGCATGGCGGACAGGACGGGAGCGCGGGAACACCTGGAGGACAGGCAGACCTCTGCTATTGGCTGTGAAGTCACCATGACATCACTTCCTGTCAAACCTCTGGTCTACCAACAATTAAAAACTACAGTTCCCATGAAGCTTTGCTCCTGAAGATTAAACGTCACCCCCACCCCCCACTTCCTATTGAGATCACATGTCAGCCAAAGTATGCTAACTGTTTCCCTATGTTTCCAGTCGTTATGCTAAGCTAAGCTAACGTCCTGACCAGCAGCCTTCGGTGTTTTTTAAAGCTAACATGGTAACATTAGCATGCTAACAGGTAACTAATGATCAGCTGTGGTTGGTTATTGGTGATCAGGTGATTCATTAAAAACAGCTGATCAATAATCGATGAGTCTGTGAGGATCAAGTCAGTGCTGGTCCTGATCAATCATCGGATGAGCCGCTCAACTGATTGATGAACTAACCTGATAAATGATCGATCAGCTCACGCGCGGAGGATCGGGACGTTCACGCGCTGATGTCATCATTGTCTGCTCCGGTGCCTCTGATCCCCCCGCAGGCCACGCGCCGGTTCTGATCCACGGCGGACGGATATCAGACCGGATCGATCCGGTACCAATTGATCGGGTTCGACCAGCTGAGGTGGAAGAACGGCGGTGTCCTGCAGTCGGGCTGAGGGTCGGTGTGTCGGTCGGTGAGAGCTTCGTGAGTCCCGGTGAGTTTCTGCAGGTGACCGTTACTATGAGAACCACAGAGAAGAGCGCGAGGAGGAGGGCTCACTGCGAGCTCGCAGACAGACACCGCAAAGAAACACGCAAAGAAACACGCAAAGAAACACGCAGACCAGCTGAGCGCGCACATTAGATTTATATTTATATAGTTAATGTTTTAGAGACACTGAGCTGTAAACAGATCATAAAACAAACAAACAAATAAATATTGATTTTTTATAGGTATTATTATTTATTAACGTTTATTTATTTATTGCCTTGTTATGTAAATAAAGTTTCTGTATTTAAAAAAACGTCAGCTGAGTTGCGGCATCGTGACGTAGGCGGAAGTATTTGATCAACAGCTAGCAGCGGCTAACAGCTCCGAGCAGACAGACAGGCAGGTAGAGAGACGGACAGACGGACAGACAGGTAAGACAGGTAAGACACTACACCTCATTTGTGTTTTTCTTCTGGTCACACGAAGAGCTCAGAGCAGCAGCAGCAGAAGAGTTGAACATCCGGATAGAGAACGACAGAAACGAGCAGCTTCATCAGCTGTTAGCCTCCAGCTTTCTTTCATCAGCTACCTGAACACACGTTCACATCCCAGCATGCTTTGGGGCTGGTCCAGTCAGTTCTAGTGCTGATCTTTGTTGAATGTTTGAACTGAAGTGAGTTCGTCTGAGGAAGACAGCAGAGGAGGGGACAGGACCTGGACTCTGGTGGACTGGACTGGTCCTGTGTGATTAGTGCTGCTGTCCATGGCTGGACTCTGTCCACCACAGGACCACCACAGATGGACTGTCAGGGTGAACCAGAACCTTCTCACTCTGTAATGAGTGGGCAGTCTGTACCTGTTCAGGTCTTGCTGTCACAGACTGGAAGGTCTGGACTTCATCTTCTGCTTTGGTGGTTTGTCCAGGTCTGAGATTCTGGTACCAGTTAGCTTCTCAGTTTAGTTTAACTGGTTTTGTTAAACAGTTTAGTTCATTGAGTTTAGTTAACAGGGATTAGTTCACTGGTTTAAGGTCACTGGGTTTAGATCACTGATTTAGTTCATCAGTTTACTGGTGTCATATTTTAAATACAATGAAATCAAAGTTCACTTTGACGGTTTAATTCTGCAAATAATCAAAATAATAATTTCATGTTTCTTCTCCACACCCCGCCTGTGTGTCTCACCTGTGCCCCCCTCATCTGTCAGGTGTCTGTGGATGGAAGTGTGGAGCCTGGCAATGGGACCCGAGAGAGTCTTACCAAACTCAGAGGACGAGCTGGGGGAGGACGAGAGGCCATCTGACGGAGCTCTGCTGCCAGTGTGGAGCGGAGGGGAGGGGGGGGGGGGAGGGTGAGGAGGGGGGAGGAGATATGGAGCTGGATGGAGAGGAGGAGGAGGAGGAGGGGGAGGAAGTGAACAACGGAGAGTACTACTACCAACCTCTGAACCAGGAGCCTGACGGCGGGGAGGATGCCCCCTCGCACACAGAGCAGCTGCAGCAGGTACAGCACAGGATAGAGGTGAGTCTGCCCAGCAACAGGTAACCTCATTCCTATTACAACTTGAAGTTGTAATAGGAATTTGATGGTTTGATGAAACAGGACATTCATCACACACCTCACCTGTATCTCTCCTGCAGGTGATGGGGCTCCACCTCCCTGAAGCTCCACCCCCTGACAGTGATGAGGAGGAGGATCCTGAGGGAGCGGCAGCTCAGAGGAGCCGTGCCTCCATCCCGATGGACGCAGGTGAGATGCTATGTTATTAATGTTAGTGTCAGACAGGGAGTGACCTCATTGTTTGACATCACTTCCGGTGTCTCCTTGCAGACCATGTGGAGCTGGTGAAGAGGACAATGGCCGCTGTGGCGTTGCCGTCTCTTGGTGTGCCATCGTGGGCTCAAGAGATCTCCGATGACCAATGGAAGGACATGGTCCAGAACACACTGCAGAGCCGGCAGAGCGCTGCTGCCTTGAGACTGGCCCGCCGGGGCAATCTCAATGGACCCTGAACACACCACGACCACATCAAATGACACACATGAACACACCATGACCATGACAACGGATCTTGAATGCACAATGATATAAATAGAACATCAATGGACCCTGAACTCACCACAAGAACTGACCTTGAACACACCATGATCACGACAACAGACCTTGAATACACCACAACAAGAACATTAGGGGACCCTGAATGCACCACAATGAGAACGTCAGTGGGCACTGACCACAACCACTTCAAGGGTTGGTATGAACTCTTTGAATCTTTAATGTTTTATTCAGTGAAACTATAAAAATGAAAAAAGTTAAATGAGCTGTTCAAATCAACTTTGAAGACAAAAAAAAACAAACATTTAAATTCAGCTCTGTAAGTTTCAGTTTCTCCTAATGTTTCTTATCAGACCCAGTGGAACCAGGTTCTGGGTCTGTCAGAACAGAATATTTCATCAAATGTTAGTGTTAGCTTAGCATGTTTCTGTTGTTGAACGGTGAGAAATGTTTTTATTTTTAAGCTGACATGAAAACAGTATTTTCAGATTTATGAGTTGGCAGGTGTCGCCACAGCGCGAGCATCGACTTAAACACGTTGAATGTCTGAAGCTGCATCACGGCTCGAGCTGTTTCATCAACGTGTGGAAAAAAAAAAATCTACATCGATGTTACAGAAAATAAAACCATCAAAGTTCAGATGAGTCCTGAACCAGAGTGACCAACCCCGGGTCAGAGTTAAGAACCAGAGTGGCGCAGGTCAGATTCCTGAACTAGAGTGACTTAACCCTGGGTCAGAGTCCGGACCCAGAGTGACCAACCCCGGGTCAGAGTCTTGAACCAGAGTGACCCGACCCCGGGTCAGAGTTAAGAACCAGAGTAACCTGGGTCAATTGCTGCAGAAAAAAAAAGCTTTAGCTCAAAGTTTGTAAAAACACCTCCTGAATGTGACCTGATGAAGATGAAGACGAGTCCCACACTAACTGTTTGACCTCCTCTGATCCTGTACTCTAGTTTCTTTGAATCGTTTTGTCACTTCATTTAATTTGACTTCTGATAGTGAAACAAATGTTTGATTTAAACAGTAATCAATAACGATTAATCAAATGGCCGGTCAGAGAACTTCCTGTTTGTATTTCAGTGTAAAAGTCCACCTTAAAGCCTTTTATTATATTGATTTACCAATTATAGATAAAAGTCGTGTTAGGGGGTGTTACAGTGTGTTGTATGTATCCATGGAAACAGAGTCTCTGATTGTCAAACATGTGTCTCTTTATTTGTTTCCTTGTTTCTGTACATTCATGAATATCTGTACAAAATCAGACGATGATGTCATTAATGCTCAAACTAATTAAAGTTCAACAGGTACACGATGACAGGAAGCAGTGTTGGGGTCTGCCATCTTTTCTCTCTCTGAATGTTTGTTTGATGTTGAGTCACCACCAAAATAAAATAAATTCCGATTCTTTATCAGCTTGTCCACGTTGATTCATTTTAATTTGTAAAATTCACAGGAAGTTAAATGAAGTTTGGTTCAAACAGGAAGTTGTCGGTCGTCAGACCATCAAATGTTTGAGTCTGACGGATGCAGGAAGTGCAAAAGTCTGAAAAAATAAAAGTCTGATCAGTGACGTTGAGATGAACCTTTCAGAATAAAAGTCTGTTGATCTAAACAGGAAGTTGTTAAAGTTTGAATCCTCCAGGTATGTTTCATGCCAACTCCTCTGAGACCTGAACCTCAGACCACCACAGACCCCCTGCAGACCTCCTCAGTCCCCCGTAGACACTGTGCAGATCCCCCGTGGCCCCTGTAGACTCCCTGAGGCCCCCGTAGACACCCTACAGACCCTCTCAGTCCCCCATACACCCCCTCAGTGCCCCGTAGACCCCCTGCAGTCCCCAAGGGACTCCTGTAGACCCTCTCATTCCCCTGCACACCCCCCCAATCCCCCGTAGACCCCCTGCAGACCCCCTCAGGGTCTCAGAAAGCCTCACTTCCTGTCTCATGTGACCTTTGACCCGACGGCTTCTCTCATTGGTTAAAACTTGATGACATCATTACGGACAAACATTGGATGTCTACATTCACTGTGTGTCCTTGTTGTCGGTCCGTCTGATGCTGCTTCAGGCCGCCGCAGGAACTCGACAACCTGGAGCTTGAACTTGGAGAACCTGGAGGGTCCTTGTTATTTTTTTCCTGTCATCATGACAATTGAGTGATGTCATCGTTGATGAGGTCGTCAGGTGCAAGCCACCAGGTGGGGAGTGAGGCGTTGAAGTTCCTGTGGTGTTGGCAGCGTGTTAGCGATGTGCTCAGGGACCTTCGGTCTGTCTGCGATGCATTCAGGGACCTTCGGTCTGTCGGCGATGCATTCAGGGACCTTCGGTCTGTCGGCGATGCATTCAGCGACCTTAGGTCTGTACGTGATGCATTCAGGGACCTTTGCTCGTGGTCGAAAACAAACAGCAGATGAAATGTTGGAGGTGCAACATGAAGCTGATGATGTCATCGTCACATGACCTCTGACCTCAGGAGGGAGGAGGGTGTTGAACGCTGCGTCATCGTGCCAGCCTGACCTCAGATCAATGGATGGGAGGGGGGCAGAGTTGGGCTCAGGAGGGACCGTCCCCCCTGGTCAGAGAGCCTCCTGATTGGCTGTCAGGTACTCCTCGGCTCTCTTGTGAGCCTCCAGAGCTTTGATGGTATAGACGTCCTGTGGCAGCTCTGACTTCCTCCTCATCAGGACTTTGTCCTTCTTCAGATCCTTCAGACCCTGTGTGTGGTAGTGGTGGTGGGGGGTGATCAACTGATCCATCTAGCAAACGATTGATTAAGTGATTGATTGACAGGTGTGTCGTACCTGAGAGGCCTCGCTTTCCACCGTCTTCTTCAGCAGCTGAATGTCTTCAGCTGTTGGGGTTTCTGTCTCCATCGAGTACACGGCCACAGTACTGCTGTCAGAGTACAACATGTACTGCAACAGGTACACACACACAGACAGTACACAATCAATACACACAGTACACACCTCAGGTACCTACCTCAGATACCCACAATGCATCTCTGATCTGTATTATGATACAGTAATGTCTGAGGCCACATCCCCTTTATAAGCACCATTTACATAAAATACAAACCTCTTCCTGTTGGTGGAGTCCAGGGCGGAGGGGGTGGAGCTTATTGCTCTGAGACAGGACGTCCCACAGACACACACACACACACACACACACACACACACACACACACACACATAGATAATAAAATAAAAAAATTACTTTTCAATTTAAAATGACACAGGTGGGGCAGAGGGGAAGAGACATATGCAGATGGGAGGGGTCAGACTCACCTGTGGGTTCTGTCGGGCCAGCTCTTCTATCTTGTGCCAAACCTCCTCTCTCTCCTTCAGCTTGTACTTCTCTCTGCAGACAAAAAAAACCTGAGGTCAGTTCTGTGAGTTCTCGGTCAGTCCCCGAGTCAGTTCTGGGGTCGGTTCTGTTTGGATTTGACCAATGGGGCGGCGACTCTTACTTTTGTTTCTCTGCCTTGTACTGCTGCGTGCAGTCATCAAACAGCTTCTGGTTCATCTCCATGAAGAGCTTCAGAGCGTTGTAAATCAGACCGTGGATCGTCCTGAGGACCAGCAGAACCGGGTCAAAGACACACACAGAACCACTGTTTCCTGTTACAAGCATGCTTTTAATGTGAAAGGACAGGGTGTGAGTGTGTTACTTGTTCCAGTGGCTCTTGGAGTTCTTGTACAGGGCAGGAAACATGATGGGGAGAATCTTGGCGGCGTTGTCGCTAATCAGACTCATGATGTACTCATTGTTCCAGTAATACAGAGCGCGCTCAGCCACCTGCAGTGAATGCCCCCCCCCCCCCCCCCCCCCCCAATTATCATCATCATCATAGACCACGCCCCCTCATAATGTCATGTATTCAATCAATCCATATTCCAAATTATTATGCAAATATGATTTTCTGTCTTTCAATCTAAGTTCATCAATCTGTTCATCAATCTCAGGATTGGTAATTAGTTTGCCAGGTGAGCCTAATTAACAGAATTAACGGAACAAAACTACTTAAAGGTCCAGTGTGTAAGATCAGGATGAAGCAGACATGGAAAATAATATTCAGAACTGTGTTTTCATGCATATATCATCACCTGAAAAAAAAAATTGTTACTTACAAATGACTGTAGACAGTCATGACTCTAGACAGAGACTTTCAAGTGTTGTTTCTCATTTATACCAGGAATGCAAGGGTGATGTGAAGGGACTGCAATGCAGCAATAACACCACTAGATGCAACTCAATATTACACACTGGACCTTTAAGGAGTTTGTTCCACATTATTAAAAAAAGTTTCATGCAACACAGGGAAAACAAGATATTTCTGCAAAACGCAAAATGTATGAAAACAAGAATATGTCACATAAAACTGAGCGAGACCATCGTACTGTGTCCTAACTGCACATTTCCTGCCATGGTATAAAAAGAAGAACTGTGCCATCAAATCATTTTCATGAGGTTTTTGCTGCTCTGGCATAAAGGCAGAAAAAAATCATTGTGTGGCCACCATCATGCTCCGACCTCAACCCGACTGAGAACCTGTGGAGGATCTTTTAAAGGAGGGCGGCAGGTTACCTCAAACAGCAGCTGTGGGAGGCGAGCCACAGGCAGAGACAGTACATGGACTCAAAATGCCCCTGTGTTAATGAGCATTTTTTATCATTGAGAAATTAAAGATAATAAAAAATACTGACTGCCCGTCATACAGACTATATGCAGAATAATCTGGAACACAGTGTGTGATCAGTAAAGGTTTTCTGGTTGAGGTTCAGGGTTCTGGTTCTAGTACCTGGAAGTGCGGGCTGGACACACACTTGGCAAGCTGTCTGAAGAGCGGCTCCTGGACTTTTACAAACTCTGACGGCTCAATGACATCCAGGATCTCCTCCAGCTCGTTCAGGAACATCACCTCCTTCGGACTGTGAGTCTTGGGCCAGAACTTTAGCAGACCCATGATGACCTGCCAGGTCAACAGGAAGTCAGACAGACAGGTATGTTACCACAGAAACACAACAGGAGCACCACATTCTGAGCATTGCCATAGAAACAGGAGGGATGTCAGCAGACTCACCGGTTCTGTCAAACTGCTGTCTTTCTCCAAGAACTGGACCACACAGTACGCCAGCTGCAGACAGACAGGGGAGAGAGAGAGAGACAGAGAGACAGAGAGAGAGAGAGAGAGAGAGAGAGAGAGAGAGAGAGAGAGAAAGACAGAGAGAGAGAGAGACAGAGAGATTAAATTAGAAATACTTTATTAATCTCAAACTGGGATATTGCATTGCAGCAACAGCATTTCACCTGGACATGCTGTTGCTGCAGTTACAATATACAACACAATGACGTAAAAATAAAAATAGAAAAGAAAAAGATAAATAAAAACAGATGGGATATAAGATGAGACATTAAAATAAAAGTAGTAATACAATATAAAATTCAAGTATAAATCAAATCAAATCAAATCAAATTTTATTTGTACAGCCCAAAGTCACAAAACACATTTTGCCTCAGAGGGCTTTACAATCTGTACAGGGAGTGACACCCTCTGTCCTTAGACCCTCGGTTCCAGTGAGGAAAAACTTGCCCACAAAAACCTTTAACAGGGAAAACATGTGGAAGAAACCTCAGGAAGAGCCACAGAGGAGGGATCCCTCTCCCAGGACGGACAGACGTGCAATGGATGTCACATGTACAGAACAATCAACACAAACATATTGTACAATTACAATGAATTACAATAAATGGTAAGGTGACTGCAGTAGCAGTGGAACACAGATGCACAGCAGCAGTAAGTCATTAACCAACAAAGCTGTAGTGGGGATGGTAGCAATAATGACTATATATGGCATGTAATGCTAAATATGGTGGACGTCAGCAGCAGACCACGGCGGCAGCCACGATCCATGAGAACCTGCTGGACGAGAAAGCACAGAAACTCCGGGGAAGAAGTGTAGTTAGTAATATCCAAAGAAAAGGTGTAAGAGAGATAATGATTGACAGAACAATAAGACCTATACAAATAAATAAAACAAAATATTGGATTCAACCAGCATGTGTGCAGTATTTAAATGCACAAATAGACTAAGTGTGTGAAGTGCATGTGTAAGTAATGACCAGTGAGTTTAGCTTGTATTGTATAATGTGATAGCATGTGGCAGGAAGAATTTCCTGTATCCGTCCCTTTGACAGAGGAGCTACAGCAGCCTGTGGGAGGAGGAGCTCCGCTGTCTGACCACTGTATGATGGAGATTGTGCTGTTCATTGTCTATGATAGATACCAGTTTTTTCAGCGTCCTCTCCTCTCCTCTCCTCTCCTCTCCTCTCCAGTCTCAAGACTCCAACCTGAGACCAAGTGCAGAGCCAGCCTTCCTGATGTCATCCAGTCTGTTAGTGTCGCAGGAACTGTGGAACTCATATGTCACTAGCCACCACACCAGACAGGACACTGCCCAGATGGGCATACTGTGGCTGTCAAGTAGTCAGTAATCCAGGAGACCACTGAGTCGTTGACAGCCATCCCCAGCAGCTTCTCACCCAGTAGCAGAGGTCATTGAAGGCACCGGAGGAATCAAAAGATGTGATCCTCACACTGTCTCCTCCACTATCCAGATGCATGCAGGCTCGTTGCAGCAGGTTGATTATGGCATCATTGACTGGGGCTGGTAGGCAAATTGCAAAGGATCCAGAAACATCCTCACCTGTGTGTTCTGTGGGAGTTTGGTCTCCAGCATAGTTGTCATTGTCTCCCAGAGTTCATGCTGCACTCGGCGCTGCCCCCTTCTTCTTGTTCAGAAGTGACTTCAGGTCACTGGTAATCCAGGGCTTATTGTTAGAGAAGCAGTGCATGGTCCGGGCTGGCATGGTGGAATCATCACAGAATCTGATGTAGTCTGTGATGCAGTTAGTCATTTCATCAATATCCTCCCCATGTGGCTCACAGAGTGCATCCCAGTCAGCCGACTCAAAGCAGTCCTGCAGTGCCTCAGTGGCCCCTTGTGTCCATTTCCTCACCGTCCTGGTGTGCATGGGCTGCCTTCTCACAAGAGAAACATACCTAGGTGTTATCATGACCAAGTTGTGGTCTGACTTGCAGAGAGGGTAAGGGCTGTGTGTATTGTAATTTTACAGTATGTTTGTATTGATTTCTTCTGTACATGTGACATCCAGCCTAGTTTCACTGAAGGAAAAGATGCTACACTCATGTTATTCCCGCTGGGTGTTCACCAGTGCTGCAAGTTCATCCATCCCATTCCCCAAAGACCTCACATTTTCCATAATAATCGCTGGGACTGCTGGTAAAGTAAAATAAGTAACAGAAGAACACGGAGAAGGGTAACAAAACTTCCTCCAGTCATTGTCACAACTTTTATGTACAGGTTGTAGGTGTTCTGATAAAAGAAAGAAAAAAAAAACAAGCAAAAAACTATTAAATAAAGTTTAAAAAACACTACGGGACCTGTGTCTGCAAGCAGCCACCTGGAGCGGCGCCATCTTTAGAAAGACAGACAGTAACAGAGATGGACAGACAGACAGACTGATGGACAACAGGCAGGTACAGACAGACAGACAGACAGTAACAGAGATGGACAGACAGACAGGTACAGAAAGACAGGTACCTGGGGGTGGTAGACACTCAGACTCTTGACTTTGTGAAGCGGCAGCAGAACTCGGATCAGAAACATTTTGTGTTCTTCTTTCAGAGGGAGAGCGAAGCCGTTGATGATACTGAGACAGAACAGAACCAGAACCTGTCAGGTCCAGACAAACCAGAACCACTAAAGCAGGTAATAATAATAATAACAACTAGAAAATTTCTAAAGAAATTTTGAGTTTGCCTGACTCTGGCCCTGTCGCCCCCATACGTTATTAGTGATACTGCTCAGCAAATTCATACATTTGAATGGACTCTCATTTTTTAAGATTTTTGTCTTGTGTGTGTGTCTGTCTGTTTGTGTTTGTGTCTGTGAGAGAGAAGGATAAAATGGGCAATGCAGGCGTTGCCGCAAAAAATGTTGCTGACAGTGCTGTGCAGAGGGAGAGAGCACTGATGGATACGGCAGAACCTACCTGAGAGAGATGATCAATTTGTAGCCAAACTGTTGTAATTATCATTGAACTGACTTCATTAACAGTAGCATGAGGCTTTCCTGAATGTGTAAATCTATAGTTTATGTGACTTCTGGTAAGGATATTGTAATCCAAATCTAAATCGTAGTATTCTAACACGCCCCGCTTCTACTCCCACAAATCCTGTCCGCTCATTCAGGAAATGATTGCTATGACTTTTCTAAGGTCTACTATTAATACTGTACACATTAATCCACAATTTCTACAATCATTTTGCTGATAAGGATGAATGGGAAATCACGAAGGGCTCCATCTGCTGGGCCAATATGTGAGTCATGACATATAGGACCCAGCAGATGGCGGCACTGCATAAGAATGCATTAGGCAATACTTCCATCTGCTGGGCCAATGGTGCAATTGCATAAGAATGTAGCCAATTTTATTGTCAAGCTGCTATGTGTACAGTACATACAGAAATATAGCAGTATAAACAGAATGAACAGTATAAATATTGCAAATATAGAAATAATCAACTTTTTCCAGGTAATCTCACACTTGTTACAATATTGTACAAATTCATACAATATTTCAAAATATCCTACAATTCTATCTTTTAATACAAATTTCCATAGATGCATTGGGCATTTCATCTGCACCGTATTTCCGCAGGAAATGGAAATTTTCTAGCATATTCTTATGCCCTTTTTTGGCATGCTGCCCCTCCCACAGTTTTTGTTGCACATACACAAAAAAGGTATCAAAACGTGCCGCTAGGCCCGGAATCAACTGCTATGACTTTTCTAAGAGTTTCGCCAAACAGTTTGCCTAAAAATCACCAAAGAAATGAATGGGTGTGTATTGGAAGAATGTTTGCAAGCTAGAGTGCGTGACATCATAGCTAGAGTGGAGAGCAAGAGAAAAATTTGTTGAAAAATAAATTTGTAAACTGCGCTCAAGGCCGCAAATACTCTACAGAAACAATTTATAGTGTCTGCTGAAGCTGTCAGCTTTATAGTTTTGGCGTCAGACACAAAGATGTGCCAGTAACACCCATCCACAGCCCCTTAGACTGCCATATTAAAAAGGCGGGACAATTTCTGGAGAAAGCAGAAGTAACATTTCTTTGAATCACTCTAACATTTTTATTTCATCTAACATTTCTTCATTTTACACACAAAATACCTATGCTCAAGATGCTGCCAAATGTCATAGGAGCAGCTGCGATTGATTGGTCTGCTCTGATTGGTGGGCTCCTCCAGGCCCCTTTTAATACTGAATTTGCTGAGCAGTGTCAATAATAATGTATGGGGGCAATGGGGCCAGAGTGGAAGAAAGAAGTATATTATATAGTGTGCTCTTTCAGGCACACTCAATGACGGTACTTGTGTTACCTCCCCAGGATCTCCAGCAGCTCAGCAATGCCGTTGTGATGTTCAGTCTCATAGATAAATCTGTAGAAAGGGCACAGAGTTTAATCTATGTGTAATGCACTGCAGGTCATGTGACGACTGTAAACCAATCAAGAGTCCTCGCTCTGACCTGTAGAAGATGTTGTTGATCTGTCGGCGGATATAAGCGCGAAGGCCAAGAAACTTGCCGTAGATCCGGTGCAGGATGGTCTTTAGGAAGTCTCGTTCCCTTGGGTCTTCGCTGTCGAACAGCTCAAGCAGCTTCAAGAGACAGGAAGACAACACGCTTCATCAATATGCTTCAACAACACGCTTCATCAACATGTTTCAACGACACGCTTCATCAATATGCTTCAACAAATAGACAGGAAGTCATTAACAGCCTTCAACACCTTTCAACATATTTTAACATATTTCAACACATACTCACACAATATGTTCAACAAGTTTGAATATGTCACAGACACATTTGAATATGCCACAGACATGTCTAAACACATCACAGACACATTTGAACACATCTGATCACCACAGACATGTTTCAACACACCACAGACATGTTATCTTACCGACATTACAAACTTTTGGTCGATGTATTTTTTGGCGATATTTGGTTGGAAGTCTGGAGACTCGAGGAAGCGAAGAAAGAACTCGTAGACCAGCTGTGGAGAAAAACACGTCATGAACAAGTGAACAGATGTGTTTCTGCTCTGCAGTGTGATGTCACTGTCCTACAGAACACCTGTACAGGTGAACCACCAGAGCATCCTTCAAAATGGACCTAGTTTTAATCACAGCAAGCCAAGGATTCATCCTTATGGAACACCTTTAAACTACACCTACAACACTTAACTACATTTGCAGGTCACCTTGGTTTTCTCTTCAAACTATGTGAGCTGGGAAATGCAGTTTAACTTATAAACTACAAAAATAAAAGGTGTGTGATTGTACCTGCAGGTGAGGCCAGGCAGCCTCCAGCGTCGGTTCGTCCTCCTCAGGATCAAACTCGGCTCCAGTTGGGTTTGAGGACGGAGGAAGAGTCCGGAACAAGTTCACTGAAAACTGAACACACAACACGTGTCTCAACATGTGACTTCATTTCCAACAAGTCGTATAAAGGTGTGTGTTCTCACCTGTTACTTCCTGTTTCAGATTCATTATATAAATCTGTATGTGTTCTCACCATGAGGACGGCCTCGGGGTAGATGGACTCGGTCACCACGTCACTGTTGTGTGTGATGTACTCAACCATCTCATTGAGTCCGGCTCGCTTCACCTCTTTGTACTTAAGGTCGCTGAGCGGATCACTGACAAAGTCAAACAGCACGCAGCACTGACGGAGCTTCTGGACAAACAACTCCTCACGCTCCATCAGGGGGGCATCTGAGGAGGAGGAGAAATAAGGAGGAAATAAGTCTAAAGACAAAGACTGCTGATAGACTTATATACGTGATGAGTCATTGTCAGACGTTGCTGTTAATGGTGTTATTGTCATTGTTGTTGTAATGTTATTGTTAATGTTGTTATTGCTGTTGTTCATGCTGTTGTTGTCAATGTTCTTATTGTCATTGGTGTTATTGTCATTGTTAATGTTACTGCTGTTAATGCTGTTATTGTTGTTGTTAATTGTCCTAAAGTGGTCCTAGTACAGAACCTTGTGGAACTCTGTGACAAACTTTGGTATGTATGGAGGATTCATCATTGACGTGAACAAAATGAGATTGATCTAAGAAATATGACTTAAACCAGCTTAGGGCGGTTCCTTTGATGCCAATCTGATGTTCCAATCTCTGTAAAAGAATTTGATGGTCTATGGTGTCAAATGCAGCACTAAGATCTAACAGGACGAGTACAGAGATGAGTCCTTTGTCTGGTGATATTAGGAGGTTATTTGTAACTTTCACTAGTGCGGTCTCTGTGCTATGAGGCTGTTTGGGGATGTAAAACATTGTCACACCGTCCCTTTTGTGGAACAGTGTGACACCTCTGGCTTAGATGAAAAAATTACTGAAGTTATTTGATGGGAGAAAAACAGTCTAAATATGTATCAGGTCAGTGCCTGTTGAGGGCAAGAGATGATGAATTTTATCTCTAATAGTTCTATAATTTTATTATTAAAGAAGCTCATGAAGTCATTACTAGTTAGACCTAAAGGAATATGTGGCTCAGGAGAGTTGTAACTCTCTGTTAGCCTGGCTACAGTGCTGAAGAGAAACCTGGGGTTGTTCTTTTTTTCCTCTATTAAAGAAGAGTAATAAGCTGTTCTGGCATTACGGAGAGCCTTCCTGTAGGTTTTAAGATTATCTTGCCAGACTAAGCGAGATTCTTCCAGTTTAATGGCACGCCATTTGCGTTCAGAATTACGTGCCACTTGCTTTAAGTTAGAGCTAAAGGAAGCAGACAGATCTTCTGCCACATTGAGACATGGCACTGAATTCAATACAGAAGGAATCACTTCCTTTCTAAATTCCTAAATTTGGCAACAGCACTGTCAGATAAACATCTGCTGTAGGAGTTTCTACAAACAGGCTTATAGTCCAGTAATATGAACTCGAAGGTTATTAAAAAATGGTCAGACAGAAGAGGATTCTGTGGATAGACTATTAGATGATCAAGTTCAATGCCATATGAGAGAACGAGATCAAGAGTGTGGTTCAGACGATGAGTTGGTTTATTTACACTCTGACAGAAGCCAATTGAATCTAATAAAGAGATAAACGCAGTACTAAGGCTATCATTGTGGTTGTCCACATGAATATTAAAATCACCTACAATGATTACTTTATCCGTTTTAAGGATCAGGCCTGATGCAAATTCTGCAAATTCAGATGGCGTAACTGGGTGTCATTAATGCTGATGTGAATAACAATTTTATTAAATCTACGTTTATCTTCCAGCAGTTTTAAAATCGACTTGATGTTGCCTGTTCTGGTCCCGGGATACATTTAACTATGACTCCTGGTGTTGCTAACTTCACGTTTCTCAAAATGGAGCTGCCATTGACCAGAGTTGGCCTCTCAGCAGGTGTGTCGCTGAATGGGGAATATCTGTTCAAAACGTGGAGTGGTTGGTAATGTACTGTGGGCTGCCTCCCCCTGCTGTTTGAGGGCTGCCGGGGGACAGATAGCTGAAGCTATCTTTGGTGGTACCGCACTGCCTACAGGGGACTTGCTAACTATAGCAGATGCTAAGCACTAAGCCTTGCCTCCAAAGCAACAAATAAACTACATGTATTACACGTATCATTATCACTAAAGGAGGACGAGGAGCAGCTAAACATGTGGCACAAAAGGCAGGAGAGGGGAGGAGAGGAGAGAGGAGAGAAGAGAAGAGAGGAGAGAAGAGGAGAGAGAAGCCATTGCTGTACTAGGCTAGTTAGTGTGACTAACAGAGACTGGTAAAACTATCGGATTGTGGTTACTAAAGTTAAGAGACCTGTTCGTGCACAAACAGAACAAGTCTAAGGATAGTGTAGAGATATGGAGTTACTTGTTACTTCTAGGCTGGACTACTGTAACTCTCTATTATCAGGCTGCCCCAATAAGTCTCTTAGGACTTTGCAGCTAATTCAGAATGCTGCTGCACGTGTTCTGACAGGAACCAAGATCAGAGATCACATCTCTCCCATTTTGGCTTCCTTGCACTGGCTACCTGTTAAATCTAGAATAGAATTTAAAATTCTTCTCCTCACATACAAAGCTCTTCATGGCCAGGCACCATCATATTTAAAAGAGCTCATAGTTCCCTACTACCCCTCCAGGCCACTGCGCTCTCAGAATGCTGGGTTCCTTGTGGTTCCCATAGTTTCCAAAAGTAGACTGGGAGCCAGAGCTTTCAGCTATCAAGCTCCTCTTCTGTGGAACAAACTACCTTTCTGGGTTCGGGAGGCAGGCACGGTCACCACCTTCAAGAGTAGACTTAAGACTTTCCTTTTTGATAGCGCTTATAGTTAGGGCTGGCTCAGGCCTTCCCTTAGTTATGCTGCCGTAGGACTAGACTACCGGGGGACCCATCCCCCCCCCCCCCCCCCCACTAACTAAACTTCTTCCCCGGAGTTTCTGTGCTTTCTCGTCCAGCAGGTTCTCATGGATCGTGACTGCTGCTGTGGTCTGCTGCTGACGTAAACCCTCTCTCTCTCTCTCTTATCATGCATATCAATGTAAAGCAGTTCGATAACCCTTAGAGTCCGTGTAAACGGGGCCTGAGGTTTTATTGTTCTGTCAATCATTATCTCTCTTACACCTTTTCTTTGGATATTACTAACTACACTTCTTCCCCGGAGTTTTTGTGCTTTCTCGTCCAGCAGGTTCTCATGGATCGTGGCTGCCGCCGTGGTCTGCTGCTGACGTCCACCATATACAGCATTACATGCCATATATAGTCATTATTGCTACCATCCCCACTACAGCTTTGTTGGTTAATGACTTATTGCTGCTGTGCATCTGTGTTCCACTGCTACTGCAATCACTTTACCATCTATTGTAATTCATTGTAATTGTACAATATGTTTGTGTTGATTGTTCTGTACATGTGACATCCATTGCACGTCTGTCCGTCCTGGAAGAGGGATCCCTCCTCTGTGGCTCTTCCTGAGGTTTCTTCCACATTTTTTCCCTGTTAAAAGGTTTTTTTTTGTGGGCAAGTTTTTCCTCACTGGAACCGAGGGTCTAAGGACAGAGGGTGTCACTCCCTGTACAGATTGTAAAGCCCTCTGAGGCAAAATGTGTTTTGTGACTTTGGGCTATACAAATAAAATTTGATTTGATTTGATTTGATATGGAGATAATTGCTGATGTGAAAAATATACAAAAATCTGTTTAGGTGAGCAGAGCAGGGAGCACCGTGGCAGTAATACAGATAACTGGTAATGACAGAATAAGCTTACCGTAGTACGTCAGCCACCAACCACTGAGATGCCTGAGGTTATTGTTGTTGTTCATGTTGTTATTGTCATTGTTGTTAATGTTATTGTCGTTGTTAAAGCAATTGTCAGTGTTGTTGTTAATGTTATTGTTAATGCTGTTTTAGTCATTGTTGTTGTTAACGTTGTTATTGTTGTTAATGTTACTGTTATTGGCATTGTTGTTAATGTTATTGTCGTTGTTGTTATTGTTAACATTGTTTTTGTCGTTGGTAATGTTATTGTCACTGTTATTGTCATTGTTGTTAAAGTTACTGTCATTGATGTTAATGTAATTGTTATTGTTGTTGTTAATGTTTTTGTTGTTGTTGTTTTTGTCGTTGTTAATGTTGTTTTTAATCGTTGTTGTTAATGTTGTTAATGTCATTGTTAACGTTGTTGTTATTGGCATAGTTGTAGTAGTTTTCGTTTTTATTGTCATTTTCGCTATTGTCCAAGTCAATGTTATCGTTATTCTAGCTTTGCAGTATTATAAACTGTTTCTTTGTCGACAATTTATAATACAAACTGTTTGTAATTAATAAATAAGTCTTCTAATTTTTGACCATATTTATACATATGCTGACATTGTCTGTACCGAGTTAGTGTCTGATTAGTGTAGTAATGTAATGTTGGTGTAGCTGTTACTGATGTGACCGTTGGTGATGGCATTACCGTTGCTTCTGGTGTTGCCGTTGGTTATGACATTGCCATGGTTACCTTTGAGCGCTGGTAGTTTCTGCAGCTCTCTGTTCTTGGTCAGGCTGAACCGGGACGAGCTCTGGCGGCGCTCCTTCTTCACCAGCTGAGGACCTCCAGAGTATTTGATCTTATTGAGCTGAGTGGGAGGAGGCGTGCTGTTACTGGGACGCTTACTGCCACTCTGCTGCTGCTGAGACTGAATGAACACACACGAACACACACACGCACGCACACAGGTTAGGACAGCTGGGAATGCTGGGAGCTGTAGTTCTTTGGTTTGTAGCTGCTAATGAGCATGTTTTTAAACTTCCTTCAGATGTCAAACTGTGATCAGTCTGATCAGTCTGACCTCTGACCCGTCCTGTCTGGACTCTGTAACCTGCTCCTGCAGGTTCAGGTGTTCAGCCGCAAAGAGGGAAACTACACCTGAACCTGATCGCCTGCTCCTCATTAACAGTCTGAGTGGAAAATTAGATCAGCATCAGGACCAGAGGCAGAGCACAGTCCAGTCAGGACCACATGCTGAGCCCCGTCCTGTGACAGTGAATGCCTCGCCATGCCTCTGTCCAGTCAGATGTTTTCAGACTTACCTCGTCAGTGTTCTCCGCGGCAACTTCTTTCCCTCCGCTGTTACTGTTTTTCATGCTGCTTTTGGCAGATTTGGCCGTTTCCTGTTGAGACACAAGAAGAGTTCAAACAATGTTTAATAAAAGGTTTTTTATGAAAGAGAAAAAGAAGCTGCTGCTGATCATGTCAGAGTATGTTCAGAGAACATTCGGCCACAAACACATCAATAGATCAATTATTGATTATTGATTACCAAAACAACACACGTTAGCAATCCTGCAGCTAACTTTTAGTCTTAAGACTAGTTTTAGGACTAGTCTACAGACTGTTTTAGCAGTGCTGTTAGCTCAGCCCGGCTCCACACCAACATTTAATTATCCAAGTTTAAAACAGCTGATCGATAATTCAGTGATCACCATGTCATCAGTCAGCATGAAGCTTTACCTTCAGTTAGCATGACATCATCCACTTGCTGTCACATGACTGTTAATGTCTGTCTCCATGACAACTGAACAAACATCCACGAACAGACTGAGTCAGTAAAGAGCCACTAAGTGAATCTGATTGGTTGATTGATCAGGTCTGATCTTCCTCAGTTAACATTTAAAAACCTGATCAGTTCATCCATAATAATCAATGAAAATAATCAATAAACAGGATCAATGAGATTAATCTGTTAATTAATCTTGTTCAGCTAAGATGCTAACAGTCACATATGTTTTATGAGGCTGAGTCACCGCAGTCCGTGCAGCTTTCTATCCGAACTCAGGCTACTTTCCGCGGCATGAATGATTGCAGGTGCAGGCGGTGGATCCTTCACGGGGCTCCGGCAGCAGCCTCTTCCTTTCTGCGGCTAGTTAGTGAGGATGCTCCGTGACAGCTGCATGCAGTGCACTGCCCCGCTATCACAGCTCACTGCCTCGCTACTCCCTACTCACACCGAGGCTAACAGCTAGCAGTTAGCGAGGCCTGAGTGGTTAGCTTAGCTCAGCTAGCCTCTTCAGCCTCCATCAGGTGTAATAACGGCCTCAAGGCCACAGTAACACGTCGGTGTGAGAGGATCCGGGCTGTGGTCACACAGCCGCCGGCTCACCTTCTCCTTCTTGGTTTTGTTCGGCATCTTGGCTATCTTTGCAGGCTTCTTTTCCACGGAAGCAACCTGACGTTCTTCCCGGGACTCAGACGCTGTCACTCGGTTTGTCTCTGCTCCCTGCGCCCGTTCCCGGCCCGGACACTGCGATTGGCTACTGACGCGCACGCCTGCCTAACGACGCGTGGAGGGATTTTTCTGATTGGCTGCCAGAGTTTAGCGGATGAGGGTGAGGCTGAGGGGAGGCGAGAAAGGACGAGAGTCTTCCCCAGCAACAAAACACCTCCACCCACCTCCATCCTGACACCATCACCCCTACACACCTCCACCCTAACACCATCACTACCACCCCGATGACACAACCTAGTCTCACAGCAGTTCGTCAAAGTGTCACAGTTACATCTAATTAATCTCACCCCAGCACCATCACCTCCACCCCAATGACGACTCTGCACCACCTAAGTACTGCAGTGTTGGAGATACTCTCAAAGTTCTGACCCTGAGAAACGTCTAAAGTCTATCTACAGACCTTCACCTTGCCTTTGGGTTGGACCTACGGGCCTGCAGCAGGTCTGGACTGTAGTCTTAGATCAGGTCTAGTTTTTGATAATAAGTAATAAAGTAAGTAATACTTGAGTACAGCTTAACATATTTACCACAGTGGGATTACACTGAAACTGGTTTAAAGTCAGAAACTTCACCACACCCGTTGTTCAGTTCAATCTTTATGTTTACTTTATTTCAAACTTTCTTCATGTTTTATTTATTCAGTCACATGATCACAGACCATCAGGTCGCCTTCAGGAGTCCAAACATTCAGAAACAGAACAACATGTCTGTCTCTGAACATTTCATGTCAAACTGGAGACAGATGTAAATCCACACATACATAACATTCACATGAAACTGCTCAGCTTACCTTCCTGCAGGAGGCTCCACGTCCACTTCAGACTTCAGGAAAGCGGATTTATTTTACATCAACACGTCTCCGTTTAAACAAAAAGAGAAAGTTATTCTGAATATCAGCACGTTGTCATTATACGATGTTAGCTACAACTGAAGATTAATTCAGGTTCAGATGTAAGCGTGAATTAAGAAGACTGCAGTCATCTGCTTATTCACATTTAAACCCGTCACATCATTTGTTAATGAGCAGTAAGCTATTCATTATTCTTTCATTTAAAACTCAGACTTATGATCTGATGCTACTGTTTAATGATCGTCTCATCACATCAACATCGAGCGACTCGTTTGTTTCAACACAGACTGTTTTGAATTTCAATATATAAAATTAATGAAAAGATTTTCTTTGTCACATGTTGAAGAGTCAACAGAACAATGAGACAGACTGAAGATTGAATAAGACGAAGAAACAAATTAAATATAACAAAATCAAACATGAAATAAATGAACAGATAACAAACATGAACATACTGTAAAAAATAAAGAGGATCAGGTGTCACAGTGTTTACAACTCAGGATTATACAGTCCCAGTCAAGAATCAGATGCGGTTCTGATTCTGGTCCAGCTGGTTGCTTGTGTATTTTTTTTTTCTTTCAGACAGTGGTTCATTTAGATGAAAGCAGAGAAAATGTGTTCAAATAAATAATTTTTTTTAAAAGAAAACACAGAAATAAATACACTATAGAAAATGTCCAAAACTGTTAAACCATGACAGTAAAAGACTGGAAACAGTTTCTGTAACTGAAACACTGTGAATACATTGTGTGTATATACATTTTAAATTCAAAGGGTCTCTTCATCAAAAAAGTCAAATAACGCATATGGTCTATGACATACGTGCAGGAGATAAAGATGGTGGTTTACCTGTAGCAGTTGAGATCACATCTGTCCACAGCTGTTAAATTGTTTTTTGTTTGGTTTGCCGTAATTCTCCATCACCTCTGTGATGCAGACTTTCCTTAGATGGTGAAATAGGGGCGTAGCAGTCGGTGCTCATGTCAGGTAAAATTCCGCTAACTTTCACACGCTGTGTGAACTAAACTGATTTATTTTATTGTAAAATCTAATTTCCAGATGTCTGATCTAAGTTTTGTCATGAAAAACATGTTTCATTGTGTTGGTATCACATGATACACAAACTGAGATGAGGTCTGTGTTGAAGAATCCCAGCACACAGAGCTTTTATTAAAACCTCTTAAATTAACAATTTATTTGTGTTCACACACTGACGACAGGTCAGTGTCACAACATGTGGCAGGGAGAAGCAGTTAACTTTCAAAGTGAGACTTTGTTTTTTTTCTGAACAGAAAACAATGGAAACAACAGATGGTGTTGAGAACCCGACCTTCATGAGAACAAAGAAATGAACGAGGACACTTCTGATCTTAGAACAACAGATAAAGACACTCATTTGATCTTCTTCTGTCTTCACAGCCAGATGAGAAGATGGAGCTCAAAAAGGGGAAACAGGCTAACAAAGATTGTCTGTATTGACATGACCTAAAGTCTGTGGACAGCAGAGCTTTGCTGTCATGGTTCAACATTTCACTGGTGAACATTTAAACAGAGTTGATGATTTTGTATGCCTGCGGGTTACAAAGAAAGATGATGATTTGAGTCATTTGAGACAGGAAAACAACATCCAGAGATTCATCAGTGGAGCGTCTACAAATAAACCACATCCTTTCTGTTCTGTTCATTGTCTTACAACCTTTAAAATGACCACTGAGCCCACAGGGGACATGGTTTGGAGCCACTTTAGTGATGAAACCCTGAAAAACTGACCCAGATATTTCAGTATAAAGTATAAGAGCTCTCTGTGCTGCAGAGCGCCACTTAGTCAAGAATGCTACGTGCAGACTGAAACCAAAAGTGAATCTGACAAACACTGATTGAGTTTGTGGATGAGAAAAGTGTCTAAATATCATCTGGTAAACAGTGGGGGTCCACGACAACAGTCCACCTTCAGATTCACTGTGGTTTTGTCCATTTCGGGTTCTTTGTGAATCAGTAAAAGATTGGGTACCATGCAGGGCGAGACATTGACCATCTCTGTACTGGATCCTCAGGAATGAATCTGAAACCTCAGACTAAGACAGAACAAGCTTCACTAAACATCAAACCAGACCTTTGAACAGATGGTCAGTGTTTTAAAAGTCTCAAGTCTTCCGCCTGTCATCAAGTCTAGTCCATGACTGATGAAAGACTAGCTTCTGAAGATACTGGCTCGATGAGCGGTTCTGATGAAACCTGTGAGCTGCTACTCAAAGTTATAATCATACTCAAAGTCCAGAGAGGACATATCGGAGGGGAGGCCCAGGTTTTCAGAGGTGATCTCCATCAACTGAGGGTCCCCCTCACTGAGTGCCCCATCCTCTGGCTGCAAACCAGGGCCAGGATCTGACGTGTCCACCCCCTTCGGTTCTGAAGCTGCCGTGTCAGAATCTCCTGAAGCCGGCTCAGGCTCTGGCTCGGACTGGCTTTGCTGCTGCTGCCGGGTCTGATATCTGGTTTGGGATCTGGTTTGTCGGACAGGCCTGGGGGCAGGAGGGATTCTCTTTGTCGGAGTTGGCTTGCCTCTAGTTTTGGGGCCCGGTTTGGGTTCAGGTTCTGCGACAGAATGTGTTTCTGGATGGGCTGAAGGTTCAGTTTCAGACTGGAGCTCTGTTTGGATTTGAGGAGTCAGTTTGGGCTGGGACTGAATTTGATGATTTGGTTCCAGCTTGGCAGTCTCATATTGTTCAGTGAATTGAGACTCTGATTTAGAAGTCAAGGACTGGTTTTGGGCTACACTCTGAGCCTTAGACTGGGATGGTGGATAGGATAGGGGCTCGGCGTCCTGCGTTGGTTCAGTTTCAGACTGTGGCTCTGTTTGGATTTGAGGAGTCAGTTTGGGCTGGGACTGAGTTTGACATGTTGGTTCCAGCTCGACAGGCTTGGATTTTGTGATGAGTTGGGACTCAGATTCCAGAGTGGAGGACTGTTTTTGGGGTACACTCTGAGGCTCAGACTGGGATGGGTGATTTAGTTTTGGTTGTTTTGTTTGTGATGTTGTTTTGGATGGAGTCAGTGACAGCTCAGGTGTTGGAGCTGCAGCAGACTGCAAAGACCAAACAGAGGCGATCTGAATGTCTGATTCTGGGTTGGTTTGGGGACTCTGGGATTTATTTGAGTGTAGTTGTGGAGATGTACAGGCCATAGTTGGAGGTTGAGACTGTGTAAGAGGCTGCTGCTGAGCATGAAGTTTTTGAGCTTGCGAGGTAGGAAGCTGACTTTTATTGGTGGCACTTCCATCAGCTTTGGAGTCAGTTGTTGGTTTGGTGATGGCGGAGGTGCCTGATTGGCCAATGCTGCTGTAAAAGATGTGAAATAATTGCTGGGCTTTGGCTGCAGCCAGGTTACTCTTAACTTTCTCAGATTTCTGAGATCCGTCACCCATAGTCGTGAAAGGTGGAGGCTTGACAAACACCGTACGGGTTTGCTCACTTTCCGGGACACCAGGAGCTGCCACGTCAGACACTATCTTTATCATTGCCGGTTTAGCTGCCGATGGAGCAGGTTTACAAACTGGGAGTGCTGGTTTCACCTCAAATAGTGCAGGTTGAGACACTGGTGGTGGAGCTTTAGCCTCAGAGGGCTCTACTCCAGCAACCGTAAGTCCAGACATAGTTTCTACTGGCCCAGGTCTACCAGTTGGTGGCTGAGGTTTAGCTTCCAGCAGTGTGTTCTGAGCATTTAGAGCCTGTGTGAGAGGATCAGGGAATATCGGTGCATCTTTTGAAGGAGATTCAAGTACAGTTGTGTTTTGAGGTCTGATGGAGAGGAAGGTATTCAGAGGTGCAGGTTTACCCATCATGGTTGCTTTCCTCAGGACTGCAGCGGGTGCAGGGAGGTTGGGCCGGATCCTTCCCCGGTTAGCGCTGTTGGATCCCCACGGAGGAGGCACATTCTGCTGGCCCCCAAGCTTCTGAGCAATCTCCTTGGCAACAGCCAGAGATTTAGCAAAAGAGTCCTCCACAGAGACCGGATTCTGCTTCACAGCCGCTTCATCCTCCTTGATGAACTCTGCGGCCACTTTTGCCGCCTCCTTTGCCAGAACGTTCTCCTTCTTTTTCCATGTGAACTTTGCAAATGAAGTGGTCACAGGTGGTGTTTTGCTGGCTTCCTGGCTCTGCTTGCGGAGCTTTGCCCTCATGGCAGGACTGGGTCCACAGAGGATTTTGGGTGTGTCGTAGGGCTTTGGCGGAGGTTCAATCTTGCTGACCTCCGGTTTCCCCGTTGGTTTATCTGGGTCAGTCTTTTTAAAAGCTTCCTTCTCGGCCTTAGGTTTCCCTTCATCTCGCTCTCGGTCATATTTGGATTTGAAATCTGAATATTTACTGTATTTATACTTGTCCTCATTTTCTCTCGGTCCATATATGGACCGGTCGTCGTATCGGTCGCCTTCACCCCTGTGACAGCGGTGCCGATATTCTTCTTCTCTACTATGTTTGCATCTGTCGTCCTCTTCTCTTCTGCCCTCTCTGCTGTACCGGTATTTCTCATCCTTCCTGCTGTAGTCATACTTTTCGTCCCCATCTTTCTTGCTGTAAAAAGGCTTCTCCTCTTTCACACTTTTGGTATCTTTAACATCCTCCTCTTTGTTAATCGACTTCAACTTGTCCTCCTCTTCATTTTTAAATTGAGATCTCTCCTCCTTCTGGACATCCTCTTCTTTATTTTTCTCCTTGTCCTTTTTCTCCTTTTTGTGTTTGGACTTTTCCTCCTTGTCTTTGTTTCCCTTCTCGTCGTCTTCATGTTTGCGTTTCTTTCCACTTGTCTCTGAAGCCAGTCCTGCCTGCCGGTCCAGGTTCCTCCTCTGTTCATACATCGGGTTCTCGTACATTTGTTTCTGGTGAAGGAGGCATTAAAACAGAAAGATGAGAGAAAACACATCAAAAACTTTTGTACTTTTGACTAGAACTTGGTCATATTGGAATGACTTGACATTTAGTTTGAAAAATGCTGCTTTTAAATCATGGTATTATTTACAAAGGTCGTGGTCTCAGCGGTGATGACCATTGGTCATCAGCGATGGGCCGACACTAATTCATATAAACATCTAAAAAGTCCAAAAGAGCTCAACATGTTATAAAGGAAAAGCTCAAACATTCACTCAGCGGTTCACCCCCTCATTTAAATACCTTGTATTTCTCATTATGAGCATGTGTGGTGACGTGCTCTTCTGCACAAATGCCATCTCCGTAGAACTCTTTACATAGCAGGCAGAAGAATCCTCTGACGGGCAGCAAGAACTCCGAACCTGCAGCAAAACACACGTGATACATTTTAATCCCACAGGTGGCGATAAAATAAACTGTCAATCATGTTTACCTGATGGACGTGTGTATTTCCAGGACCTGTCTGGACAGGAGAGGGTTAGAGAGGAACATCTTATGAGGAAATATTAAAAAATAGATGATGTACAGTTCAGTGGTCTTTGTTCAGAGCAGTAACCGATGGAAAAGTGCAAACTACTCAGTGATATCAGGGTTACTACAGGAAATGTAGCAAAATGAGGATGGACACACCTGTGATGAGAAGTTAAAGCACTTTTCCAAAGGTTACTGCAGTGTGTTACATTCACAGCAGCCTTCATTTGAAGATGACTGATGAAAAATGAAAAAAATGAATTGACATCAGGAGTGTGGACAGGAGTTTCCTCTGTGGTTCCACGAGTCTTTGTCACTTCGTTAGCAATGTTTTCATTAAGAGGCCCATTAAGAGATCCACACTGAGCTCCACCTGGAAGTAGAAGATGCCTAACAAAATTCAGGGACTCAGACACTAGGATCATTCAAGGGATCTATATACTGGGATCAACACTAGGCAAATAAGCAACGTCATGACGACTTTTCAGAAATTGTGAATGTGCAGTATGAGTACCTTTGGCTGGTTTGGTAAGCTTCTCCTCTGACGAAGCATTCTTGGAGGTTTTGGTAGGAGTAGAAGCCCAGGGCCGGTCATATGGGTCCAGAGTCTGTGAAGAGAAACCAAAAATTAAAGATAAAGGAACAAACAAGTAAAGGACTGTACAAGTGTGAATATCAAAACAACTCCTTCTCAAACAAAGACATGGTCTTGTACAGCTAACACACAGGAAATGACAAAAAAATTAAAAACTGTCACAAACCTTTCGATGTGTTTTGCTGTGCAAGTGTGTGAAAAAATCAAACATGGAACCAGAGGTGACGTTACAATTTTTGCACCAGTGGTTTCCTGCGTCATAGTATTCAAATGGCTCCGGGAGCGGAGGCGGAGCCGGGGAGCTGGTGGAGGGCTTGTCCGGAGACACTGTCGACGGCAGCGGGGCCTCTGAGGTCTGCTAAGAAACAAAGATGGAGGAGAGTCAATATGCCAGTGGAATTGGAAAGGATTCACTCAGACAAAAACATTTGTTAAAGTTCATCTTTAAAACTCGATTGAAGATTTAAAGGTTTCTTACCTTCAATGAATTCCAGCCTCGAAGACGTTTATCGAACAATTTGTGAGAATCCGGCAGTCGCTTTTTTTTTTTTTTTTTTTTTACCAACAGTAACTTCTAACGCTTTAACGTTTAATTTCCATCAGAAAGAAACAAATGAATGTACATTTGGTCTTTTAAAAAGCTTGCAATGAAATGGTTCATATTTAAAAATGGTGAAATTCATCAATTTAACAACTTTACAAAGATGCACTAAACTTTCTATCATTATCACTGAAGCTGTAAAGACTAAAGTCAGTCTTGGACTGAGCTGTCCAAGTTCAAGCTGACGGGACACCATCAGACAGTGTGTCAAGTAAGGTTTATGATATTTAAAACATTTCTCTGGAAGCTGAACTCTTTATGGTCACTGCATGTGATGAAAACACTTAAAAACGCATAGAGGTCAGATTACGACATTCACTTTTAAATGACAGACAGACAAAATAAAATAAAATAAAATAAAACACACACAGACCCGGCTGTCTGTAACAGTGGTTATCTCAGTCGGTGTGAAGCTACCATCAATAAAACGCGTTACTCCCTGTACAGATGTTTCAGATTAAAAGCCTTTCACTGACTCTCCCCTCTCTCATAACGTAGAAGTGACTGAATTAATAATTGTTGTTGGACTGATGGAGTTAGTGTTGTGGGAACCTTACCGCTTCGCTGCCTTTTGGCTAAGATCAAGTATCTGCGTAGTATCTGTTCATATATTCAATTTCTAAGTCAGTATGTTATAGTGGATTTACCAGGTGATACAGGTAATAACAGCCCCCGCCTTCATCTGACTATTTGGTTTGTTTCAGAGTTTACTATATTTCTGGAAATCACAGCTGCTGAGTTGTAGTTTTAGCTGTGCAACCTCCACGCACTGTCTGACTTTGGAATCTTATTTTGAAGGAAACATTGAAGCGACATTTGTGTTGAGTGTTCAGGTGAACAGTGCTGCCTATTTCAGCTGATCCTGAGCTGACAAAAGACGCAAACTAACAAGTCAAATATGATCAAAGTCAAAGCAGCTAACAACAGAAATAAGCTTCGTTACAGGTTAGTAAATGAAGACAATCGTCAGTTCACAGCTTTAATATTTAGCCTCTGTTTTCATCAGAAATCAGACCTGATACCTGTGACCTCTTTAACTTATTCATGTCACAATATTCTACGTACATTTTACTAAGAAATTCAGGGGCTTTGATGACCTGTATGTAGTATTTCCTGTTTTACCTCCTCTGCTGGTGTGTGTACCTTGATCATGGAGCTGCCGGCTGCCTGTCGGTCGTCAGGACTCCTCTCCGCCTCACGTTTCTTCTTCTCTGATGGCGGCGGCAGTTCGTCCTCCTGTTCCTCAGCCATCTTGTTGGTCCTGCTGGGCCGGTCTGATGGGCTCAGGCCAAGGATGAGCGCTACCTTGTCGATCTCGTTGCGTTTCTTCTCGGCGGTCTCATGCTCTTTGCGCAGGTTGGAGATCTGAGTCATGACCTCCTCCTGCAGGTGGCTGATCTCCTGCAGCAGAGGGTCTTTGTGGCCTCCCTTCTCCCGGCGCTTCTTCCTCAGGAGCTCGCCTGAAAACAACAAACATGTCATAAAACAACACTTTGGTCTGTGGAGTCTGAAGAACGTTCAGAGATAACTATAGAGCTGAGGAACCTTCTGAAACATGTCACTTCAGTGAAGAGAGTTCATGTCATCTTCATGCTCTGTTTCATACATCATACATCATCGATGAGCTGAACCAACACACACAAGAAGAAAAGCTGCAATATTCAGCAGCTCAGCTCATGAAGACCTCAGCATGACCTCCACTCTGCCCTGATGTGACACCAACGACTCACATGAAGGCAGAGTCAGCAGCCCACAGGTGACCTTAACATGGAGCCTCTGTGTGAACTGACCTTGTTGCTTCCTGAGCCTCTCCAGTTCCTTCATCAGATATTCTTTCTTCTTCATCCTGATCTCTCTCTCCTGCTTCAGCTTCTCTCTCTCCTCCAGAACCTGAACACACAGAACAAACAGTCAGGTGGACTAACCTGATGACACCTGGTTTACCTGCAGTCCTCACCAGTGGTGGTTGGTCTACAGCGCAGGTGTTTGTGACATGTTGGCTTCACGCATGAAGGTGATGAATGAAGGTCAAACCTTTTGTTTTTGACTCTCGTTGTTCTGCTCCTCAGACACTCTCCTGTCACGGCTGCTGACTTTTCCCTTCTCGGCGTCCCGAACACAACTCTTCGCCAAAGCTGAGGACACCAACAATGACATCATCAAACATCCTCTTTCAAATCTTGTTTATTCTCTCTAAATTCAATAAAAGCTCAGAAGACCTCCGAAGGTGAAATGATGTGGATAGCACAAATGTTTAAACTGACACACAGGGAGGAAAACCTCATTTCAAAAACTTTAAACGCATTTTCTGCTTTACACGCATTTTGCAATTGGAAATGGCACTTTTTAAGTGTACTGAATGCGGTTCTCTGCATAAGACACAGCAATCTGACATAAAGTCACAAATTTCCAAACACTGCCATTTAAAATGACACTACATGAGCTCATTGGCCACCTGGCCAAACAGGTCTTATGTAATTGTTTAACACTTAAATTGAGAAGTAAACAATAAAAGAAGTAAACAATGAAAGGTGAGCATCTTTTTTTCTTTTCCAACAACAATGGAAGACATCGCTGAGAGAGGAAGAGGAAGAGGGATGGTGAGAGGGGGTTGAAGAGTGAGAGGCAGAGCAGTGTTGTCTAATTATTTTGCTTTACTCTTTATTGTTATTTTTAATTTTTTCCTGCACATTTATTCTGCATTGTATTTTCCTACTTACTGTTTTGTGACATTGTTTTATTTCACTCCAAAGTAAATATATCTGCTGTGCATATGTTGCACTGACCTGTTTGGTGAAAATAAATAAATAAATAAAAATATTTCAATAGCACGTGTGTGTATGTGCAAATATTTCTGTGCATGCGTTTTGGTGAATTGTGTTAGTATTTTGATAAAAAACAGCCTAGTTTGCAAAATTGTGTTTTTAAGCAATTAGAAAAAACTGTAATGACATCACCTGATAACACTGACCTTTGACCCGGGGATCAGGGGGTGCTTTGTTGCAGGGTTGCTGTAGGGCAGAGCAGGGGGGGAACTCATCGTGGCCAGTTTGGGGGGGCATGGTCACATTGGGAGGCGGGTACATGGGTGGCCACTGCTGGTGCATGTAGGGAAGGTAGTTTCCATACTGGCCGTAACCTGGTGGGGGGAAGTTGGGGGGCATCATGCCATGGACCTGCGAGGGGGGGTATGTGGGTATGGGCATGGCGGGAGGCGGAAGAGCGTTGGAGACGGGGGTTTTGTGTGGTGGTGGAGTCTCTTTGTGCGGTGGAGGTGGCGCTGCGTCGTTCCGCTCGGTGTTCATCTTTTTTACGTCTCTGTCTTTGTGAGGTCTGGGTGGAGCTGAGCTCTTCCTGTGGGGGCTGTTGTTGCTGCTCCAGCTGCTCCCCCGCCCGCGGCTGTGACTCCTGCTGCTGCTAGAGCTGGAGCTGCCGCTGTGGCTCTGCCTCCTGCGTCCCCGCCTTTGGCGGCTGCCGTCCGAGCTCCCGGAGGAGTACCGTCTGCAGCGTGTGGGCGTCTTCGGAGGCGGCTTGTTCCCATGAAGCCTTTCTTTGGTCCTGGCGGCCATCTTGCTGATCTCTGTCACACCCAAGTCCAGGCCGATAGTCTTCAACAAGTCCTGGATCTTCTCGTACTCCTCCAGCGCCTGGCGCTCGCTCTCCTCCAGTGGTTCCATCCCAGGCATATAGGCGGGGTTTGACATCTGGACCGTGATGGTCTGGTCGGAGCTGATGGTGGGCTGGCTCACGTACCTCATGTCCACCTCCCCCATGGTGGGAGTGGCCTGAAGGTGAGGCGAGGCCCCCAGTGGGAGGCCATACGTCTGAGCGATGGCAGCTTTCTGCGGCGGGTAGTCTCCGTACAGCGCCTCCTCTGTCACATCTCCGTACAGATCCAGGCCATGGTGTCGGATAGGCTCGGACGCCGGTGGAGGTTTGGGCTCCTCTGAGTCTCCGTACAGGAACTCCTCTTCATCTTCGATGTCATCCACCGTCTTCTCCAGAGCCTTGGCTCCCGCGGCCTGCCCTCCCAGCAGGTTGAGGATCTCTTTGATCTCGGCGTTGAGGCTGGCGCGTTGAGCCATCTGCGGGTCAGAGCGCAGCTCTGACAGCATGGAGGCCACCCTATGCGGTTCCATGCCCTTAACAGCCAGCAGCAGTTGGTCGGCCATCCGACAAATGTTGGAGCCTTCTGGACCTCTGGGAGATTCTGAGCTCTGAAACACAGAAACAGAACATAGTGACGCCCTCTCAGCACAGATCCTCTGCTGACAGGTCACATGACGAGCTTTGATTTAAAAGGAACTATATGTGTAATATTTACAGTATTAAATCATCAGAGATGAAACATGATGAACTGTCTTGTTGACAACAACACTGCAGTCAGCATGTCTCTGTATGTTCATGGGGTGTTGTTGAGTCCTACCCTGAGTGACGGTGAGTCCTCGGAGTCGTTGCGTTTCTTCAGGATGGACTTGGTTGGCAGACTCAACATCTCCTCCAGCTCCTTCCTGCGTCGAGCCATCTCCAGCTCTTTGAACCCTTTCCTGGTTTTCTCGGTGCCGTCATCTGCGCTATGGCTGCTGGAGCTCGAGCTGCTGCTCGCGCTGCGACTTCTCGGCCGGCTTTTACTGCGCCCACGGCTTGCTGCTTTGCTGTAGCTCCGTCCTCTGGATCTGGATCTGGACCTGCTGTGGAGCCGACTCTTGCTCCGTCCACGGCTCTTGGCCCGGCTCCGGTCGGGACTGCGACTCCTGCTCCGTCCGCGGCTCTTGGCCCGGCTGCGCTTGGGACTGCAACTCTGGCTCCGTCCATGGCTCTTGGCCCGGCTCCGGTCGGGAGTGCAACTCCTGCTCCGTCCGCGGCTCTTGGCCCGGCTCCAGTCGGGACTGCGACTCCTGCTCCGTCCGCGGCTCTTGGCCCGGCTCCGCTTGGGACTGCGACTCTGGCTCCGTCCATGGCTCTTGGCCCGGCTCCGGTCGGGAGTGCAACTCCTGCTCCGTCTGCGGCTCTTGGACCAGCTCCGGTCAGGACTGCGACTCTGGCTGCGGGCGCGGCTCTTACTCCGTCCCCGACTCTTGGCCTGGCTCCGGTCCGGACTTGGTTCTCGACTTCGGCTGTGAGGGCGACCACAGCTCCGACTCCGCTCGTACTCTGGTCGAGAAGGGTAGTCTCTGTATAGAAACAGGGTCTTTAACTGGACTGGATCAGATCAGCACCGAGTTTAAGACCCTCATGATTCTCTTCATGTTTATTTACTTTAAGAGTGAATACTCATGAGACACTATAAATATTAACATTATAACTACACACATTATAAATATTAATGATGCCAGTATATGAATATTAATGAGCACCTGTCATGATGGCGTAAGGGGGCAGACCCAGGTGGTCCAATCAGTTCGTTGCCAACGGTGATGACCAGGTTGTGGTCCAGGGGAACCGGCCTACGAGGTGACAGAGACCTCTGCAACAAATATGAAAAAAATCCATTCAACAGTTCACATGTCAACACACCCGGTCCGGACTGAACACACCTGGTTCTGACGTCACAGGTCCATTTTAGTGAGTTTTGGAGGTTCTGGATTACAAACAGATCTTTGGTGGGTCAGTCCAACTGTCAGCTCCATGAACATGAAGAACCACATGAAGGTCCATGAACTGGACAGATGCTGAGTGTGACGGATCAAAGAACCGAGCCTCTGTAGCCGGTTTGTGATGCTAGCTGACGTCAGCTCAGTAAGGTGTGTTTCCGCTAATGACCGTAAAAAGACTGATGACGAAGTGAGGCTTGGGCATTGAAGTTACCGGAAGTTGGCCTGATGTTTGGGTCAGAACCTTTCAGAATGAAAAGAGTTGTTGTTGAAGTCCGACCCAGCTGACAGCGGTGGTAAATGGACTGTGTTCTGGTGGAGTTTGGTGGGCAGGTGCTAATAAATTATGCTCAGAGCTCTTGGGAGCACAATTCATCCTCCAGAGTCAGAAACATGAACGAACCCAGTCTGAGCGGGAAAATCCACATTAGCAGCGTCATTCGGCACATTTGGAGACCGGCTCACTCACCTCTCTGGACGGTCCACCGGCCCAGTACTCTCCGCCTCGGTGACTTCCTGGCCCGGGGGAAGGGTACTTCCTGCGCGGCGGGGAGCGGCAGTACGAGTCGGGGTGACCGTGGTCGTGGTAGCCGGGGTGGTGCGGAGGTCTGGGCCGGTTCCTCTCATCTCTGTAGCCCGGTGCCGGGTACGGCCCACGGGGCGGCGGACCTCGGCCTCTGCCTTCGAAAGGCGGCGGGTAGCCTCCTCTCGGTGGAGGCCGACTGCGGTACATCTCCTCCCTCAGAGACTGTGTGTGGTCCCACGGTGAAGCAGCTCCGCTGTGCAGCTTTGAATGTGCACAGAAAGCCGCAGGCGCTTCACTTATAATAATAACGGAGCTCTTTATAAAAACTCTTACTCTCTACATGCAGGCACGCGAACCTCCTTCTTCTTCTGCGCCTTTAACGGCAGCTTGCATCATCGCTGCTGCTTTACCGCCACCTGCTGGACTCAGTCAGCCATGACTGTACAAAAGATGTTGACTAACTGACGATGAGGACGTCATTTGGTCTCAAGACTTATCATTTGAATTCGACAGTTTTTCACTCTAATGTCGTCTAAAAAAAAAAAAAAACTAAAAAACTAAAATTGAGCTGGTGACCCATTTAAACACTGTCAAGTCAACAAACCAGATTAGTTCCAGATTCAAAGAAAATGAACAGATGAGGAACAGCAGAAAAAAAGATTGTTGTTGTGACATTGATCTTGTCCCACAGTTCTCTTGAGGTCTTTGTTCTTTGTTCAGTCCTTAAGACTGAGAATTTTGAGAATTTCACTTGCCTGAAAGTTTCTTTTTTTTCTACCTCTACCATTTTGGTCCTGGTATTAATTGGTGGCATGGTCTAAAGTGACTCTACAGTGCTTGGATTGCATCTGAAGACAGGAAATGAGCTAAATCTCCTTATGATGGATATATTCTCTTGTTACTCTCTTTCTCTTGATACTTCTATTTGTTTTACCAATTCAAGAAAAAACGACTGAAGCTCTTAAATTTGCCAAGTGTTGTCATAGCCAGCCCAATCTTCAGACCTTAACTAAAAATTAACTTAATTATGAACTTTTTTTTTTCATTATACACAAATGCATCTTTGTTATTTTGGCCAGTTGCCATTTTCTGCCAATAAATGCTCTAAATTACAAAATTTGTATTTGGAAATTGGGAGAAATGTTGTCAGTAGTTTATAGAATGAAACAAAAATGTTCTTTTTACTCAAACACATAGTTATAAAGAATAAAACCAGAGAAACTGATAATTTTGCAGTGGTCTCTTAAACCTTTCCAAATTATTATTTTTTGTACATACATACAAAAAGGTGAACAACAACTAAGACTGGACTACTAACGGGGACTGACTGACTGAGAAGGACTTCTGGATTCCAGGACCTCTGAGAGTTCCAGACTTACTGGATTAAACTGGGTTAACTGTCACTTTGGACTGGGCATTATTTTTGGAAGAGGTAGCACTGAAGCACAAAGTTAATGACTTGCTGCTGTGCATCTGTGTCTCTCTATCACAGGTTCCACTGCTGCTGTAATCATTCTATCATTCATTGTAATTGTACGACATGTTTGTGTTGATTGTTCTGTACATGTGACATCCATTGCACGTCTGTCCGTCCTGGGAGAGGGATCCCTCCTCTGTGGCTCTTCCTGAGGTTTCTTCCACATGTTTTCCCTGTTAAAGGTTTTTGTGGGCAAGTTTTTCCTCACTCGAACTGATGGTCTAAAGACAGAGGGTGTCACTCCCTGTACAGATTGTAAAGCGAGGAAAATATATTTTGGGTATACAAATAAAATTTTATTTGATTTGAAAATCCTGCAACCTGACCTGCTTTATGATCTGATGTTGAAGACCTGAGAAGATCTCAGATCTATCTGTAAACTTAACTTCTTAAATATGTTTTTTCTTGTCATAAAGCATTTGGAAGCTTGATCATTCTAAAAATATTTCAGATCCTTTTAGAGAAGTCTGAAAAAGACAAACATGAAACAACTTCAGAAAATTACTGAACACTTTCAGAAAAAAACAAAAGATTTCACGTGTTGACATGACTATACAATATGCGTGTTGTTTCTGCAACCTTTTGAGTCTGATCACAGAGCACAGAATCAAATCAGTAAAAAGACTGAGTCATTAGTGTTCAAACAAACTTGAAGCACAAACGATGAAAATGTTGATTAATGACAATGACACTTTTTAAAATTTAAACTACACTTATCTGCAAAAGTAACAGCTGTGTGTGTCTCAGATTATAAAAATGATTTCCACATGAACAAAATGTTTCTGCTCTTCAAAATCACATCCAGATCTGCAGGTTCATAGAATTCATTCAGGAATTGAAGACTGAGATCAAACAGCTGATCAGTTCATATACAGTTTATTGTTGAAGACATACAAAGCTATTTCCCATGTATGATGGCTGTTCCTACACAATAAGAAAACTACTAACCAGATGGGATTCTTCATAGCTGAGTTTTATGAACTTGAATAAAGTTGTGGTTATTTGAATCAAACTGCCTAGCTATGATCAGAACTAAAAGAGATAACATAAAAACAACAAAAAAGTTTTACACCTCTTAGCTTTTCTCTGAAGCCATCTCCCATTTCTCCAGAAAATCCTGGAGGTTTAGATTATAAACATCAATGCCTTTGGGGGACAGATGAACGCCGTCGGTCCGATACAGACCTGTGTTTGCGCCGCACCGTATGTTGTCATGGGTCAGTGAGGTGCCACCCAGGTCTGAAATGATGTTTTGGATCCTGCGATTCACCGTGGTTCGGACCAGATCGACTTCATGGCTGTCATCTGAGTGGCGCCACGCCCTGCGAGGGAGGATGTTGGACCACACAAGGACACACTGCGGGAAGATGCTCCTCATGGATGTCAGGTCCTTCTTGACAGAGGCCAGCAAGTCAGTGGGGCTGTCGGTGCTCAGGTCGTTGCCGCCGAGGTGTATGATGAGGACATCTGGGTTGGGCCAGGTGACCTTCAACTGGTGGAGCTGGGGCAGGAGCTGTGGCCACGTCATGCCCTGAGTACCCTTCCACCAGATGGCCACCTTGCTAGGGTCCATGCCCAGCTGCATACCTACCTCTGGAGACTTGGCCCGTGACTCAGCCCAGAAGACCAGTGAATGACCACAAATCCAAATGTTCTTGGGCTCACTGCTGATCGGCTTGCCTACAAATTTTCACAGAATACATTTGTAAGTCGTAAAGCCTGAAGAATCTTTTTTAATAGTTGATACAAACTATCTCTGACTGTACATTGGGCCCTGAAGATGGTTTCACAAAGATTTGTTGGTCTGGTCTGTAGACTTTGGCCATTATTGATTGTGCTCTTAGACCAGTCTAATAACCTTATCAATGTGAACTACAGAAATGTTAAAAATGGTCTTCCAGCACCTTTGCTGTGGAAAAATCTGAAATTATGGAAGAAGATGGACAGATGTCAACATGACTCTGATATCTATGGAGGTTTGACTAAATCCACTTGATGTTTGTGAAACCTTCATATCAAACATTATTTAATTGACTTGTGCAATAGTTACTCTATCAGGAAAGTTTGTCATATACTTTACAGTTTAACCATTTCATAGTGATAACAAATTTAAAATGCACTAATGTAAAACCAAAAGACGACGGACTGATCACAGGAAAATGTCAATGTAGTTAACTTCTGGAGAATCTCACATTTTAGTGTTGGATGCTTAATTTAAGACAATTATCTGTCCACTTCTTAAACAATAATAAAATTCTTAGTCTGATCAATTAAGAGATCAAAATGATCACCTACCTTCACCATCAAGACAACAAATAGTGCCATTCTGCAATGCACAACTGTCATTTCAAACCTTCAACTAAACTTTAAAATCAAACTGCATTCATGATAAAAAAAAAGATTAAAGATTTGAATGTTTGATGCCGTTTAGCTGCAGATTTATATCGTCTCCTAGCTAACTACTGACTTCATGTATCACATCGCCCATACATTTTGCTGGCTGTGTATGGAAACGTAACGTGCAACAAAAAACAGCAAAGCTCTCAGTAAAAAATCTGAATCCTGATAATATTTAACACATTACTTAAACTTAATTCTATCATTATCATCATAATTACAAATCTTTGCCCTCATGAAATTAAAACAAATTCTTGTTCTAAGTTTCTGATGGTCTAAAGTTCATTAAGGGTCCAGTATTTCATTGAGAGAAAGGAAATGAACTGAATCTCATACTGCATCAACACCATTACACTTGGTTTGTAAGTGTTTCAAGCAGAAACAGAAGAACAAGCCAATGAATGAGTGAATGAATATCATGCTGAAGGTAGCCCATCATGTCATCATCATGCAATGAACATGTTGTAGATCACAGAGCTGTGGAGGGTGTCTCATGGGTGTCTGAAAAGTTGATTAAACGGCACGATCATCTACATGTTTCTTTTGTAGGTCTTTTGAAGGTTATTTGAGACATTTTTCCATTTCTGTTCCCCGACTCCATACTGGACCTCATCAACATTTCCACCTCAGTCTAAACTGTTTTTCTGCTCTGTGACATCACAGGATAGCAACATGTGAGCAGAAGTTACCTGAGTGGTGTGTTTAAAGGAAAAGATGAGACTCGACGTGTGATCACATTGGGTTTAAATACGCATGAATGAGAGGTGACGGGCAGCCTACTGTTGCTCAGGTGATGGAAGTGCAAAAGTTCAAACACCATCTGAGACATGATGATCAGTGTTTAATTCAAAGACTGAACAAAGAACAGACCACAAACATGAAGTCTGGATAACAGTCGGCAAAATGTGCCAGCATCAAATACAGTATTATCTGACATCTAAACATGTTTAAAACAATGACCTTGTAAAGAACCTTGGCTGTCTAACAGGACTGTTGTAGTGCATGAATTCATGACTAACTAAATCTAAAGATTCCTGATATCACTGACTCAACATTAACATTAATATTGACGAGCCAAAGATAACAATATTAGACTGATGAACCCTAAACGCTCTCTATGATAGCTCTGTGGGCTAACCTTAGCTTCAAAGACTGAAGGGACAGTTAGCTCACAGCTTAGAGTTGTGAGGGTCCCATTCAAAGGTATTACAGCTGACAGGTTTAAAAATACTAATGTGATTAATAAATACTTCTTTAGTAGGCTGAACTCATTAAGAAGTGTGTAAGCTCAGATAAGATGTTATGAAATATTACTCAAACCATATTTATAAGAATTACTATGACATTAGAGATGGGTGGCTAGTAAAATCTCTCTGTTAGCTTTCTTTCTTTCACAGTAATTATGTTTAGAAGGCCATTTAGAATATGTGATATACTTATACTTGTGATATACTTATACTAATATAAAATTGAATTTAAAAAAATAGCTTCAAGGCTGTATGACATTACTAAACATTAAAAAAAAAGCATTATAAGATTTACTGACTGTGTCTCAATTCAGGGGCTGCATCCTTCGAAGGATGCATTACTTCAAATGCAGCCTTTTCCCTCTTTTTTGGGGATGCACCGCAACTATCCTTCACAGCCTCACATATCCCAAGATCCTTTGCGCACCGCTGTTCACTGCGGGGAAACATACAACAATGGCCACCAAGCGGCGAGGAATTCACATTTGAATGTAAGTATTGTTTTTTTTAAATAATGTAATTACTTTTACTTATTACTACCATTACTTTTACTAATTACTTATATTTTATTGCGTTTTCTCAATGGCTACATTAAAAGTACCAACCGACAGCAGGTGTGCAGCTGGTGATGCAACCAGGAAAAGCTCATTTAACAACAGCTGATGCGGCCTTTGAAGGACCCTCAGAAGGACTCGCCTTCGAAGACCGCGTCCTTTGAAGCATGCAGCCCCTGAGTTGAGACAGCCTGTGAATATAGAGTTACTTGTGTTAGCCATTGGTGAGTCACGTCTGACACTGTTTGAGCTAACAACCCCTATATGATGGTCAAAGCTACTGACTTTAGCTTTCTGAGCTAACAGTTTCACAGGCTTGAAGGACAAATTCTGCTGGCTATGACTAATTTGACTAATATGACTGATTTAATTTAAAAAAACCTGTCAGATGAAAATGAGACTGTCTGCAGTTCGGTGTGACCTCAGGGATGTGCAAACGTCTTCAGTCATGCCATTCTTACCTCGGGGACTCGTCATGACCTTGGTGACCAAACATTAATGGATTCCAACAGTGAAGAGCTGAAAGTTCGACTTCGAGTTTTTCGATTCAAGGTTTGGTGACTGGACTACAACAACGATTACAAATGTAATATGCAATGAAGTAAAAGCATAGCCTGAACTGCTGCTGAAATAATGTAACTGTGCCACCAATTTAAGATATAAATAAAAATTTGCGTGTAGTCTTGTAGTTTGTAGCTTTACATCCAAACAGACTTAACAATTAGGCTTTAGTTGGTGTGGTCACAATCACGAGTAGTCTTCTGGATCTTCTCTGGATACCTGAAAATTGCAGCTTTGAATTTCCTTCATGGTTAAATCGGCCTTTCAGTGGCTCTTGCACTCACTCCTGTCAATACAACCTTAAATGTTAAAATCAAGGTAATTCTTTCTAGACTGTGTCCTGGACAATTCAAACCATGTCTGTGAACGCCATCTTAAACTAAAAACAAACAAATAGTATCTAACTAGTTAACATGAGAACTGTTAAATAAGTAAGTATGAGTTGTACTCCATACTTAGATAACAAACAAAACGGATCAGTCTGTACTCCTGTTTGTATCACTTTGTCTGCATCCTACAACGTGATTCCTTGGCAGCTGAGTCTTATTTACTTTATTTGAACAGCATCATGTAGCAGGTTTGATATCTCTCTTTACAGCTTTTACCATCAACCAACACCCGATCAAATTTAACTTTAGAGTGTTTTTATACTAGCTGTACTGTGTTTACACTCAGTGGTCACAATTTAAGTACAACTTCTTTGTATCAGGTTGTGTGTGGGAGAACACAATGATTGTTACAATAGTAGTCGATAGTTTGGACAATGCTGATGTGGTACCAGCTGCTGCGGAGTCTATTAAAGTACAGGTGTGAGACTCATTTGGTGAAGGAAGGCTGTTGTAGAGGTGACAAGGTGTGCCTGCTGAGTGACCACTGAGTGTAACAGTATCTAACCTGGAAACACCTAAACCAAACAAAACTACTTTCCTTAAAGTATCAGTGTAAATAAATGTCTAGCTATCGACTGAGTATCTAACCAAAATCACTTCTTTGGTTCTGACCAAAGTGTTTCTGTAGGATCAAATCCCAAAGCTGGTACAAACACTATGTCAATTTCATGTTTACTTTAATCAACTAAAGTATAAAAAACAGGTAGTATTGGCTGCACTAATATTTAGACATTTTGAACAGTACTTAAACTAACTACATGCCTATGTTAACCTCTCATCATCTCATCTGACTATATAGAGCTTTTTGGGTTCCTTTATGACGAGGTACCAATAAAGACACCGTAGAAAGAGAAAAAAGATGTTACTTTGTGGAGCTCAGATTGCAGTTTGGCTTCTTGTCTTGATTGCTGGGATGAATCACTTGGCTCAGCTAATGCGTAGCTCTGCAGTGCACTTAAGACATCTTGGTAACCTTAAAGACAGACTTGTGGTTCCATGTTGGGGCATAGTGGTTTATGTGCAGTTACTACGTCAGAAGTTTGTGGAGGATGCAAGAGCTTCTAGAAAAATGTATAAGTGTGTAAGTAATCAAAAGTGATCAAAGATACTCCATGTTAACATGCAAACATCTGTGTAACTTTGTAGTGGAGCTACAACTACTGAGTGAAATCCTGAGCTGAACTTTGATTCTCGCTTTTTACCCTGTGAGAATCTACGGTGACACAGAAAGACCACTTTGACTTGGAAGCATAAATCAAACTTAGCTGTTGTCTCTATGACCGAGCCTAGCAGAGCTACTGAGGCCTTGCTAATCATTTGTATACTTAGGCCGCATTATCTCTAAGTTTTGTCTGGATCTGTTATAATTTTTCTACCACATCTCCGGAGATGTGACTAATCTTTACCTATGTGTTTGTCGGACAGCCTGGCTAACTGTCTGGGAGAAAGAATATTTTTACCTGTTCAAAGTCCCCGTCAAGTCAAAGAAAATGAAAACATGGTGTTTATCTTCTTTAATCCTAAAAGTAATATAAACAGCAGGCAGCTGTAAAATGTTATCTCAAAAATGTTTGATCAAGCAGCACGCCAACATAACCTTACTGATTGTTGAATCCCTGTAAGTTAAAGGTAATTATTTGTAATTCAACAGTTGATACCTGGGGAGATCAGTGTGCCGTCCTTGTTCTTCTCTTCTTTCTTGCGGGTGAGCCTTTCCTTATACTGCTGCTCCCTCTTTTCCATAATCCTCTGATTATACAAATCCAGCTGCAACATAAAAACACAACACCTGGTCAAAGCTTTCTCCTGTACAGCTTCAATACAGTCTCACAAGTCATCCGACTTTTACTTCTTCAGTTTAGATTTCACAGAAATCGTTTACTTTTCTTTTACTTTGATCTGATCTGAGCACAGTCATACCACTGCTGAACATACCTTCTCCTTCTGCTTGGTCTTTATGTCCTCGTCTGTGTCTGCTGAGGTCTGAAGACTAGAGGTTGATGGAGACTCTGTGGGTAAACTGAACTGGACTGTTTTGACTGGTTTAGCTGGCGGCTGCGCAGCCAGAGATTTGACAGTCTCAATGACCTTCAGGCATCTGGCCACTGTGGTAGAAATGGTTGCTTGGTCGCTGCTTGTAGAGCTTGATGTTGCTGGTGTTGATGTTGGTGTTGGTGTTACTACAGCAGTTGTTACAGACTGCAAAGGACTGCAGGAGATAAGAGGTAACGATGCAGAAGGCTGGCCAATAAAAGGAAGGACTGCATGACTGGTGGGTGGAGCAAAAGGAGGTTGTCCAGGAGAACGTCGGGGTGGAGGCCCAGGAGGAGGCCCTGGAGGAACCTGTCCAAGATGCGGTGGAGGAGGCCCAGGAGGAGGTCCAGAGGGGGGTCCTGCAGTAGGGCCAAATGTCTGGGGTGGTTGACCAGCTGCAGGAGGAGCTGTAGTGCCCATGCTGAGGGTTGTGGGGCTCTGAGTCGAGGGAATCTGGGTAGTGATTCCAAGGGGCCAGTTGATTGGTGGGGGTGGATGCTGATAGTGAGCAGGACCACAAGGTTGTTTCATGGGAGGAGTGGTGAAAGGTGTGCTCCCTATTGTTTTGGTAAGACTCTGCAGCTGTTGTGCCTTCTTTAGTGCCTCCAACTCTTGCTGGTCCAGGAATCCTTCATAATCCGAAACAGCATCATGTCTGCTGAATGGCTCCACACTGGAGGACCTCACAGGGGACGGGGAATGGATGTGATCCAATTCAATGGATCCAGTTCTACTTGTTCGCAGTGCTTCCCTTGGTGATGACAAAGTCTCTCTTTCTATGGAAGAAGACTTCGGGCTGTAGATCTTTTCTTGGGCTCGGCTTGCCAGTTTGGACATATCTCCTGTGCTAAGTTTCAGGCCAATCGTACGGAGTAGACTCTGGATCTTGTCGTAGGGTTCTGTCTGACTCTTTGGTTCCTCGCTGGTTCTCTCTACTGAGGACTGTTTTTGGCTGACTTGTTTCTTTTCCTCTTCCAGTGTCAGGCTGCTGCTGCTGGGTTGCTCTTGCGCCAATCCCACAATCCGAGAGAAACCCCTGCCATCTTGAATCGCCCGCTCATGAGGCAGAAGGTCATCATTCACATAAACCGGTTTTGATTTCTTTTCAGCATCCACCTTTTTATTCAGCATGTCAAGGAAGCGATCGAGTGGTGGTTTCTCAGCTGGAGGTGATTGGCATGGTGTTGTGTTTGTCAGTTTGGGAGAGGGGCTTCGAGGAGGCGGTTCTGTGGGAGAAGGAGGTCTGAAAGGGTGTCGGGAAGATGAAGGGGAAACAGTATAGTGCGATTGGGTGGAGGCAGCAGGAATTCGCAGAGGATGAGGAGAAGATGATGAACTATGCTGTTCTGGAGAATGGCTCTGTTTGACAGGACAATACGGATCATTGTATGGTCGGTCTGCGTATACTGGGTCGTAGTATCGGTCGTCATAGGGTTCATCATAAACATCGTAGCGATCGGTGTAACGCTGGCTGGCAGATGGATGGCCAGCATACGGTGCTTCACCATAGGGACGGTCATCATACGGGCGTTCACTAAGAGGTCGACTAATGTATGGATCATTATAGCGATCATCGTAGCGCCGATCTTGGTACGGACTATATGACCGGTCATAAAAAGGATCGTCATAGAGGTGAGACAGATGGCCTTCTGGTTGTTTCTTCAAGGTGGATCGGACTGGTTTATACTCAGTAAGTGGGACGGCGATCCTGCCATGGTTGTAGTCTATGCAGGTCCTCTGTCCAGGGTCTACGTCCACCAGAGACTTTTTGTAGGCGATCATCTCGTTCAACTCCTCCAACTCACGCTTCTTCCTTGCCAGCTCGTCGTCCATGACTCCAACACGTCTGGGAGGAGGACTCACCTCCCTCCTCCTCTTTTGACTTTCTTCTCGCTCTCTGCTGGTCTTGCTTCTCCTCTTGTGGGTCCGGTCCTTGCTTCTGTCCCTGCTCCTGCTGCGACTCCTGCTGGAGCTCTTGCTTCGGCTGCGACTCTTCTTGGGGCTGTTGGGGTGCCTGTTTGACCTCTCTCTGCTTCGGCTTCGCCTGTGCCTGCTTCTTTTATGGTTGTGGTCTGCACTGGTGCTATGTCTCTGTTTGATGATGCGTCCAAACTGGTCTCTGGGCGGACTCCTGCTCCTACTTTTACTCCTACTCTTGGCCCTACTCCTACTTTGACTCCTACTTCTACTTCTGCTCCTGCTGTATCCGTATCTATGCCGAGCTGCACCATAATCCCTTCTACTGATACCGGTCTTGCTGTCCTGTGATCTAAGACTCTTCACTACCGCCTTTAGCTTTTCTGCATCTGGTTTTCCTTTCCTGAAATATCAGAAGAAAATGAAACGCATCACACACGAGTTTAGCCTCTTAGAATACTTTAGTGTTATTTCTGTACATCCTGTATAGATGCCAATGTGAAATACATAATTTACGCAGAGCCAATGTTAGATACACATTACAGAGAAGTACAAAGCCAATTCCAAAAAAGCTGAGATGTGTAAAATGTAAATGTTATTGGGGCAGGCCTTAATACCTTAAAAACTTGATGGAAAATACCATGAAATTATTTATTTCACTGATTTAAAAATAACATGTAAGTGATTTTCCAACAGAACAAATAAATTCAGAACTCACTCAGTGTCTTCGGAAGACTTTGTCAGCTTGATGGTCATCTACCAAACAAGACAAACACATTAAAGACTGTCAACAATGATCTCTGACAATATCCTGTGACTAACTGATTTTTAATCATTTGTTAAATACAGAAAAAAAGAGCTGATGAGACGAACTTGAATTAATTCAGGCTGTTGTAACACACAAGCATAACACCCTGACATCATCCTGTCAAATACAATATTCCTGACTGACACAAGACGAAGTTGGGTTCATGTAGGTCAAAGGGTTCAACAAAAGTAGGAAACATGTTTGTTGAGTCCAGACCGAAGTGAAAAATATACCAACAGAAACAAGAGGAAGCTCTTTAGATATAAACCCAGTCCTAACCTTTCCTTTGGTCACTCCAACACCGCCCAGTTTACGAACAGGCAGGAAGACGCTCTCCACGTGACGTTTGATCCTGATGGCCTGGTTCCCCCCCTCCGCTGTTTCATGCTGGAGAAAAAAATAACCTTGCTAACCCTAACCTAATAATCTTGTTTGATCAAGATAATGTTCAAGATAAAATACATCATACAAATCAGAACGAATCAGAAAGTCAAGAACCAAGACATGTCAAGAATCAGATCACTTCAAGGCTGAGTTTAAAGTCCTCCATCCTGGAACATTTAATCTGACATCTGAAACAAACTGGACTGAAGATCAGAGACAACCTGGTCATTTCCTGACCATCTGAGACCATCAGTCATGATAAAAAGGAAGAAGAGGACTCACTGGGACAACGCTGAACTCAACCTTCTCATTCAGCTCCAGTTTCTTCTTCTCGATCACCTCGGACATGTGGAAGTACAGCTGAGGGTTCTGAGTGCACTTGATGAGCCCTGAGTCATCCGAGAACTCGATTACGATTCCCTGGTGAAACACACAAAGAATGAAAACATGCTGCAGGGTTCAGCCAATTGATGTCAGTTTGAAATGTTGGCTCTCTGGCTGCACTGACTCAAACTCTGAACTAAACGAACTCACGACTGACGCGAGCAGATGGTGGTGATAGTCTTACGTGTCGACGCTGTTCAATGGACTCTTCAAAGGAGTCGGGGAGAATCTCTACGTAGGTTGCTCGTTCTTCTTTGGTCTCCTGATGGGTGGCGATGTTGAAACGCACCTTCACAGATCAAACACAGTTAAGAATGAGAGCTCTACAGAAAGAAAGTGCTGATTTCAGTTCAGGGAAACAAAGCTGCACTTCAAATACAGATTGAGCATTGTTTTGTGTGGACACACCTGAGAATTGTCCTTTAATTAACAAACATTGGCTGATATGTGTCATGTTAGCGATTAGCTGTTAGCCAACAGGCATCTATCAAAGTAGGTCTGAGTTCATAAAATCAAACCTCAATTTGTCACATTCAGATTTAACAGGAACAATTAAACATGATTTGACTTTGATTTCTTTGTAATTACATGTCTGTAAATCAGACCTCACCAGGAGGAAATACAGACACACATGTCTTTTGTTGTCTTAACCCCAACCTGTCTACAGTGTGTATCCTGGTTTGATCTAAATCACTTCCTCTCACCTTGTCTCCATCCAGCATGGTGGCGGTTGTCAACAGATCATTGGGACAGAAGGAAAGCTGTTTCTGTAGACCGTCGATGGTCATCACCAGTCGACCCATCTCTGGGTCTGTGCTGGCTTTGCCCCCTGCTGCAGCTCCGCCTCCAGTGTCAGGTGACTGATTCTTTATCATCACCTCCTCCTCCTCCTTTTTCACATCCATCTTTACCTCCTCTCCTCTGTCTGCTCCAGGTTTTCCTTCCACCCCTTCGTTCTCCTCTTCATCTGTTTTCTCCACTTTAATTTTGAGCTGAAAGAAAAAAATATGATTAGTAAATTTGACAAACGTTATTTTGAATATCAGACTCCAGAACTTTTCCAGGGTTTCAAGATTTTTCCAGTATTTTTTGTACCTGTCCAAGGAGAGTCTGTCCAGCTTCAGCGCCTCCCCCACCTCCTAGTTGCTCCTTCGGCTCCATCTTGATCTTCTTGATGTTTTTGGAAATGGCTTTGAGGACGGTGCCTTCGAAACGCTCCTTGCTGATGTCGTCCATCGTGTCAGGGACTCTTATTTTGAAGCCGAGCGGCGTCCACTGCAGGACGTCAGGAAGTGAGAAAGTAAGCGGTAAGAAACAGGTGAGTTAGTTTTAGGCCCTGACTACACAAATATGCAGCCTCATCCAATACGCTGTCTTTTTGAAAAAGTTTTGTTGTAGCAGCCACAATAGACTAAGTAGTTTCTGTAGTACGAGCACAAGCCCGTAGTCTGCCGTTGTTGATATGATGCGTCTAGCAGCAGAGATTGAGGTTAAAGGTTAGAGAGGCGGGGCTTATACGTCATAGATTCTGAAAAAAAACTGCCTTCGCTGTCCAGATGACTCTGGGCTATCCGTTGTTTTAGGATTTTCCCACTCTGGGACCCGTTCTCAGAAAATACCAGTTTCACACCTCGAAAAAGCCGGATCCGTCTGGACTTGAGGCCGAAACTATAAAATATTTATACAGATTCGACAAAAAGTACTCGTGTGGACAGGCCCTCAGTTAGTTTGTGAGTTCAGTCGTCTGAATTCTATCTATTACTGTCTATTGACAGCTTCTCACTTTGCATTTGGCTGCCTCCAGCGCTGCTGCCACCTCCTCCTTCTTCTTCCTCTCCACCTCCTCCCTCCTCTTCCTCTGCTCAACCTCTTGTTTTTTCTTTTTGGCCTCCTCCTCACGTCTTTTCTGCTCCTCCAGGATTTGGTCCTCTGCCCTCTTTGTCCTCAGGAGCCTGATTGCTCTCTTCTTTGATTTCACCTACAGAAACAAAACACCAGTGCCAGGACATCAAACATGTTCACTTCCTGTTGTGAGGTCAGTCCAGCGGTGAAAACAAACAGGAAGTGGCCTTTAAACTGGGGTCAGGGTCATATCTGTCAGACTCACCGTGGCGACTGTAAACTCCACCTCCTTGTGGATGTCTGTGGCTGTGAACTCTGTGTCGCTGAAGTTCTCACAGATGTCGAAAGGAAGCTCGCCATGCTCGTCAGAGTTGACAATGCCTTCGTCAGCTCCTAGCCAAGTGATGATGCCCTGAAAGAACAAGAACCAGATCTCACTGATCCATTGATGATCTGAACACCCTCTGTCTGAAGTCGCTGTTAAAGGGAGAGTTCAGCATATTTCACTGTGGATGGATAAGGCCTTGAACACAGGACTTGATCTACAGCCATGAATGTGTTAAAACACCAAAGTTGCACAATAACGCCATCAGAGACAGAGATGAAGAGAAGAAGGAGAGGAAGAGGTTGACTCAAGGGTGCCGTTTAGGTCCTGATGTACTACAATAACTGTAGTCTGTCACTATCAGTGTTACTGCCATGATGTGTTTTCTGCACTTTTCTTATAATTTTTAACAGCAGTTAACTACTTACCTCAAAATGAATGACGTGTTCTGTGCGTGCACATATGCATCTCTGAACAACACTGCAACATTACCAGTTTCTGCTAGGCACACTAACTAGCCTAGCTCTTAGCAATGGCTTCTCTCTCCTCTCCTCCTCTCTCTCCTCTCTCTCCTGCTGTGTGTATGTTCAGCTACTCCTCGTCCTCCTTCAGCAATAACAGGACTTGTAATAAAAGTAGTTTATTTGTAGCTTTGGAGGCGAGGCTGATTGATTTAGAGGCATAGTGCCGCATCACAGAACAGTCAGTATCTGCTATAGTTAGCAAGTCCCCTGTAGCCGGTGCGGTACCACCAAAGGTAGCTTCAGCTAGCCGTCACCTGGCAGTTCCCAAGCACCTGGGAGGCTGGGTGACTGTCTGAAAGAGGTATAGCCCCAAACTGAAGCCCACGGTACACCAGGAACTGCACCACGTTTCTAACAAATATTCCCCACTCCAGCGATACAACCATTGAAAGGCCAACTCTGGTCACTGGCAGCTCCATTTTACGAAACGTGAAGTTAGCAACACCGGGGGCCATAGTCAAATGCATCCCGGGGGCCAGAGTGAGTGACATCGAGTTTAATGACACCCAGTTACGCCAATCGGAGGTCACTAAAATTATCATGCATATGCCAAAACCACGTCAAACTACTTAATATTCTCTGGATGGATGACATGTAGTCATTCCACCGCTGGTTGTCGGGGTTATGTCTGGACTGAACTTATATAGCGCCTTTCTAGCCTTCCGATGACTCAAAGCGCTTTTACATATGTCATTCACACACTGATGACATTGGCTGCCATGCAAGGTGCCAACAGTTCAATAGGAGCAAACAAAAATTAGGAGAAAACCATTCATACAACGATGGCACAGCACAACGGACATGCAAACTGGAGGAGCCAGAGACTGAACTGCTGATCATCTAATTAGTGGACGACCCACTCTATGTTCTGTTCTACGTCCTGAGCCATAGCTGCCCGCAGTCTTACCAGTTCTCTCTTCTCCTTGGTGTAGCTAAAGGTGAATGGGACTTTGGGTTTGATGTTGGCCGCTCTCCTCTTCTTGGTCATAACATCCACCAGCAGGTTGATCAACACGTGGTCATTCTTCAGCAGTGTGACACCACAGTCCTGGCGGTCGAAGGTCACATTGGTGCTGACAGGGCCAATGTTGGCGTGAATCTGACCCGGGTAACCCTGTAAGGTGGACTACCAAGAGGCCAGAGTCAGACTCAAGAACCATGTTTGACACGACAAAGGGTTTCTTTATGTTCTCGTCAGAGTCAGTTTCATTTCAAACAAGCTTGAAAATGCAAGTAAGAACAGACGTGACAACCAACCCACAGTCATCAATACTGCTGATTATTGATCTATTCTGATTGCTCAATGAGCTGCTGTTAAAAATCAGACTTTTCCATGATGTGTTTCCTGTTTGGTCAGTTACTGAGGGGCAACAAATAGTGTGTGGTGTCTAACTCACTGTGGGCTCAATGATTGGCTGGCTGACCATGCCCTCGTACAGCTCCGTGTCCAGATGCATGTTGGGCGCCACCTCCGGCTTGACATTGGCCTTCCCCTTGAGACACTTGGAAGAGTCTTCTTCGCCGCCGTTGTCTGCATTTTGGGTCTCGGCTTCCTCGATGGCAGCAGTGGCGGAGCAGAGCGTCAGGAGGAGGGGCTCCTTCACCCTCCGAATCCGGATGGCCCGCTTCCCTGCTCTCAGCTGAGGACAAACCCAAACAGATTAATGTCTAAAGTCCAGAAGAAGGAGGGAAGAAGGTCAAAATAAGTCCCCCTGCCCCCCCAAGTGCTCACCATGATGACGGTAAACTCAACGATCTCATTGACATCCTCAGCAGTGAACTCAATGTCACTGAAGTTCTCTGTGGTGCTAAAAGAAAGCTCGCCGTGTTGGTCAGACTTGATGAGGCCTTCATTGTCTTTTAGGCTGACAATGACTCCCTGCAGAGGTAGAGTTCAAACACCAACTCAACAACAGTTAACAATGCAGATTTACACAACGGTGTGAATGGCTCTCACCTCCTCCCTCGTCTCCTTGGTGTGACTGAAGGTTGAAGGGATTTTGGGTTTGATGTTTGTGGCTCTCCTCTTTTCGCTGACAATGTCGGTCAGCAGGTTGATGAGCACCTGATCATCCTTCAGTAGCGTCACTGTGCTGTCCTTCCTATCGAATGTTAGGCTGGTCCTCAGTGGCCCGATGTTCACGTGAACCTGACCGGGGTACTGACGTTCGCCAGGCTGCGGAGCAACAAAACTGACATGGGTAAACGTCAAGAAAAAGGAAACATGACAGCATCTCAATGGGTTAATGTGTAAACTGACCTGAGGCTCTGTGATAGGCTGACTGACCACCGCCTCGTAGATCTCTGGGTCCACATTCTCAGTTCCACCTGGAGCCACTTTCACATCTGTCGCTATCAGACTGTTGTTCTGAGAGACAAACAGGAAACAGGAAGTGGTGAGTCAAAGAGAGTTTGATGAAACATTAAGCGAAAACCAGTCTGACCCAACAGGAAACAGGAAGCAAAAAGATTGACTTTAACTCGTCAAACATCAGACAGAAAAGACAAGTGTGCACCTCACCTTCTCCTTGCAGGCCGTGAAGTGGACTCGGACCCCGGGTGTCATGGCTTTGGGGTTTCCAAAGAAGGCGGCAAAGCTGAAAGTGAACTTCTCCAGATCTTCTCTCTCAATGTAGCCGAAAGTAGGCTGAGGAGCAGAGACGCCAGACCCTGGATTACTGACTCAATCTGAACTCAAACTGGGCCCGAGCTCTGTGTTAGGGACCATGTCCAAGTCAAACACAGTACACATGTCCACTACAGGACTTGCGTCAGAAACCTGGAGGCAAGGTTAAAACGTGATCTGAGTCACTCAGGTGACAGTGTGTGTTGGCGTTCTTACCCCGATGAATGAGATGATTCCTGTGGACCGGCCTGGAGGAGGCCTGAGGACACAAACAGACAGCAGTTTAGAACCTGGTTTCAACAGGTACCACAAAACAGAAAAAGCTATATGAAGTGCCATCACACTTAGTCACATGTTTATGTCTGTTTCTATTGGCTTTGAGCCGCAGCAGACACACAACTGGATCCTGAATCCATCAATAAATTATTAACAATGGACCGAAGGCTCGCTCAGACCAAAACCTCCAAAGACTTCTTGCAGAGAACACTTACTTATCAAAGGAGCGTTTTCCCAGCAGGCCGAGGGCTTTGGCGGCCTTGGCGGGATCTGGATTAGGTTTAGGGGCAGCAGCAGGGTCGGCTGCGGGTGTTGTTGTGACAGCGGGCTCCTCTATGGACTTCTTAGTTTCCCCCAGGGCCAAATCAGTGGACGGGTTTGAGATCAGAGCTTTGATCTGTAACAACAACAGACTCAGACACAAAACGTGGACCACTACAGGACCTAAACTACAGGACATGCAGCACTACAAGACTTGGACCATGACAGGACATGCACCCCGTTGTCTGCATGATGCCAATGTGAAACCAAGAGAATAAAGAAGGATCAGAACTGGGTCTGGACTCACCCACTCAGGCTGGTCTGGTGGCGGGTTGGGCATCACATCCTCTACAACAGGCTGAACACAGACATAGAGAACAGGTTCAGGTCTTACAGGTTAACTCAGCTGAACATCAGCTGGATAAGCACCTTGGCTCAAACAGAAACGATCAGTAATCAATCACAGCACACAGTGACCTGAAGTGATCCACAACAGAGACACCAATACCAGGAGGGACCTGAGGACAAGAAGGAACCTGCTGAGCTGCTCACCTCACCAGTCCAACCAGGAGGAGGGTAGGCTGGGAATCCCAATGGTGGGACACAGGCTAGAGGGGGGACAGGAGGAGGTATGGGCACAGGTCCGTATGCTGCAGGGTCCGGAGGAGGAACACCGACAGGAGGAGGAACACCGACAGGAGGAGGAACACCGACAGGAGGGGGAACACCGACAGGAGGAGGAACACCGACAGGAGGAGGAACACCGACAGGAGGAGGTGGGAGAGGTCCAGGAGGAACAGCCTCGGGTGGCCACAGCTCAGATGGTCCTTCCCGACCCCAGCCATGGGGTCCCCAGTCCTCTGGACGTGGTCTCCAGTGAGGAGGTCTCCAGTCTTCGGGGTGAAATCTCCAGTCGTCGGGGTGAGGAGGTCTAAGGTCGTCAGGGTGAGGAGGTCTAAGGTCGTCAGGATGCGGAGGTCTGAAGTCGTCAGGATGAGGAGGTCTGAAGTCGTCAGGATGAGGAGGTCTAAGGTCGTCAGGATGAGGAGGTCTAAGGTCGTCAGGATGAAAACGTCTCCAGTGTTCTGCAGGATGCAGCCAGTCGTCGGGATGCAGCCCCCAGCCAGGAGGCGGCAGTCCTCTTGGTCCCCAGTCCGGGGGCGGAGGTCCCCTCGGGCCCCATCCTTCGGGTGGCATTGGTCCCCATCCTCTGGGCGTTGGAGGGCCCCATTCATCAGGCGGCAGGTGACCCCAGCCTCCCGGCGGCGGAGGACGCCAACCTGGTGGCCCCATGTCGAACGGAGGTCCGCCATTGCCCGGCGGTCCTTTACGGGGTCTGTTCCGCACCATGGATGAGTGGCTAAGCTAAGCTAGCTAGTGAATTGGAAACCAAGAGACCGAGCCGAGTCAGTACCCGGTCTAATGGGTTCGCGCCACTGGTACTTTGTTTTCGTGTTTCTTCTGTTCTTCAGAACAGGTCGGTGACCGAATATAAACGATGATTTTCAGAGAAACGTTCAACAGCGCTCCGCTAACACACGGCGAGGTTTCTTCTTCTGCCGTATTCGTGGACAGCAAACAGATTTTTACTGCCACCAGCTGTCCGGAGGAGCACACGACAACATGGCCGCCTCACTCCTTCAGGTCTGTGATGATGTTTCAGAGTTTACTTAACATTTTTTCAGCTTTAGACGACATTAGAGTGAAAAACTGTCGAATTCAAATGATAAGTCTTGAGACCAAATGACGTCCTCATCGTCAGTTAGTCAACATCTTTTGTACAGTCATGGCTGACTGAGTCCAGCAGGTGGCGGTAAAGCAGCAGCGATGATGCAAGCTGCCGTTAAAGGCGCAGAAGAAGAAGGAGGTTCGCGTGCCTGCATGTAGAGAGTAAGAGTTTTTATAAAGAGCTCCGTTATTATTATAAGTGAAGCGCCTGCGGCTTTCTGTGCACATTCAAAGCTGCACAGCGGAGCTGCTTCACCGTGGGACCACACACAGTCTCTGAGGGAGGAGATGTACCGCAGTCGGCCTCCACCGAGAGGAGGCTACCCGCCGCCTTTCGAAGGCAGAGGCCGAGGTCCGCCGCCCCGTGGGCCGTACCCGGCACCGGGCTACAGAGATGAGAGGAACCGGCCCAGACCTCCGCACCACCCCGGCTACCACGACCACGGTCACCCCGACTCGTACTGCCGCTCCCCGCCGCGCAGGAAGTACCCTTCCCCCGGGCCAGGAAGTCACCGAGGCGGAGAGTACTGGGCCGGTGGACCGTCCAGAGAGGTGAGTGAGCCGGTCTCCAAATGTGCCGAATGACGCTGCTAATGTGGATTTTCCCGCTCAGACTGGGTTCGTTCATGTTTCTGACTCTGGAGGATGAATTGTGCTCCCAAGAGCTCTGAGCATAATTTATTAGCACCTGCCCACCAAACTCCACCAGAACACAGTCCATTTACCACCGCTGTCAGCTGGGTCGGACTTCAACAACAACTCTTTTCATTCTGAAAGGTTCTGACCCAAACATCAGGCCAACTTCCGGTAACTTCAATGCCCAAGCCTCACTTCGTCATCAGTCTTTTTACGGTCATTAGCGGAAACACACCTTACTGAGCTGACGTCAGCTAGCATCACAAACCGGCTACAGAGGCTCGGTTCTTTGATCCGTCACACTCAGCATCTGTCCAGTTCATGGACCTTCATGTGGTTCTTCATGTTCATGGAGCTGACAGTTGGACTGACCCACCAAAGATCTGTTTGTAATCCAGAACCTCCAAAACTCACTAAAATGGACCTGTGACGTCAGAACCAGGTGTGTTCAGTCCGGACCGGGTGTGTTGACATGTGAACTGTTGAATGGATTTTTTTCATATTTGTTGCAGAGGTCTCTGTCACCTCGTAGGCCGGTTCCCCTGGACCACAACCTGGTCATCACCGTTGGCAACGAACTGATTGGACCACCTGGGTCTGCCCCCTTACGCCATCATGACAGGTGCTCATTAATATTCATATACTGGCATCATTAATATTTATAATGTGTGTAGTTATAATGTTAATATTTATAGTGTCTCATGAGTATTCACTCTTAAAGTAAATAAACATGAAGAGAATCATGAGGGTCTTAAACTCGGTGCTGATCTGATCCAGTCCAGTTAAAGACCCTGTTTCTATACAGAGACTACCCTTCTCGACCAGAGTACGAGCGGAGTCGGAGCTGTGGTCGCCCTCACAGCCGAAGTCGAGAACCAAGTCCGGACCGGAGCCAGGCCAAGAGTCGGGGACGGAGTAAGAGCCGCGCCCGCAGCCAGAGTCGCAGTCCTGACCGGAGCTGGTCCAAGAGCCGCAGACGGAGCAGGAGTTGCACTCCCGACCGGAGCCGGGCCAAGAGCCATGGACGGAGCCAGAGTCGCAGTCCCAAGCGGAGCCGGGCCAAGAGCCGCGGACGGAGCAGGAGTCGCAGTCCCGACTGGAGCCGGGCCAAGAGCCGCGGACGGAGCAGGAGTTGCACTCCCGACCGGAGCCGGGCCAAGAGCCATGGACGGAGCCAGAGTTGCAGTCCCAAGCGCAGCCGGGCCAAGAGCCGCGGACGGAGCAGGAGTCGCAGTCCCGACCGGAGCCGGGCCAAGAGCCGTGGACGGAGCAAGAGTCGGCTCCACAGCAGGTCCAGATCCAGATCCAGAGGACGGAGCTACAGCAAAGCAGCAAGCCGTGGGCGCAGTAAAAGCCGGCCGAGAAGTCGCAGCGCGAGCAGCAGCTCGAGCTCCAGCAGCCATAGCGCAGATGACGGCACCGAGAAAACCAGGAAAGGGTTCAAAGAGCTGGAGATGGCTCGACGCAGGAAGGAGCTGGAGGAGATGTTGAGTCTGCCAACCAAGTCCATCCTGAAGAAACGCAACGACTCCGAGGACTCACCGTCACTCAGGGTAGGACTCAACAACACCCCATGAACATACAGAGACATGCTGACTGCAGTGTTGTTGTCAACAAGACAGTTCATCATGTTTCATCTCTGATGATTTAATACTGTAAATATTACACATATAGTTCCTTTTAAATCAAAGCTCGTCATGTGACCTGTCAGCAGAGGATCTGTGCTGAGAGGGCGTCACTATGTTCTGTTTCTGTGTTTCAGAGCTCAGAATCTCCCAGAGGTCCAGAAGGCTCCAACATTTGTCGGATGGCCGACCAACTGCTGCTGGCTGTTAAGGGCATGGAACCGCATAGGGTGGCCTCCATGCTGTCAGAGCTGCGCTCTGACCCGCAGATGGCTCAACGCGCCAGCCTCAACGCCGAGATCAAAGAGATCCTCAACCTGCTGGGAGGGCAGGCCGCGGGAGCCAAGGCTCTGGAGAAGACGGTGGATGACATCGAAGATGAAGAGGAGTTCCTGTACGGAGACTCAGAGGAGCCCAAACCTCCACCGGCGTCCGAGCCTATCCGACACCATGGCCTGGATCTGTACGGAGATGTGACAGAGGAGGCGCTGTACGGAGACTACCCGCCGCAGAAAGCTGCCATCGCTCAGACGTATGGCCTCCCACTGGGGGCCTCGCCTCACCTTCAGGCCACTCCCACCATGGGGGAGGTGGACATGAGGTACGTGAGCCAGCCCACCATCAGCTCCGACCAGACCATCACGGTCCAGATGTCAAACCCCGCCTATATGCCTGGGATGGAACCACTGGAGGAGAGCGAGCGCCAGGCGCTGGAGGAGTACGAGAAGATCCAGGACTTGTTGAAGACTATCGGCCTGGACTTGGGTGTGACAGAGATCAGCAAGATGGCCGCCAGGACCAAAGAAAGGCTTCATGGGAACAAGCCGCCTCCGAAGACGCCCACACGCTGCAGACGGTACTCCTCCGGGAGCTCGGACGGCAGCCGCCAAAGGCGGGGACGCAGGAGGCAGAGCCACAGCGGCAGCTCCAGCTCTAGCAGCAGCAGGAGTCACAGCCGCGGGCGGGGGAGCAGCTGGAGCAGCAACAACAGCCCCCACAGGAAGAGCTCAGCTCCACCCAGACCTCACAAAGACAGAGACGTAAAAAAGATGAACACCGAGCGGAACGACGCAGCGCCACCTCCACCGCACAAAGAGACTCCACCACCACACAAAACCCCCGTCTCCAACGCTCTTCCGCCTCCCGCCATGCCCATACCCACATACCCCCCCTCGCAGGTCCATGGCATGATGCCCCCCAACTTCCCCCCACCAGGTTACGGCCAGTATGGAAACTACCTTCCCTACATGCACCAGCAGTGGCCACCCATGTACCCGCCTCCCAATGTGACCATGCCCCCCCAAACTGGCCACGATGAGTTCCCCCCCTGCTCTGCCCTACAGCAACCCTGCAACAAAGCACCCCCTGATCCCCGGGTCAAAGGTCAGTGTTATCAGGTGATGTCATTACAGTTTTTTCTAATTGCTTAAAAACACAATTTTGCAAACTAGGCTGTTTTTTATCAAAATACTAACACAATTCACCAAAACGCATGCACAGAAATATTTGCACATACACACACGTGCTATTGAAATATTTTTATTTATTTATTTATTTTCACCAAACAGGTCAGTGCAACATATGCACAGCAGATATATTTACTTTGGAGTGAAATAAAACAATGTCACAAAACAGTAAGTAGGAAAATACAATGCAGAATAAATGTGCAGGAAAAAATTAAAAATAACAATAAAGAGTAAAGCAAAATAATTAGACAACACTGCTCTGCCTCTCACTCTTCAACCCCCTCTCACCATCCCTCTTCCTCTTCCTCTCTCAGCGATGTCTTCCATTGTTGTTGGAAAAGAAAAAAAGATGCTCACCTTTCATTGTTTACTTCTTTTATTGTTTACTTCTCAATTTAAGTGTTAAACAATTACATAAGACCTGTTTGGCCAGGTGGCCAATGAGCTCATGTAGTGTCATTTTAAATGGCAGTGTTTGGAAATTTGTGACTTTATGTCAGATTGCTGTGTCTTATGCAGAGAACCGCATTCAGTACACTTAAAAAGTGCCATTTCCAATTGCAAAATGCGTGTAAAGCAGAAAATGCGTTTAAAGTTTTTGAAATGAGGTTTTCCTCCCTGTGTGTCAGTTTAAACATTTGTGCTATCCACATCATTTCACCTTCGGAGGTCTTCTGAGCTTTTATTGAATTTAGAGAGAATAAACAAGATTTGAAAGAGGATGTTTGATGATGTCATTGTTGGTGTCCTCAGCTTTGGCGAAGAGTTGTGTTCGGGACGCCGAGAAGGGAAAAGTCAGCAGCCGTGACAGGAGAGTGTCTGAGGAGCAGAACAACGAGAGTCAAAAACAAAAGGTTTGACCTTCATTCATCACCTTCATGCGTGAAGCCAACATGTCACAAACACCTGCGCTGTAGACCAACCACCACTGGTGAGGACTGCAGGTAAACCAGGTGTCATCAGGTTAGTCCACCTGACTGTTTGTTCTGTGTGTTCAGGTTCTGGAGGAGAGAGAGAAGCTGAAGCAGGAGAGAGAGATCAGGATGAAGAAGAAAGAATATCTGATGAAGGAACTGGAGAGGCTCAGGAAGCAACAAGGTCAGTTCACACAGAGGCTCCATGTTAAGGTCACCTGTGGGCTGCTGACTCTGCCTTCATGTGAGTCGTTGGTGTCACATCAGGGCAGAGTGGAGGTCATGCTGAGGTCTTCATGAGCTGAGCTGCTGAATATTGCAGCCTTTCTTCTTGTGTGTGTTGGTTCAGCTCATCGATGATGTATGATGTATGAAACAGAGCATGAAGATGACATGAACTCTCTTCACTGAAGTGACATGTTTCAGAAGGTTCCTCAGCTCTATAGTTATCTCTGAACGTTCTTCAGACTCCACAGACCAAAGTGTTGTTTTATGACATGTTTGTTGTTTTCAGGCGAGCTCCTGAGGAAGAAGCGCCGGGAGAAGGGAGGCCACAAAGACCCTCTGCTGCAGGAGATCAGCCACCTGCAGGAGGAGGTCATGACTCAGATCTCCAACCTGCGCAAAGAGCATGAGACCGCCGAGAAGAAACGCAACGAGATCGACAAGGTAGCGCTCATCCTTGGCCTGAGCCCATCAGACCGGCCCAGCAGGACCAACAAGATGGCTGAGGAACAGGAGGACGAACTGCCGCCGCCATCAGAGAAGAAGAAACGTGAGGCGGAGAGGAGTCCTGACGACCGACAGGCAGCCGGCAGCTCCATGATCAAGGTACACACACCAGCAGAGGAGGTAAAACAGGAAATACTACATACAGGTCATCAAAGCCCCTGAATTTCTTAGTAAAATGTACGTAGAATATTGTGACATGAATAAGTTAAAGAGGTCACAGGTATCAGGTCTGATTTCTGATGAAAACAGAGGCTAAATATTAAAGCTGTGAACTGACGATTGTCTTCATTTACTAACCTGTAACGAAGCTTATTTCTGTTGTTAGCTGCTTTGACTTTGATCATATTTGACTTGTTAGTTTGCGTCTTTTGTCAGCTCAGGATCAGCTGAAATAGGCAGCACTGTTCACCTGAACACTCAACACAAATGTCGCTTCAATGTTTCCTTCAAAATAAGATTCCAAAGTCAGACAGTGCGTGGAGGTTGCACAGCTAAAACTACAACTCAGCAGCTGTGATTTCCAGAAATATAGTAAACTCTGAAACAAACCAAATAGTCAGATGAAGGCGGGGGCTGTTATTACCTGTATCACCTGGTAAATCCACTATAACATACTGACTTAGAAATTGAATATATGAACAGATACTACGCAGATACTTGATCTTAGCCAAAAGGCAGCGAAGCGGTAAGGTTCCCACAACACTAACTCCATCAGTCCAACAACAATTATTAATTCAGTCACTTCTACGTTATGAGAGAGGGGAGAGTCAGTGAAAGGCTTTTAATCTGAAACATCTGTACAGGGAGTAACGCGTTTTATTGATGGTAGCTTCACACCGACTGAGATAACCACTGTTACAGACAGCCGGGTCTGTGTGTGTTTTATTTTATTTTATTTTATTTTGTCTGTCTGTCATTTAAAAGTGAATGTCGTAATCTGACCTCTATGCGTTTTTAAGTGTTTTCATCACATGCAGTGACCATAAAGAGTTCAGCTTCCAGAGAAATGTTTTAAATATCATAAACCTTACTTGACACACTGTCTGATGGTGTCCCGTCAGCTTGAACTTGGACAGCTCAGTCCAAGACTGACTTTAGTCTTTACAGCTTCAGTGATAATGATAGAAAGTTTAGTGCATCTTTGTAAAGTTGTTAAATTGATGAATTTCACCATTTTTAAATATGAACCATTTCATTGCAAGCTTTTTAAAAGACCAAATGTACATTCATTTGTTTCTTTCTGATGGAAATTAAACGTTAAAGCGTTAGAAGTTACTGTTGGTAAAAAAAAAAAAAAAAAAAAGCGACTGCCGGATTCTCACAAATTGTTCGATAAACGTCTTCGAGGCTGGAATTCATTGAAGGTAAGAAACCTTTAAATCTTCAATCGAGTTTTAAAGATGAACTTTAACAAATGTTTTTGTCTGAGTGAATCCTTTCCAATTCCACTGGCATATTGACTCTCCTCCATCTTTGTTTCTTAGCAGACCTCAGAGGCCCCGCTGCCGTCGACAGTGTCTCCGGACAAGCCCTCCACCAGCTCCCCGGCTCCGCCTCCGCTCCCAGAGCCATTTGAATACTATGACGCAGGAAACCACTGGTGCAAAAATTGTAACGTCACCTCTGGTTCCATGTTTGATTTTTTCACACACTTGCACAGCAAAACACATCGAAAGGTTTGTGACAGTTTTTAATTTTTTTGTCATTTCCTGTGTGTTAGCTGTACAAGACCATGTCTTTGTTTGAGAAGGAGTTGTTTTGATATTCACACTTGTACAGTCCTTTACTTGTTTGTTCCTTTATCTTTAATTTTTGGTTTCTCTTCACAGACTCTGGACCCATATGACCGGCCCTGGGCTTCTACTCCTACCAAAACCTCCAAGAATGCTTCGTCAGAGGAGAAGCTTACCAAACCAGCCAAAGGTACTCATACTGCACATTCACAATTTCTGAAAAGTCGTCATGACGTTGCTTATTTGCCTAGTGTTGATCCCAGTATATAGATCCCTTGAATGATCCTAGTGTCTGAGTCCCTGAATTTTGTTAGGCATCTTCTACTTCCAGGTGGAGCTCAGTGTGGATCTCTTAATGGGCCTCTTAATGAAAACATTGCTAACGAAGTGACAAAGACTCGTGGAACCACAGAGGAAACTCCTGTCCACACTCCTGATGTCAATTCATTTTTTTCATTTTTCATCAGTCATCTTCAAATGAAGGCTGCTGTGAATGTAACACACTGCAGTAACCTTTGGAAAAGTGCTTTAACTTCTCATCACAGGTGTGTCCATCCTCATTTTGCTACATTTCCTGTAGTAACCCTGATATCACTGAGTAGTTTGCACTTTTCCATCGGTTACTGCTCTGAACAAAGACCACTGAACTGTACATCATCTATTTTTTAATATTTCCTCATAAGATGTTCCTCTCTAACCCTCTCCTGTCCAGACAGGTCCTGGAAATACACACGTCCATCAGGTAAACATGATTGACAGTTTATTTTATCGCCACCTGTGGGATTAAAATGTATCACGTGTGTTTTGCTGCAGGTTCGGAGTTCTTGCTGCCCGTCAGAGGATTCTTCTGCCTGCTATGTAAAGAGTTCTACGGAGATGGCATTTGTGCAGAAGAGCACGTCACCACACATGCTCATAATGAGAAATACAAGGTATTTAAATGAGGGGGTGAACCGCTGAGTGAATGTTTGAGCTTTTCCTTTATAACATGTTGAGCTCTTTTGGACTTTTTAGATGTTTATATGAATTAGTGTCGGCCCATCGCTGATGACCAATGGTCATCACCGCTGAGACCACGACCTTTGTAAATAATACCATGATTTAAAAGCAGCATTTTTCAAACTAAATGTCAAGTCATTCCAATATGACCAAGTTCTAGTCAAAAGTACAAAAGTTGTTGATGTGTTTTCCTCAGTCTCTCATCTTTCTGTTTTAATGCCTCCTTCACCAGAAACAAATGTACGAGAACCCGATGTATGAACAGAGGAGGAACCTGGACCGGCAGGCAGGACTGGCTTCAGAGACAAGTGGAAAGAAACGCAAACATGAAGACGACGAGAAGGGAAACAAAGACAAGGAGGAAAAGTCCAAACACAAAAAGGAGAAAAAGGACAAGGAGAAAAATAAAGAAGAGGATGTCCAGAAGGAGGAGAGATCTCAATTTAAAAATGAAGAGGAGGACAAGTTGAAGTCGATTAACAAAGAGGAGGATGTTAAAGATACCAAAAGTGTGAAAGAGGAGAAGCCTTTTTACAGCAAGAAAGATGGGGACGAAAAGTATGACTACAGCAGGAAGGATGAGAAATACCGGTACAGCAGAGAGGGCAGAAGAGAAGAGGACGACAGATGCAAACATAGTAGAGAAGAAGAATATCGGCACCGCTGTCACAGGGGTGAAGGTGACCGATACGACGACCGGTCCATATATGGACCGAGAGAAAATGAGGACAAGTATAAATACAGTAAATATTCAGATTTCAAATCCAAATATGACCGAGAGCGAGATGAAGGGAAACCTAAGGCCGAGAAGGAAGCTTTTAAAAAGACTGACCCAGATAAACCAACGGGGAAACCGGAGGTCAGCAAGATTGAACCTCCGCCAAAGCCCTACGACACACCCAAAATCCTCTGTGGACCCAGTCCTGCCATGAGGGCAAAGCTCCGCAAGCAGAGCCAGGAAGCCAGCAAAACACCACCTGTGACCACTTCATTTGCAAAGTTCACATGGAAAAAGAAGGAGAACGTTCTGGCAAAGGAGGCGGCAAAAGTGGCCGCAGAGTTCATCAAGGAGGATGAAGCGGCTGTGAAGCAGAATCCGGTCTCTGTGGAGGGCTCTTTTGCTAAATCTCTGGCTGTTGCCAAGGAGATTGCTCAGAAGCTTGGGGGCCAGCAGAATGTGCCTCCTCCGTGGGGATCCAACAGCGCTAACCGGGGAAGGATCCGGCCCAACCTCCCTGCACCCGCTGCAGTCCTGAGGAAAGCAACCATGATGGGTAAACCTGCACCTCTGAATACCTTCCTCTCCATCAGACCTCAAAACACAACTGTACTTGAATCTCCTTCAAAAGATGCACCGATATTCCCTGATCCTCTCACACAGGCTCTAAATGCTCAGAACACACTGCTGGAAGCTAAACCTCAGCCACCAACTGGTAGACCTGGGCCAGTAGAAACTATGTCTGGACTTACGGTTGCTGGAGTAGAGCCCTCTGAGGCTAAAGCTCCACCACCAGTGTCTCAACCTGCACTATTTGAGGTGAAACCAGCACCGCCAGTTTGTAAACCTGCTCCCTTTGAGGTGAAACCAGCACTCCCAGTTTGTAAACCTGCTCCATCGGCAGCTAAACCGGCAATGATAAAGATAGTGTCTGACGTGGCAGCTCCTGGTGTCCCGGAAAGTGAGCAAACCCGTACGGTGTTTGTCAAGCCTCCACCTTTCACGACTATGGGTGACGGATCTCAGAAATCTGAGAAAGTTAAGAGTAACCTGGCTGCAGCCAAAGCCCAGCAATTATTTCACATCTTTTACAGCAGCATTGGGCAATCAGGCACCTCCGCCATCACCAAACCAACATCTGACTCCAAAGCTGATGGAAGTGCCACCAATAAAAGTCAGCTTCCTACCTCGCAAGCTCAAAAACTTCATGCTCAGCAGCAGCCTCTTACACAGTCTCAACCTCCAACTATGGCCTGTACATCTCCACAACTACACTCAAATAAATCCCAGAGTCCCCAAACCAACTCAGAATCAGACATTCAGATCGCCTCTGTTTGGTCTTTGCAGTCTACTGCAGCTCCAACACCTGAGCTGTCACTGACTCCATCCAAAACAACATCACAAACAAAACAACCAAAACTAAATCACCCATCCCAGTCTGAGCCTCAGAGTGTACCCCAAAAACAGTCCTCCACTCTGGAATCTGAGTCCCAACTCATCACAAAATCCAAGCCTGTCGAGCTGGAACCAACATGTCAAACTCAGTCCCAGCCCAAACTGACTCCTCAAATCCAAACAGAGCCACCGTCTGAAACTGAACCAACGCAGGACGCCGAGCCCCTATCCTATCCACCATCCCAGTCTAAGGCTCAGAGTGTAGCCCAAAACCAGTCCTTGACTTCTAAATCAGAGTCTCAATTCACTGAACAATATGAGACTGCCAAGCTGGAACCAAATCATCAAATTCAGTCCCAGCCCAAACTGACTCCTCAAATCCAAACAGAGCTCCAGTCTGAAACTGAACCTTCAGCCCATCCAGAAACACATTCTGTCGCAGAACCTGAACCCAAACCGGGCCCCAAAACTAGAGGCAAGCCAACTCCGACAAAGAGAATCCCTCCTGCCCCCAGGCCTGTCCGACAAACCAGATCCCAAACCAGATATCAGACCCGGCAGCAGCAGCAAAGCCAGTCCGAGCCAGAACCTGAGCCGGCTTCAGGAGATTCTGACACGGCAGCTTCAGAACCGAAGGGGGTGGACACGTCAGATCCTGGCCCTGGTTTGCAGCCAGAGGATGGGGCACTCAGTGAGGGGGACCCTCAGTTGATGGAGATCACCTCTGAAAACCTGGGCCTCCCCTCCGATATGTCCTCTCTGGACTTTGAGTATGATTATAACTTTGAGTAGTAGCTCACAGGTTTCATCAGAACCGCTCATCGAGCCAGTATCTTCAGAAGCTAGTCTTTCATCAGTCATGGACTGGACTTGATGACAGGCGGAAGACTTGAGACTTTTAGAACACTGACCATCTGTTCAAAGGTCCGGTTTGATGTTTAGTGAAGCTTGTTCTGTCTTAGTCTGAGGTTTCAGATTCATTCCTGAGGATCCAGTACAGAGATGGTCAATGTCTCGCCCTGCATGGTACCCAATCTTTTACTGATTCACAAAGAACCCGAAATGGACAAAACCACAGTGAATCTGAAGGTGGACTGTTGTCGTGGACCTCCACTGTTTACTAGATGATATTTAGACACTTTTCTCATCCACAAACTCAATCAGTGTTTGTCAGATTCACTTTTGGTTTCAGTCTGCACGTAGGATTCTTGACTAAGTGGCGCTCTGCAGCACAGAGAGCTCTTATACTTTATACTGAAATATCTGGGTCAGTTTTTCAGGGTTTCATCACTAAAGTGGCTCCAAACCATGTCCCCCACCATCTGTTGTTTCCTTTCTGGTCAGAAAAAAGTCTCAGGATGGACCAAAACCAGCTCCGTCACTTTGGAGGTTAACTGCAGATCCAGGATCTGATTCGTGTATATATATATATAAAAAAAAAAAAGTTCCAGATTTTTTTCCCTGCCATGTTGTGACACTGAACACAAATTGTTAATTTAAGAGGTTTTAATAAAAGTCAGTGAACGGAAGCTCTGTGTTCTGCGATTCTTCAACACAAGGCTTATGACGTTACGGTTCACACTTAAGTATACAAATATAAGTTGTATATGTTTTATATTTATACTTTGACAATCACATATTGGTGGTAATCTTATGCACAATTATCCTTCAGTGAAGAAGGTCGCCATTTCCGGCAAGTTCACAACGGCTGTATTAGATGAGACAACATTACACCAGGAGGACTACATTGTACCACTGATGGAGGAATCTCAACTGAGGCATAGCACGTGTGAGTGACTGTGTGGACGTAGAACCTCCTGGAGATAGGATAAACTGAGCAACTTCATGTTTACGACACTGAGGACGAAAACTGTCATTGTTGCCAACTACAAACTGTACTTTGGCATGTTGTTTCACCTGTCAAACAGCTTCCATGACTCCCCAATCAGCCCTTTATGTTAACCCCTTCAAGTTGGACCATTTGGTGAAGAGTTAAAAAATGACTGCATAACATTTAGCGGCTAAAATAAAGTTTTATTTGAGCATGAAACAGAGTCACCCTGGAGCAGAAAAAGCTTTTATTTAGTTTGCTGGCTGAAGTCGCTCAACAGCAAAGAAGCCAGAACATTAACAATATGAATATAGGAACTCTCAAAATTACAGCAAACCAGCGAGGCAGGACATTAGATGTCCATCGACTCCAGAGAGCCGGCTTCTCAATAACAAACCAAAAATCACGTCCCAACACCGTCCTTTGAAAGAAAAAAACAGAGCAGGAGGCAGAGTCTTTGCTCAGCAAATGATAATTGGTCAATCAGTTATTGCAGTGATACTTCAGAGACTGATGTCAGAATTACGGCTCCTACAGACATCTGCTCGGGTCAAACCCGTCAGAACCATACTTCAGATGCATAGAAACATCCAGCTAATGTTAATAAATGTTGAATAAAAATTCTGTAAATTAAGGTGTGAAAACGTTACAGAGGAAGTGATGCAATCATCTCTACTTTAATCTCAAAAGAAGGCAGCCTCCATCCAAACAAATCAAGGCAGAAGGTGACAGACAAAGGGATTTCTCTAAAAACATGACATGGACTAACAGTCTGCAGATTACTAATCCCTTTTTTCTGTTTTTTTCTGTTGTTTTTTTTTTTTTCTTTTAAAGCAGCAGCAGGAAATAAACAAAAAATTTGTTCTGTCAAAGATCACAAACTAACAGACTTCATCTGGAAAAGGTCCTTTGCTGTCAGGCAGAAGAGACACCAAACCAGAACCAAGACCAGGGCAGAGGTGAGGCGGGTTGGTACAGAAGAGACATCAGGCCACGACGAAAACAAGAAAAAACTTCAGTGGTCAGAAAATCAAACTGACTTTTTAAATTTAAGTCACAAGAAAAAAAAAGTCGCCAAGAAACCAAAGATTCAAACTAGTTTCACAACTTTCAGACTGGGTTTGTACTAGTCTTAACTCAATTTTACACTGGTTTCAGTTTGGGTTTAAACTGGTTTAGACCGGTGTTGTTTCAATCAGTAGTCTAAGACTGACATCGAACTGGTTTGGTATCAGATAACTTTCATCTCAAACTAAACTTTTTGAAGTTTTTTCTCAGCGTTAAATTCTCAAACTCTTACTCTTGACCCTCGTCTGCTTCCATACGCTGTCTTGAAAACACGGAAGGTAAATACATGAAGTGGAGAAACAAGTGCAGCTGTGGTTGGGGGTTTAGGGGGAGTTTCAGATGAAGAAGGACATCCATCTGATCGTCTCCCATCCATCCTGATGTTCTCAGGTGGCAGCGGATGGTCATGAGGAGGGGGCTTGACTCGTCCTCTCTCTCTCAGCCCCTCGACTCTGGGAGATTTGTTTCCGTCCGGTTCAGTCGAAGGGGCTAAAGTCCCTTTCCAGGTTCTCAGACTCGTCGTCGTCAGAAAAGAAGTCATCCTCGTCAATGTCGTCCTCGTCGTAGTCCTCATGCCACTCAGGAACATACTCTTCATCATACTCGTCATCCTCGTCCTCCGCCTCCTCGCCACCCTCTTCGCCTGTGTTGTTGTTGTTGTCCGAGTCTCCAGAGTCTGACGCTCGTTCCAACTTCGACCTGAACAAAAAAAAAAAAAAAAAAAAAAAGCCATTACCATTCAAGTACAGAAGAAGAGACTAGGCTCACTCAACAGTGATTGGAGAACATATAATGGGGCCGGGCTTAAGAAATATCAGTTGTTCTTGTGTAAACTGTTTAGAACAAATCACATTTCAGTAAAAGTACCCCAAATGTGAGCAGAAGTACTCAAGTAAAAGCACATAGTTATTTTAGTGTGTAGACACGAGTCATGATCTGAGTGACGACACTCACACTTTGTTGGTGTCGGTGTGATTGGACAGGTTTGAGGACTGAGTGGATTCTGGTTCCTGGCTGCTCCTGGACTGATAACCAACCCTGAAGTCCTGGAACAGAGACAATAAAATTTCACAATAAATTAAATAAATAAATTTTAAAAAAACTGGAGACTGGTTCTGAGCCAGTTTAAGACATATCTAAGACTAAGACATAAGATTGGTTTCATACTGGTTTTGTCCCGGTTTCAGAATGCTTCTACCTGGGTGGAGTGCTGCAGGATGGCCAGCAGGCGCTCCTGGATGCGTCGGATCAGTTCTAGTCCGGTGTTGAGGTGTTCTGGTTTCAGCAGCCGGACGCATGAAGCCAGGTCGGTGCACTGTAACAGAGTCTCTTCTGAGAACAAAACCAGCAGAGAACAGGGTCAGACCAGATCCAGCCACAGACCCGGTCCAGAACAATGAGAAGGTGTCTCACCAAGCAGGATCTGCAGGGCATTGGTGTGCAGGTCCAGAGCCTCTGTCTGTTGCTCCATCACGTCCATCTTCTCAGTCTCCTGGTTGTAGTAGCTGTAGACGCAGGAGTATGCCAGCACCTGCAGACAGAGAGGAGATAAAGTAAACACATTGTGACAGTCAGCTGATGAAGAGGAGGAGGATAAAGACTTTGTTACCTTTCGAGCCTGAGCGAGAACTTTACAGGCGTCAATGACGAAGGTCAGAGACTTCATCTGCAGAGCCTCGTTAATGGATGACACCTTGTTCTCCAGGTTCACGGCAAAATCCTGCCAGACCAAACCCAGGGAGACAAATCACTATCGAATATTCCGCTCCTTCACAATAAGTCTTCCTGCTCCTTCACAATAAAAGTCTTCGTGCTGCTTCACTAGAAATGATAATAGTAATAATGATCAAACCTTGGCCTGGTGGTGGAAGGTGCATCTCTCATTATAATCCTGGAACTTCTTTTCCTGCCGCGCTGCCTTACTCACCTGAAACATCAAAAAAATAAAAATCCTAAATCAATAATCAAAATAACAAATGATATAAATGAAATCAGAAACATGAAGACACAAAATGTTGTCTCATCTTTAAGAGCTTTTATATGATTTGTTGAATATGTTTGTGGAGATGATTAAACTCCTAAACTAAACTCCCTACTAAATAATTCTAATAATTTTAATGTTTTTAATTCAATCACTTTGACCATTTTTGATCAGATTCATGTTTCTAGTCTCTGATTGGATGATTCATGTACAGATTGTCATCATGTGATGTGTTTGGACCAACCATGGCAGAGCAGTTGTAATAATCTTTGTGTGTCGGTTTCCATGGTTTGAGACAGCGCCAGCAGAAACCGTGGTTACACTTGGCACAGGTCATACTGAGGACACAAAGCATCATCATTGTCATCATGTGTTATGACATCATCAATGTCATTGTGTGTTATGACATCATCAATGTCATTGTGTGTTATGACATCATCAATGTCATTGTGTGTTATGACATCATAACGTACTGCAGACAGCCCTCGTTCTTCTCGATTTGGGCCTGGCAGCTAGGGCAGCGTTTGGAGATCAGCTTGGCCAGATGTTTACTCTGAGCCTCCATGCTCATCCCTTCATAGTATCCTCCATCATCCATCCACTGAGACATGTGGCTGCAGCTGGCTGGGTAGTGGGCCTGGAGGGGGGACATGGGAGGATGGACCGGGGCGGGACAGGCATAAATCTTACATAACTAATGAAACTTATTTCAACATAATACACACTCGCGTTAGTAGTCGACCGATATATCAGCCAGCTGATATCTCGGGCCGATATTTGTTTTTTTAACTTGTATCAGCCGATAGGTGCGTGCGTTTGCTGATCAATTAAGGCATTCAGCAGCCATGCGTTGAGATGCCGGAGAACGTGAAGGCATGCATTGCCCCACTGTCCCTGGCAGAGAGCAGCTGGTAATGTTGGAAGACAAGGCTAAGTTTTCAACCTTTAATGTATTTTAACTGTCTAATTTAGCTTCATTATCTGAACTTCGACTTCTGTCTCACTGAGCAGGAGGGAGCAGCGGTGTGTGTCTGTTTCACTCTGACTGAGAGCGGGCTGGAGCAGTCATCAGAGTGGTGTGTCTTTCTGTCTCTCTCTGCCACCGAAATTAGGTCAACGTGGGTTTTTAAACACCGGTCGAGCCGCTTACAGTCGGCATAGGCTCCTTTCCCACTGCCTAAGAAACCCACGTCTGATCTCCAGCTGGTGAGCTAGCACCACTGTGCATGTGCACATTGCCATGGAGTATCATGTATGCACATGAAAACAATTACCTATCAATAGGGGTGCATGATAATTATCGGGCCGATAACAGGAAATTATTAAGTCATTCCGATAAGTTGAATATCATGACGAATAGCCCCGATAACATTTATAATTTTGTCAGCACAGCAGTCCCCTGATCCCACTATGAGACCTGAATGGCGTGCAGTGAATGCTGTGTTCAAGTGACATCCTAATCAGAATACCCCCTCCAGACAGAAAAGAACTTGTTAACTCGATCATAATTTTGGTAGTTGCTGACTTGAATTGATAGCCACAGTATTTTTCTACATGTTACACACAAACAATCGAAACATGAACTTAAAAAGGCCGAAAGAACTACTAGCAAATGTGGGAACAGGGAATTTCCATCACACCGTGAATGCAGCAAAGCACGCTTACATTTGAAAATAGACAACATAGCGTTAATTGTGTGGGACTTTTTCAAAGTTTCTGAAGAAGACAGGTCGCTTGTTCGGACATGTCCACTTTTTACGTCCTGTCTGGGCGGGGTTTTTAGCTTCTTGAAAATGTCTGTTTTTCACTGTTGAAAAAATGGGTCTTTAAATTGACTGATGCGTTACACAGAATACGACGGTACTTTGTTGCGTGATGTAATTCCTGAGAGGCTGCCTTGTGGGCGGTTCTGTGTTCTGTGCGACATACACACAGAGGCAGCAGAGCAGACAGCAGAGCAGCACTGCACACTGAATGCTGAAGCGAAAGTGCAGCTTCACAGATGCCAAAAAAGAAAAAAAAAAAGACGGAGACAGATTGGGCGGATCCGCCCAAAAAGTCCAAAGTTTTACATATCTGTGAATGTCTCATTTTATTGTTATAGAGGAATGCACTTTTTCAGATTGTGTTTACATAAAAATGTTTGAATCTTCATTGACACGTGGGGCATCATTTTAAGACCATGTGGAAGTGACCATATATGGTTCCTAACACGATAAAGGATTAAACGTGTGTGTGATGATGACCTCTGACCTCAATGAACAGTGGGTGTGTTACAGTGTGTGTGGTGACCCCTGACCTCTGGGAAGTTGCAGCTGAAGCAGGATGACCAGCAGCACTTGGAGCAAGTCCCCATGCTGCCCATGTTCTCCTTACAGAGGATCTGATCACAGCCTTGAGGGTTGGTGCACCATGTCAGGTTGGAACAACACTCAACGTAACCTCTCAATAAAGCATTCTCATACTGAGGAAGTGAGGGCGGAGAGAAATGAGAGAATAGGAAGAGGAGAGGAAAGGAGAAAGGAGGAGAGAGAGGAGGAGTCAATAAACGTTATGACCTTGTTTACGATTTGTGTGGTCAGGGCGTCATGGTAACAGATGAGGCGGCTTTACCTTGGCGATGGTGTCTTTGTCGGTGAGGATGTTGAGAAAGAACATTGAGGTGGGCTGTGCCTGGCAGTCTGTGATTGGACAGTCACAGTTCATCACTAGGTTCTGTTCAATCCTCGCCGTCAGGTACTCCTGCCAGCATGACTGCAGTACAAAGACACAAACAGAGTCACAACTAGGACATCAGCTGAAAGAGACAGTCTGTCTCTTTAAAGTCTGACCTGGCAGCAGTAGTGCATGCAGCTCAGTGAGGGGACTGGCTCTGCAGCGGCGGTTCTGGGACTCAGGCAGACGGGGCAGGTGACGGCTGGGCTTGGTGGTGGCTGAGGGTTTCGGAACTTGAGTCCAGCGGCCATGATGAGGGCTTCAGGGTCGTCTGTGTATCGCTGCAGGAGCAGGTCCACATTCCACTTACAGTGAACCAGAAGGTGCTCAGCCCGGTCCAGGTCCAAACTCAAAGTCCCTGACACCTGAGGGGACAGAGAGGAACAAGATCACTTGTCTGACACCTGAACACACCTGAGACTGACACACCATCAACTGATGTCACAAGACACAACGTCTCTGTGTCTATGGTGGTCTTATCCTGTCCCTATTCACTGCTGGACATTATATTGAGGTCAGACTGATCAGGATACATTTAAACAAACTTTTCTGACCTGTTGGACTGTCCTCTGCATCAGCTGACGGACCTCCTCCTGCGTCATCGTCCGACCCATCGAGAATAGAACCGCGTCCAAAACACCATCCTCTAACTGCCGCGGCATTGACATCAGACTACAACAAAGAAGTTCACACAGATCAGCTTCACGAGATGAACCAGAACAAGCCATCAGTCCATGTCTCTCTCAGAGGTTTTTTGTCTCTCCCATGTGACCACATGGTTGTCAGCCTTTGCTGCATGTCGTAGCACTTTCTCTGACCAGTTTCTTGTCTTGAGAAGAGTTTAAATATGAAATAGAAAAGTCTGATCTGGATCATTGTTGGGAGTTCATTAAAATTATACTTTTTATAAATAAAGTCATTATTAAATCATATTTTGAACAGTAGGTGCTGACAGTTTGAAGTTTCTGTGGCTTAAATAATTGTAAATTTAATGAATTCAAAATGAGGCAACAAGCAGGATTCAAAGTTTAAATCTCATCTTTATTTTCTTTAGTTATAGAAAATTAAACATTTTGACATTTTGGGTGTTTTGAAGCTGATTCATGACCTGAAAGTTTGTTTGAAGGTGAACCTCACATCAGTTTGATCTCAGAGAACAGAAGAACAAAGTGTTACATGTAAACTTTTAAACATAGTCAAACACACTTCTTTAAAACAGATGATGATTAACTGAATTAAATTAGACACAGAGTTAACCCTGTGTGTCAGAGGTCTCGCTCACACCTGATGTCAGCCACGCTGTCTGTGGCGTCCTTCCTAATCTCGGTCCGGCTGAAGGAGAACTGGGCCTGGCCTTTCTGTGGCGTGGATGGGTCCTCTGGCAAGAACTCAACGATGTGTGGGTTCTCCTCATTGCGTCGGACACAGCCTTTGCTGATGACGTGCATGATGCAAGACAGGACGTCGCTGGTGCTGCAGCTGAAGCGTCCTGTGCCCGGAGAGCGAGACACTTCCTGTTTTTGACACGAGTCCAGAACCTGGAGGGAACCGACAAGGTCTCAGCGATGTCAGACATATTTGTGGTGAAACATAAAGTTTCAATCTGGAACTACAGTTCCCATGATATAGCTCTGTATAGTATGGATGGGTCTGTCAGGTGTGAACAGGCTGTGTGGATATGACTGGGTGTGGCCTGTGTGTACCTTAAACACCAGGTTGTCGATGTGCATCTCCTTCTCCTGCTTCATAATGTGGACGATCAGACAGTAAATGTAGTTCCTCTTCCTCTCCAGTGTACCAGCAGCATCCTCGTCCACGTTCAGGTATGTCTGTCTGGGCAGCAGCTGGACTGATGCTGGGGCGCCCTCCAGACTGCGAGCCACCACCATTTGGTTCAGCTGCAATACACCTGAGAGCAGACCAGAGGGGAAAATTTAGAACAGGCGAGAGGAGGAGGATGATGAACGACAAAAGCATGTCGGTGTCTGACCCTGACTCGGCTCATCGGGCTGGCTGCAGATCAGTGGTCCTCCATCAGCAATGAGTGGCAGCAGAGCATGAAGCAGGACAGCGGAGGACAGCCCGGTCGCCTGCAGCAGAGCGTCAACGTGTACCTCCTGCAGGGACACACAGAGAGCCAACTGTCAGTGAACGCACCACAGGAGGAAATCTGAGAGCATGTTTATGCCTGCGTGTCTGCGTGTGTTACCTCATGCATGTTGAAATGCAGCAGGATGAACATCTGCAGTGTTGACACATGAAGCGTCCAGCAGCCAAACTGCAGCTCAGCGTGACCGAGCCACGTCCACTGTAGACGGCGAGGCTTTGAGTGACTCAGACCGTACATGAACTGGCCTGAAGGACACACACAAACATTACACACATTAAACAGACACAAGTGTTACACACACACACGTGTTATATGCAACAGTTTGTTCATAAAGACTCTGAACTTTGTTTAAACTGACTTAACCCTGGTCACCTGAAATGGAACTGACTGTGGGAGAACTGGGTGAACTGCGACTCACTGTGGGTGTAGAACTGGGTAAACTGGTTCAGGTAGGAGCAGAGTTCAGCTGGAAAATGTTTTGTCGGTTCTTCCAGGAAGCAGAGCGAAGACACGGCCCAGCAGCGTGGAGACAGAACCAGGACCTGGACCTCTGACTCCTCCTCTGACTCCGCCCACTCCTCCTCCATCATCTACAGCAACATAAGAAGGATATATCTATATATCAAACTCCTCAATTTCTGTCTGATTGAATCCCTTTAAGATCAGATTTCTGTATTTGTCGTTTCACATGCTACTCGTCACTTGTCAGAGGCTGTGGATACAGAAAAGCACTGATCACAGAAAAGCACCTGGTCGTGTTCTTGAAGGCAACGGTCCAGCTGCTGCAGGCGGTATAGGTGAAACTCCTGCTGCAGCTCGGCCGACTCACTCAGGTTCTTCAACATCTGCTGAGGGAAGCGACTCGGGAAGCAGCTGCCGATCTGATCGATGACGGCTGTCTCCAACCACACATTCCCCTGAGCCAGCAGCCGGTCACCCAGGTAGTACCTGGATAGAGAAACACACATTGTGAGAAGAACCTAATGTTTGGACCGTTACTGGTGTTGTGGTGTTCAGACCTATAGAAGTGCTCAAAGGTGTTGGCGAGCTCAAGGCCCGACAGGAAGAGCATCGGCTCCAGAAATTGCTGTAGCCGTTCCAGAGTCTCCACGCTGCCACACGCCGCTCCACTGGCCTGGATCATCTGGTCGATGTACTGAGCAAAACGCTCGCTCACCTGCATGACACGGCATCACATACAAGTCAATGCAACCTGAGCAAAACCAGAGTGAAAATGGACAATTCGATTTTAGATTAATCCGCTTTTTCTGTTTGAATCAATCCTGTTTAATGTAGGATTAAGCCTCTGTTAAGTCTGATTTATCAGCATGTATCTGAAGACAAAGAGTTGAACTAAGCCATGTTTAAGTCTGAAAGCAGAGTTGAGCTTTATGGTGTAGAGTAGAATTATATGTGTGGCTCTTAAACCAAACTTAAATCTGGTTTAGACCAGCTCTAAGCCTAGTTTACACCTGAGGTGAGTTACCTAACTCCGTCAGGGCTTACATGCATGGCTCTGAGGATGGAGAGCTGCAGCAGGGCGGCGGAGAAGCCATGTCGGAGGGCGAGGACGAAGGCGGTCTGCTGTCCGAACAGTTCCTCCATGGCATTTTTCAGCTGCAGGTACAGACCCCGGTACCGTTCCACAAAGTCAGGAAGACTGCAGCTCGATTCCAGAAACTTCTTCACCTAAGGGGGGATGGGTCATGTTTAAGATTCACCAACACCACCAGGGTTCATCTTCTGAGGACACATTGACAAATGTAGCCTAACTTTGGAGCATTCGTTATCCGCCTTCATGACATATTTGGTAGCAATGGATGCCTCAGGTCTTCTAGTTTATGTGAAACCAGTAACCAGCCTCTGAACCATATTAGTGTTGGTCGTCAGCAGCAATACAGAGAGGTTCAGGTGATGGCATCTTACCTGGCGCTGTACCACACCCTGCCAACAGAGGGCAATTCCTGCAATGCTGCTACTGCTCTTCACTTTAAGTTTGGCCGAGGAGGATGAGGAGGAAGAAGAACCCGCAGCAGAGTCTTTATTTTTACCCTCTTTACCATCTGAAAGACACATTTAAAAGAAGTGGTTGGTTTTCTGACCGAAGCTCGTGTTCAGTGATAAACATTGTAAAAATGAAACAGATGAAAACTGCAGCCAGAAACATAAAGATAAGCAGTGCCTTTGTTCTGTCCTTCTTTTCCATCTGAAAAGAAAACACATCAGTGTCACGACAACAATGGGAACAGGAAGTCAGCGGTAACAATAAGAGCAATCCAAACTGAAATAAAAAGATGGAGTACGTTTCCTGAATGTTTCAGTCAGATCAGACGAGGAGGAGAAACGTCAGCTGGCACCCCCTGCTGGTCCAGTCTAACTCTTCTACAGAGTCTGATGGTCTCTGTTGTTTTAACATCGTTTCATGTTTTAAGACTGAACAAGTTACTCAAACATCCACGGGGGACTGGCTCCAGAAGTGAGTCAGTTCCCATGTTAAAATGTCAAACTTCACAGCAGAAATAAATATGGTACAAAAAACAGTTTGGGGGGCGCCGTGACAACTTCCTGTCCTCAACTGGATGCATGAAATGTAAGAGCAGAGTGTAAACAAACAAAATGGCCTCTGAACGCAGCTGTTACTTACTCTTCAGCTCTTTGCTTCGGTTGAGACCTTCTGAAAACAAAAAACACTCTTTAAACACCCAGAATGCAACACTGATACACAGCTTTACCATTAATGCTATCATAAATACTACCATGGCTACCATCAATATTATTAATAATGAACAATAATGAAGTGCTGTGTCACATATAGACATAACCTCAGAGAAACATGTACAAAACATTTAAGCTAGCTACAGACTGTCAGGACCAGATCCAACTAAAGCTACAAACCACACTGTTCAGATTAGTGTCATCACGATACCATCATTTATACTTTGATGCCAAAACCAGGTCCAGTATCACAATACTCCATAACAAAGGGACAAGAAGGGACAATGCAGAAATGCCACTAAACGATGCAGAAACAACACCAGATTCTGCTGTGATCCAGCGGGAGGAGAAATATTTGTCTGCAGCGAGCTGCAGTTTGGGGTGAATAGACATCAGTAATCCAGCAGTTAAACTGACTGTCGACATAAAACCATCAACTTTGGTGCCTGACAACCATTCTGGTTCCCTATGCTGCATGTCCATCAGCTGATATCGCTCGGTCTGAACATTAGCAATGATCAAATGGTCAGTTTGGATTTGTTGACGTCAGTCTGACATTACACGTAAAGCCTGCACACTGATCGGTCAACATCATCTCTCGAAGCTTTGTCTTCAAACAAACGCAGATCTCAAATCAGCGTCTTTTTTTCCAGGTGTTCAGACAACGAGGTTCTGGAGCCAGCAAACAGCAGATTATAAAAACATGTAAATGAATACACATGATAAAAACATTAACATGTAGCGTGTTGTTGTGTGTCCTTAGTCATGCGACAGATTCAGGTGAACTTGGCATGGTGACACTCACTTGATTTGACCGGAGGTTTGAGCTCCTCGCCATCCGACTGGCTTGTGTCCACATGGACCAGGAGGTGTGTCAGTCGCCTCACTCTGGAATTAAAGATGGCTGCCCGGCTCTTACAGCGGCGGGCTGACTCTGCATTATCCAGGTACTCATTGAGCAGCCAGGACAGAGGGCTGGACGCCGAGGATTCTGGGTAAACAGAGTGTGAGAGTGTGTTTGTGAACTATGTGTGTGTGTTTGTGATCTGTTTGTGATCTGTGTGTGTGTACCTGACAGTGTGATGCTGTGGACGATTGGTGTGATCAGAGCCTCCCAGCAGGTTCGACCCAAAGCTTCAGCCGCCTCGGCGTCTGGCAGGAACCGATCTGCAAACATCTGCTCATGTCTGAGAGCACTGTTCAACCTGAACACAACACAGGTTTAGTACAGCAGTACTCCCAGGACCATTATATAATGATATTTACATAATTTACATAGTATTTACAGTATTACTGTAGTATTGGTGCAGTATTTACTTGTTGAAGAGCTGCAGCAGCTGCGTCTTGTCCTCCATCACCTCCTGACACCAGGTGTGGGCCTTGGTGCTATAGAATAGGTAGGTGCGACAGCACAGCTGCTCCTTGAACACAGGCCAGAATGTCGGCTTCGGACCCAGAACCTCAAAACCATGGACCCGAGTGTCGATACCACCCTGTTAGAGGCGAGAGGAGTGGGTTTAGTGTGTGGAAGGGTGGAGAGGCGGGTTTAGTGTGGAGGGGCTGGGGCGGGGTTGATGTGTGGAAGGGCAGGGTTGGTGTGTGAAGGGGCGGAGTTAGTGTGTGGAGTGGTGGGGGTCAGAGTCTGACCTGCTGACATCTCTTGACCCTGATCTGGATGATGGACCAGAACCTTGTCATGTTCTCCAGGAGAACCACCCGACTGGCCGACGGAGTTACGTTCACCTACACACACACACACACACACACAGTAAACTGGCTGAACAGGAACACCTGTACAAACACCTGAGAGACCACAAGTGAACAAAGCTTCAGGATGGAGGAAGAGACTCACTGTGTTGAGCTCAGTGTTGATGTTGGTGGGCTCATCTCCTCCCAGAACCAGGATCCGAGCCGGCATGTAGCTCGAATCCTCGCTGGCCACTAGGATGGCCAGTTGTCTACACACACAGACACATACGTGTTAAACATGTTCAGTAGTCCCATCAGAACCAGTAACTGATCCAGTTCAGTACCTGATGACAACCCCTTTGTGCATGTAGATGTTGATGAAGTGTGACCCAGTGCAGCCATTGGACTCCCAGTAGGTTTTGGGGTTCTTGTCGGTCAGTTTGTTTGCTCGATGATGATTGGACGAAACCTCCACCTTCTCCCAGCACTTATCCTCCTTCAGCTCCACACTGGACCCTGAACACAGCATCAGTTAAACCAGTGAGACCAGTTATGATTCATTATCCTCACCAGTTACAGTCAGGGCAGGAATTTCACGAGGGCCATGGTGATTTGGCCTTGTACCCTTGAAAAAACTCTCTGTCCTAAGGCCACGGTGGCCTTGATGCCCCGCCCGCACTGCCCCAGTTTGTTTTGCAGTTTTCTAGTCTGCCTCTTTCCTGTCAACACAACTGTGACACCTGCATCTTTTGATGACATTCGTCATCATTGGTGGGTTTGATTCGAGCCTGGCATGAACCGCTCGGACAGGCTATAATGATCATCAAACCCACCCCCCACCCTCTTGTGTCCGCATCCGTGAGGCTGTGACGTTGGGTCCAAGACTGACGTGAAGCGATGAAAAAAGGTCAGACAGTGTGTTGAATTAGCAAACGAATAAGAAGAATTTCAACATATAAGTTAGTTCACGTTAAACTGCGTGTACAGTAACGTTATATCACTACAACACTGACCCAGTTTTAACGTGCTGACTATAGCCTGTAACATTAACCTCAACAAACGCTTGCTAGGTTTTTGTCCAGTTCTTCCTCTGTCGAGCTGCTGGTTCTGGTCGTAACGTGTCATTTTTTATGTATTTATGATCTTGGTGTTGCTGCTTGGGTAAGTTACAGCTGGTTGATGTGTGCTGGCTGTTCATAGTCGCTTTACATCATCTGTTTGCAATAGTGACGTTCAGTAGAAAAGGGCAGGAGAGTTGGAGAAAGGATGTAATGATGCAACATAGGTTAATTCTTCATTTCTTTCTTTGTGTTCCATATTTTTAAAGTATTGCAGAGCCAGCAACATGTGATGCTGATGGTTTTGGAGGCCATAATGCAAAAGTGCAGAAAACAACCTAAATCTGAGTGACAGCAACAGCAGCTGATGGAGCAGCTTCAACTTGAAGGACAAATGGTGTCAATGTGTTTCAATGTTTTTTTTAAACTGACTCACTCTTAACGTGACAGATATAAAATATTTCAGATCTCTGGAAATGAGAGTGCTATTCTTAAAAATAAAAAGTCAAATGTTTTCTTTATTGTCTGTTTAGTTTATTTTATCTCCTCCATAATTTTCCCTGATTGAGAAATCAGTCTGGGCTCTTACGGGTTAACCAGTAGCTTATATGCTAGTACAGTACATGCTTACAGTACTGTTTACAGTCAAACATTTTGATGCACCGTAGGCTTGATCAACCAAAAATCTGTGTAGGAGTTTTTTGAGGACAGTCTGAAGATGCTCCTGCACATTTGGTGTCAACTGAGCAAAAACTGTGGGTGGAGATTGGTTTAATAAGTTTTACAGTTTTTGAAGTGAGTGATGGTCTTCATAATTTCCTGTGTACTTCAATTCAATTCAGCTGCTTTTATTGTCCCCTAAGGGAAACTTGGCTTGCAGACAGGTTCAAAAATAGACAACTTTAAAAACATACAGTAAAGAACATAATCATATTGAATTAATTATAGATGTGGACTTTGTTTGTTATTGTTATATTTTTTGTCCTTTGTGCCCTCAAAAAAAAAAAAAAACACACAAGAGGAAAGTACATTTTGTAAAATAAACTTGCTTGGCTCGCATGAACTAACCTTGGCAGAGATTTCTGAGGAACACATCAAAGAACGGGATGTTGATCGGTTGATGGCTGCGACGATGCTCCTCAATCTGACCCAACACCATCTGACAGCAAACAGGAAGTAGACCAGGTAAGACTTCAGATTAGAGAAGCTCCAGTGAATTTATTCATACAGGATATAGTCAAAAAGTCCAAAAGTTCATAGACTCGTCGACTTAATTCCTAAGTCCTTTCCTAACCACTTCTCCTTGACCTTGATGGAAACCGTCACAAGGTCATAAGGAAAGGTGTGAAGGAGAGGCGATAAGGAGTTAGGAGAAAATGACTTACACCAGACTACATCATAAAGGTGAATGTTACTGACGTGATCTGTGGTAAAACTACAATGTCCAGAAGATGACTACAGAAGACTACAAGACGCTCATCTGAGATACTTCCTAGATACTCCCTGTGTGCTCTGAATGTGTTGTTTCATGCAGGAAATATAAACGTGGACAACGGTGAAAAATGTGACGTTATCATCAACGTCAGAGTTAAATAATAAATGAATATTGTCCACCTGTCACAGAAGTCAGGTGAAGTGTTTGTTACCTGGTCTGTTCGCTCACCCTCCTGTCCACTCAGATAGAAACATATTAGCAAGTTATGGCAAAGATATATGATTAATCAGCAACGGGAACTTCATGATGACCTGCAGGACGCTGGATGGCACAGTTCCAAACAGTTTGTACTCTGTGTGTGAACGCGGCTCCACAGCCAACAACAGGACACACTTCATGATCAACACGTATGTTCATGTTCACACGCTCTCTGCTGCAGGCTGCATCACACTGTTTAAATACACTGACGGTTTTAATGCCTTAACTTAATGTTTGACCACAGCCTCTGTCGTTACATAAACAGACATATACACACACACACATATACACACACGGTGGAGTGATGGGCAGTAACACAGAGCGGTGTCCTGGAAGCATTTTGCGGTTTGGGGCTTTGCTCAAGGGCACCTTGAGAGTTACTCCTGCTGCTGCCAGACACTGGAGCAGAAAGATTTAAAGTGGTTCTTCTGTAGCAGTAACAGAAGTCAACGGTTCAACATGGAGTCCCCGTCTAATGTGTACCTGGATACAGCCGGCAAGGACGCTGGTGGTCATCTTCTTGTAGAGGCTGGCGTACTTCTCACAGTCGGTGATGAGGTCTCGGAGCTCAGTGACCAGCAGCAGGGTGGTGCTGTGTTTGTCCAGAGCCTTCACCAGAGCCTCTTTGGTCCCCAGACGACACATAACCACCGCATAATCTTTGTTCAGAGAGGCCAGCCGGTACAGGAAGCGGATAAACAGCTGGACCACCTGCACATCCAATCACAGGAAGTTAATATACATGACGAGGTGAGTCTGATCTACCTGCTGCTGTCTGTACTGACCTCTCGGTCGTTGATGAAGGCCGCCATGGAGGACAGGCAGGGCTCGATGCTCTCGTGCCATGGCAGCATGTCCTCCTGGTAGTTGTCCAGGAACTTGTTCAGGATCCTGCAGGAAAAAAGAGCCAATCAGACGAGCTCAACAACAACACGTCATTGTCATCATCAGGGACAAAGGTCATGATTGGTCAGAACCTGAGGATTGAGAGCTGGACGGCCCGGTCGGCTCGATGCTGCTCCATCAGACGAACCAGATCCTGATAGGTGTCACGACTGTGAGTTACCTGAACAAATGATAATCAATATTTTAATGGTCATTGTAGGACCTCCTTTTCCACTTCCTGTCACATCACATGACCTATGCGGCCGCATACCTGGCTACGTTCCTCCTCCAGATGGCAGGCATCATCACATAGCAGCTGCTCCAGAGTCTGGATCACTTCTTTGGTGGCCGTGAGCTCCTTCAGACTCACCAACAACATCTGCAGCTCTGTGTCCTTGAAGTCCAGCTGCTCCCGACAGTCTGACCACAAACAGGAAACACACGGCGGTCAGCTTCACAACAGACATGCGCACGTACCCATGATGGAGTGCTTAGCTGTACCTTTGCTCTCCAGCTTGTGCACCATGGATATGTGGTTCAGGGCGATGATGGCAAGCATGGTCTCCGCTCCAGACAGGGTCAGACAGTCTTTGAGGACAGTGGTGACGTCAGATGCCACCAGCTGCTCCGCCAGGCTCTTGTGGTTGGAAATGAGCATGATGATGACGAGCAGGCCGTTCCGAACAGAAAGCATGCAGCTGCAGACACAGCGCAACCAATAATCAGCATCAGACAGTTGTAAAAACTGAACCTAACCTAAACCTGCAGTATCACTTACCCTTTAGTCTTGAGCATGAGGTCAATGGCGGCGGGGATAGCTCCCAGCAGGCCTTTGGAGCCTTCAGGTGTGGCTGAGCCAATGCTGGCAAAAATCTCCAACATCATCTGAGTGCCAGACTCTGAGAGAGGCAGGCTGCTGCCAACACTGCGGAGGTCATGTTTACTTGCTCCAGTGATCACCTTCAGTGTCTGACAGGAACACAAAGAACCACAAAACTGGGTCATGAAGTGGACTCAGCTCACACCTGGGCACAGCATTTCAAAACTTGCAATGACATAATGAAATCCTCCTTTTCTCAGTCATGGATCAAGGTGATATTGCTGACTTTATCCGAGTATTTCAAAACAGCGGCAGGTTGGATCACCAACCGGTTTTAGGACCATACAAACGCCAACCGACTAACCGCCAACCGCTCTAATTGAGCCTCGGCCGTACTAACAGTAGCTAACTTGGCTCTATTGACTTGTGTGTTAAGCAGCTAGCGAGGTAGCTAGCTTTGTTGATGAATTTTGCGGTCTATGGATTCACTTGAAAGGGAATTAATCTGACGTACATCATACCTTAACTCTAACAACAACCTGTTCAGAGTTTTAATGTTATTTAATGTTATTTTAATGTTATAATTAATGTTACGTCATAGGCTCCATGTGTACAGACCAGGCTGCTGCAGTACTTTGGAAACGTAACGTTACAGGTGCGAGTATTAACTATATGGTTCATTCAGAAGTGTCAGGATGCTACAGTAATGCTGCTGATGATGTCATGCTTTGTGTACATAAACAAAGGTATACTCATACACCTTCTCTGTCTTTCTCTACTTTCAGAGTCCCTCACAGCCATGGACCACTCAGCTGTTAAGGACAAGCCCTGGAAATCCTTGGAAACGCTTTAATTGTACGTTTAACATTAAGTTATTGGATTTTGAATAAAGTGCTTGAAACTGCTTGAAATTGTAACTGCATTACTTTCATGGTATATAGCTTGGTCAGTGACACAATTAGAAACATTTAATCTAATTTCTGCCGTATATAACATATATATAAGGCTCTCACTGAACATAATTATGGTCATGATGGCAAATCATGGCAATATCATCTGATTTGATGAAGTAAAATAATCAGTTTGTACACAAACACTGAAATACATTGCTGCATGTTTCAAAATCATATTGAAGCCATTTCCAAACATTTTAAAAATGCATTTTAAGCTTCTGACTGAAGTCAAATTTGTCTCAATTTAAATATACATTTAAATATAAAAATATTTTACTCTGCTTTAAATTTCTGTATTGAACATCTTGACTAACAATATCTAAGAGAAGTGGAGCTGAGACTTGAACTTGAGACGTGGTGAAATCCACCTCTGAGGTGGCATTGAAATAATCCTGAAATTTTGGTATCAAGTTGATCCAGGTATCTGCCTTAATTTAATTAATTATTATTATTATTTTTTTTTTTTTGAAATACCCAAATCCAGCCTTTTATCTGGATTCAAGGGAGGATTGGATTACCAAATCAGAATTCTGATCTTCAGGATCAGGATTATCTGGATCTGTGTTGAAATACCCAGTTTTTCGATCAGATCTAGATTTAATCCAATCCGACCAGGATAATCCTGTCAGATCACTTTTGAAATGGTGTGTCCTGGTGTGTCACACAGGTGAATGGACTCACTGCGAGCGCCAGCTGCTGGACGTGGGTCACGGCGGAGAACTCCTGCATGCAGGACAGGATAGCTTTGACTCCGCCCTCGGTGGCGAAGGAAACCCTCCACTCGTATTTGAGCATGAGCAGATGAGTCAGTCTGAGCGTGCTCAGGACCACATCTTTAGAGGACGAGCCAAGCAGCTCCACCAGCAGCTTCAGCACCTTGTCCCTGTTAGACAACAGGAGGACAGGATGATAAGATGACCAGAGAAGAGGAGGACCAGAGAAGAAGAGGACAGGAGGATAGAATAGACAGAGGACAGAAGGACAAGAAGACCAGAGGACAGGAGGATAAGATCACCAGACAACAGGGGGACAGGATGATTAGAGGACAGAAGAACATGATGATCAGAGGACAGGAGGATGGGATGGACAGAGGACAGGAAGACCAGAGGTCAGAAGGACAGGAGGACAAGAGGACAGGAGGATAACATAACCAGAGGACAGGGTGACCAGAGAACAGGAGGATAGGGTGACCAGAGAACAGGAGGATAGGGTGATCAGAGAACAGGAGGATAATTACTTTAAGACGCATTAAAATTCTGCATATATTTTCCAGAACACTCTGCTCTCCCAGGCCCCTGAACTATCTGCTCCAGGTCATGATTCTGCCTCCCATCCTGACTGAAGCCCTGATGGTTCAGTGTATTTCCTGGAGCTGCCCTCCTTCATGAAGCCTGTGAATTCTCACCGGATGGTCTGGGCTGAATCACTCCTCATGGAGTTCTTCTCCTGGACTCCCTTCTCCTCCAGTAGCCTGGTGATGAAGAGGACAGCAGCCAGCTGCTGGGCCTGGTCGGAACCAGACCCCCCTTTCTTCAGGATGTCCACCACTTCCCCCAGCTTCTCCAGCACTGTCTTTTTTCCCTGGACTCGAGGGTTGTTGAACACTGCATAGAGGACAGGACACGAAGATCAGTTGACACACCTGAGGAACGCTTGAGGAACCAGCCTGCCTGCGTGACTGCCTCACCCTTCATCTTGTCCTCCAGGTCTTCGGGGTACTTGCTGTCGTCCTCCGAGGGCAGCTCGCTCTCGGTGTCAGGGCTGCCACAGCCTGAATCAGCAGGAACTTCCTTCTTTGCTTTCTTGGAGACAGAGCCCATCCCTGAGGAAGAGGAGGCTGAGGCTGATGATGAAGAGGAAGAGCTCTGTCCTGCTCCTCCACCTCCTGCTCCTCCTCCCCCACCTCCTCCCAGACCAGACGAACTCAGAGAGCTTTCAGCTGGAAGACAAAGACAGACAGACTCAGAGATTGCTGTGTGTTTGTGTACGTCTGTCCGTGTGTGTGTCCTTACCCAGCAGCTCTTCGTCCTCCAGACTTCCTCCTCCTCTCCTCAGATAGTGTTTACAGAAGGTGTGAGAGCAGAGCAAGTCGCCAAGGCATGACGACGGCAGCTTCTGCTTCAGATAGTGAAGGAGCTTCTTAGCCACGTCTCCAGGGACAGACAGACCAATCAGAGATGCGTCATCCAGCTCTGCCTCCTGGAGGACAGACAGAGAGGTTACAGTTTGTCCAGTTTCCTAGCATGCTCCTCGGGATGTGCGGTGCTCACCTGGTCATCAAGGTTCTGTAGCAGGATGGCATTGACCTCCAACTGTTGTTTGGGCTCCAGTTTCTTGATGAAAAACAGAACCTCCCACCACTCAGCCCGGCTCAGAGCCAGAGGCTCCCTCTGCAGACCCTCAGACAGGTATGGCAGAGAATACAGACCACCAGGAGGCTTCGAGAAAAATGTCTGACTGACTGAGGAGCACAAGAAAAAGAGACACTGTGACTGTCTGACTGACAGGCAGACAGACAGGGCAGACAGACAGCACAGACATCTTACCAGCAGTGAGTTTGAGTGTCTCAGTCAGGGAGGACGCCTTCTCCTGCGTCTCCTTCTCAGCCTGACTGCTGCTGCCACTGCCCAGGATCTCCACCATGTGCCAGTGGACCCAGTAAGTCCTGGACAGGGAGTTCCAGTACACCTGGACGCAACACATGAGCATGAGGATTAAAGTTCAACCATCAAACTAATGAGTCAACCTGGATCAGATTCCATGTCTGAGACCTGAAATGTCACATCCATGCCAGCATAAACAAACAAACATGTCACTGAGTGACATGACCCAGAAGTCCTAAACAAAATAGACTATTCGACCGCACTCCCAGGACTACATTAGTATTTAGGTTCGTCACTGTCAGTCTCTTTATTCCCACAGCCAGCTGGAGGAGTTTTGTGCTGTGATGTTTGAGTAACCATAAACGTTGGTCATGTATCATTATTTCCTCACCTGAACAGGTGGCGAGCCGTCATTGCTGTAGCGAAACTCTCCTTCATCTCCAGCGCTGACCTCCTCATAGTCCTCCAGCATGCGGACCACCATGCCGCTCTTAAGGTTGTCCTGGACGTACTCCACGTAGGCAGAGCGGCTGGCGAAATCAGAGCGCGTCTTGTATCCGTTTCCTGTCTTCTTCTTTGGTGGCGTGGCGGCAGGAGCAGCAACAGCTGAGGTGGATGTGAGGACAACAGGGGAGGCACAGAAACGAGGCTGGAAGATGGACCTGAGGAGGGGACGGGATGCCTCCCCCACCTGCTCCTCCCCACAGGCCCCACCTACTCCTGGGCAGTGGGTGGAGCCATCGGGAGGCTGCCGGTTCCGGTCCCAGCCCATCACTCGGACCAGCTCTGAGATCAGGTTGGCCATGGCCATGGTGAAGTCGAACTCTCGCTGCACCCTGAGGTGCTCCGTCTGATGGCCGGCACTGGAGGAGGCGGGGGAGGGGCTGGCATCTTGTCTATCAGAGATAGACTCCATCCCTGCTGTGTTGAGTTTGTCCATCAGAGATGTGACACACAGGTAACGCTTCACCAGAGAGAAAAGCAGCTTCCCAGGAATCTGAGCAGAGACAGGAAAAACAAAGACACAATGTTTCAGTATGAATGACAACAACCATCATCACAACAACAACATACACCACAGCAGCTGCAACAATGACAGCAACAACAATCATCAAAACACCACCACAGTAACAGCAACAGCAACAACAACCACAACTATAAACACCACAGCACTGCAACCACCATTGCAACAACAATCACAATAAACACTGCAATAACCACAACCACAACAAAAGCCATCGCAACAACAACAGCCACTACAACAACCTCCATGACAACCACCAAACAACAACCATAGCAACCACAACCATAAAATAAACCACCACAACCACAACAACGATAACAACCTCCATCACCACAACCACCATCAAAACCACAACAACCACCACCACAACAACAGCAACCATCACAACCACAACAAAATTAACAAAAAGAAGAATAAACTTGGAAACACAATCAGCTCAATCAAGTGATTTTAAATTGTAGGAAAAGGGTTAGAGGCAGGTGAAGAGAGGCTGACAGAGAGGCTGTTTACCTGAGGCAGGTGAATTCCCTCAAAAGAGATGCCATGCTCCTCTGATGACGTGGTTTCAGCAAACAGCTCCAGCAGAGTGTAACGATTATCAAAGTCCATGTGCTGCTCGATGCCATCCTGCTGACTGAGAGACAGGAGAACGTACGCACGGCTTCCTGCAGTGGAAACAGGAGACAAGGTGAGGAGACAGGAGACGACATCAGGAGACATGAGCAGAGTGCTCAAAACTTTAATGTGGTCAGTGGATCAACATTTCATTGATTATTTATTGATCATTAAAATAATATGAAGTGATGATGCAGCTGATGACATCACACAGTTGTCATAGTAACAATAATCTGGCCTCAGCAGCATCTGGTGGGATCTACCTGGGATTATGAGGAAGGAAATTTTTGGTTTCTGTGGTTTCAGACGTGTGATTCAACGACTCTTCAGCTCACGATCGAATCAGTCATCCAGTAACCCCAAATTCCCTAAGTCATGATGTAATTTCCTGCTCCTCACCTCGGTCAGTCATTGTACTGCTGACTTCTGAAAACAGTGTTTCATCAGAGCTGCTTCAAAGTTCAAAGTAAACTTCTGTCCCCTCCCAGCCAATCACAGTGCCTGTCTCAGCCCAGCTGATGTCCTATTGGTTTAAAAGCTTAAAAGAAAGACAGTTAGCGCTCTCATCTGGTTCAATGTTATCAGGCTGTCCTCCATGCAGCCCCTCATGGGAAAAATGACTCATGGGAAAAACTTTCAGCTGCTCCTCACCCAGTCACACACACGCCCCTGTATCTCGTGTTTCTATTGTGATGCGTTTTTACAGACACGTAAGGTTTCTTAAAGGGAGTGTGGTGACAGATTTACTTTTTTATACCACTCCTACAGTAATGTTCATGTTTGAACACCGATGATCAACATGCATGTTACTGTAAGAACAGAGAGGACAGAGAGGAGAAACAGGTGGAACTTGCTCACCCCTCATGTGTTCAGGTGTAATCAGACAGGAATAATTACCTGCGTCATGGGAGGCGAGTGCTCGCAGCATCTTCCCGGCGCTGCGTCTTGTCTGTGTCTCTTTGTTGCACAGCAGCTCCATCAGCAGGTTGAGGGCGCCCGTCTCCTTAAAGACACCGACCAGCGAGCCGATGCTGGCGTAGGCGCTCAGCACATGGATGGTGTGTGTGATGCTGATGGAGAAGTCGCTTTTCTTGGTCATCTGCTTCCTGGCTCGACACACCAGGTTCTTCACATCGTCTTTCATGTCAGACAGCTCCACCTCGTCGAAGGTGACGTCTGTCGGGAACTCGCCGCTGCTCCTCTGACCTCCATCCGTTGCCTCGCCGCCCTGCTGCTTCTCCTGCTGCTGCAGGGGACGCTGCGAGTCCGTTTTCCTCTTCCCCAGAAGGGTGGGGCAATTGGCGTACACGTCCTGCGTCGACATCCACATCAGGATGTTCTCAGGTTTGCTCTCACCTGACGTCGATCCACTGGACCCGCCCACCCCAGAGCTGCCGCTGCCTGCCCCTCCTGCCTCGCTGGCTCCGCCACCCGAGCCAGAGCTGTCATCAATAGTGACAAGGCACCAGCGAATCAGGTACTCTGTCTGTCCGTCATGGTTGCGGCGCTGGCGGATCAGCTCCTCTGGATACGCCTGCAGCCTCGGGCCTAGCTGGACCAACAGGTTCCCATTGCGGCGCTCCCCCACCATGGTCACTGAGGAGGAGGAGGAGGAGAAGGGGGAGGAGGAGGAGGAGGAGGAAGGAGACCGAAGGAGAACAAAGAGAGAGGAAAAGGAGGAAGGAAAAGGAGGAAGAAGAGGAGAATCAGAATAACTTCGTTGGCCAGATGTGTGAACACACACAAGGAATGCATCTGCAGATCACTGCTCTGCTCAGGTAAAGCAGGCCTGGGCAATCTGTTCCACAAAGGGCTGGTGTGGCTACAGGTTTTTGTCCAAACCAACCAAGAGCACACAGTTTGACCAATCAACTGAGACTGAGACTGACTGAGATCAGTTGATTAAATGAGTCAAGTCTGCTGTGCTGCTGCTTGGTTGGAAAGAAAACCTGCAGCCACACCGGCCCTTTGTGGAACAGATTGCCCAGGTCTGAGGTAGAGTATGTATATACATACACACAAACACACACACATACATACATACGTACATATGTGTGTATGTATGTATGTATGTAAGCATGTGTGTGTGTGTGTGTGTGTGTGTGTGTGTGTGTGTGTGTATCTATCTATCTATAGACATTTGTACACAGGATAAAGAATTGCAGTGATGGAGTAAATATGTTCTGACACGAGGTAGGTGGATACAACAGTATATACATATCTATGTATAACAGACTGAATGTAAACAGTGAGAATACATAAATACATTATAATGTACTGCACAGATTTACTGGAGGAAGAGGAAGGAGGAGGATCAGGAAGGGGAAGAGGAGGAAGAGGAGTCATGCATCATGAAACATCTTGACAAACTCCGTTCTGAGGTCCTGGTGGTCAAACAGAACCGACAACTGTAGCTGCTAGCAGTGTTAGCTCAGTTTGTTAGCCAGGTTGACTTGACTGTGTGGAAGAATGCTGACACAGAACAGAGCTGGTGTCATGCTAGAACCGGTGCTGGGTGAGCATTAGCAATGTAACCAAGCTCAGCAGCTTCTATGGACATGATGGCAGAGGAGCAGAGAGTGAAGAGGACGCTGACGGAGGAAGCTAAGAAGAGAAAAGGAGAGAGTGAGCGAGCAAGAAGCTGCCGGACAAGAGTAAATCTGGGACTGACTTTTAGTGGTTGGTGAGAGCTTGGTGAAATAAAAGGCTGAAAGACAGACGCCGAGCTGGGCTGACTGCTGCTGGACTAGTCAGTGATATTAGCTGCTGCTGTTGTCTTGGGTTGTCTCATCTCATCTTGTTTTATGTTGTCTCGATGCCAAGCTTCTTGCTGGTTTTTGTCATCAGTGATGAAATGCTAACACATACAGGTGTAATACAATCATAAAAACGCTGTTTGGAAACAGCTATGGTGTGCTGGAAGGACAATCTTGTGTCTGTGAATGAACGGGTGTCTGGTAGACCTGAAGGTCCTGGACGGTTCTCGGTTTAAATTTAGGATTTCGGTTTCGGTTCTCAAACACTGGTTCCTCTTTGTGGAGTCGCGGCGTCTCTTCCTCTCACAGCCGGAGATCACACTTGCTGCTGGGTGTGATGTCTGCCGTCAGTTAGCTTCATCTGGGCTGCGTCTAATAACTGATCAAACTTTGACCACTCAGTCTGTGCCGCTAACTACAACCCTCATCCGACAGTACCAACATCAGCATGGTTTGTATCGTGACATGCGACATTAACTACCGCCGACATGACGTGGCTGTTGTTGTTGTAACGTTAGCCCGCCTGCTAACGGCTGTCAGGTGATCTAGTTTCAGGAAGTAGCCGGGTCCGTCATGCTGTCAAGCTAGCCGCTGATGCTAACGTTAGCGTTGGATCATGTAGTGTTTCTTTTAAAGTTCATGTTATCAGATAACTTCCGCTAACTTTAACGGAACGATGGAGAGGTTTTGTCGTTAACTAGCCGTTTAACTCGTCCACATAACCGACCTGTCAGCTCAGTGCCTCGGTGTTGATGGCTAACATATGCCGCCGCACAGAGGACGTCACAGCAGAGTCCGCCTGTAAACGTCGATGTTTAAAAGAAGCTGCTGGTCGGCTCCGTTTAATTAATGCTGAGATATGATTAAAGAGCATGCCATGATCACACACACTGTGCTGCCTCATTCTGTACGTACACCCCCAGAATACACTCACACTTTATGTCTGTATGAACTGTAACCTGTCATGCTAACTCTGTTTGATGGTGACATGTATGTTTAACAGTCTATAATAAATATCTCACGTGTTGTTGTGGTTGAACCTATAGATTGATTTATACAGTAAGCGTTAGCAGACAGCGGCTCGGTGTGTCGTCCTGTCCCTGCTGCAGGCGCCACAACTCAGGGTGAGTGCACAGTAACTACGGATGACAGCGCCGAGGAGCCGCGTTGGGCCTGCTCACATAGCCGCTCCGGTCACACAGAAAACGGCTCCACCGAGCCTCTGTCCGGCCTGAAGAAAAGAGCTCCACCTCAGGCGAATTATGGACTTACCTGCCGTGTCACAGACTTTACCCTTCGCTTCTGTCTTCCCCCTCAACCGCTGTTTTCTTTTCCGCCCTAACGTGTCGTTTCCCAGCCTGGTGATGTTTGTTTTATCCACCGGGGCTCCGAGCTGTTGGATGCGCATTTGCGCACTGTGACAGAAGCAGCACCAGGGACAGCTTCTTCTTCTACGTCTGCTGCTTATTTTTCTTCTTCTCTGTGTTTGTTGGAGGCCCGCGAACTGAGCGCATCGCCGCCTGTTGGGTGGCAGAGTGAACGACACAAACACAAAACTAAAACATCCATCCACATTCTATCCCTGCTTATCAGAACAAAAACAACTGTTCTCTTTTTCAACTCAAGAACTACAACTCAAAAACTATAACAGAAGAACTACAACTCAAGAACTACAACTCAAAAACTGTAACAGAAGAACTACAACTCAAGAACTACAACTCAAAAACTGTAACAGAAGAACTACAACTCAAGAACTACAACTCAAAAACTGTAACAGAAGAACTACAACTCAAGAACTACAACTCAAAAACTATAAATCAAATCAAATCAAATCAAATTTTATTTGTATAGCCCAAAGTCACAAAACACATTTTGCCTCAGAGGGCTTTACAATCTGTACAGGGAGTGACACCCTCTGTCCTTAGACCCTCGGTTCGAGTGAGGAAAAACTTGCCCACAAAAAACCCTTTTAACAGGGAAAAAAAATGTGGAAGAAACCTCAGGAAGAGCCACAGAGGAGGGATCCCTCTTCCAGGACGGACAGACGTGCAATGGATGTCACATGTACAGAACAATCAACACAAACATATTGTATAATTACAAATGATTTACAATAAATGGTAAGGTGATTGCAGTAGCAGTGGAACACAGATGCACAGCAGCAATAAGTCATTAACCAACAAAGCTGTAGTGGGGATGGTAGCAATAATGACTATATATGGCATGTAATGCTAAATATGGTGGACGTCAGCAGCAGACCACGGCGGCAGCCACGATCCATGAGAACCTGCTGGACGAGAAAGCACAAAAACTCCGGGGAAGAAGTGTAGTTAGTAATATCCAAAGAAAAGGTGTAAGAGAGATAATGATTGACAGAACAATAAAACCTCAGGCCCCGTTTATGCGGACTCTAAGGGATATCGAACTGCCTTACATTGATAGAGAGAGAGAGAGAGAGAGAGAGAGATAATGATTGACAGAACAATAAAACCTCAGGCCCCGTTTATGCAGACTCTAAGGGTTATCGAACTGCTTTACATTGATATGCATGATAAGAGAAAGAGAGAGAGAGAGAGAGAGAGAGGGTTTACAGTAAGGCGTGGACGTCAGCAGCAGACCACAGCAGCAGTCACGATCCATGAGAACCTGCTGGACGAGAAAGCACAGAAACTCCGGGGAAGAAGTTTAGTTAGTAAGGGGGGGGGTCCCCCGGTAGTCTAGTCCTATGGCAGCATAACTAAGGGAAGGCCTGAGCCCCTAACTATAAGCGCTATCAAAAAGGAAAGTCTTAAGTCTAGTCTTGAATGTGGTGACCGTGTCTGCCTCCCGAACCCAGAAAGGTAGTTTGTTCCACAGAAGAGGAGCTTGATAGCTGAAAGCTCTGGCTCCCAGTCTACTTTTGGAAACTATGGGAACCACAAGGAACCCAGCATTCTGAGAGCGCAGTGTTCTAGAGGGGTAGTAGGGAACTATGAGTTCTTTTAGATATGATGGTGCCTGGCCATGAAGAGCTTTGTACGTAAGGAGAAGAATTTTAAATTCTATTCTAGATTTAACAGGTAGCCAGTGCAAGGAAGCCAAAATGGGTGAGATGTGATCTCTGATCTTGGTTCCTGTCAGAACACGTGCAGCAGCATTCTGAATTAGCTGCAAAGTCCTAAGAGACTTATTGGGGCAGCCTGATAATAGAGAGTTACAGTAGTCCAGCCTAGAAGGAACAAATGCATGGACTAGTTTTTCTGCATCCGCTTGGGACAGGATGCGTCTGATTTTGGTAATGTTACGTAAGTGGAAGAATGCAGTCTTTGAAATTTGTTTTATGTGGGCATTAAAGGAGAGATCCTGATCAAAAATAACTCCAAGGTTCTTTACGGAGGAGCTGGAGGCCAGGGTGGTCCCGTCTAAGGTGGCCAAGTCTCCGGAAAGAGAGTTTCTGAGGTGTTTGGGTCCAATTACAAGAACTTCAGTTTTATCTCAGTTCAACATCAGAAAGTTATAGGTCATCCAACTTTTTATATCCCTAAGGCACGCTTGCAGTTTGGCTAAATGATTGGTTTCATCAGGCTCGATCGATAAATATAATTGGGTGTCGTCAGCATAACAATGAAAATTAATGGAGTGATTCCTAATAATGTTCCCTAGAGGAAGCATATATAGACTGAATAGAAGTGGTCCTAGTACAGAACCTTGTGGGACTCCATGACAGACTTTGGTATGTATGGAGGATTCATCATTGGCGTGAACAAACTGAGATCGATCTAAGAAATACGACCTAAACCAGCTTAGGGCAGTTCCTTTGATGCCAATCTGATGTTCCAGTCTCTGTAAAAGAATTTGATGGTCTAAGGTGTCAAATGCAGCACTAAGATCTAACAGAACGAGTACAGAGATGAGTCCTTTGTCTGATGCCATTAGGAGATCGTTTGTGACTTTGACTAGTGCGGTCTCTGTGCTATGATGGACTCTAAATCCTGACTGAAAATCCTCAAATAAACTGTTCTTGTGAAGAAATTCACACAGCTGATTAGCTACAGCCTTCTCGAGTAACTTAGAAAGAAAGGGAAGGTTTGATATCGGTCTATAGTTAGCCAAAACCTCTGGATCTAGAGTGGGCTTTTTAAGAAGAGGTTTAATTACAGCTACTTTAAAGGACTGTGGTACATATCCTGATAATAAAGACAGGTTAATCATATCCAGTAAAGAAGGGCTAACTAAAGGTAAAACATCCTTGAGCAGCCTGGTTGGGATGGGGTCTAGGAGACAGGTTGACGACTTAGATGAAGAAATTATTGAAGTTATTTGATGAAGGTCAATGGGAGAGAAGCAGTCTAAGTATGTATCAGGTTTTGCAGCTGTTTCCAAACTTGCTGTATCAGAATGCAGATCAGTGCCTGTTGAAGGCAAGGCATGATGTATTTTGTCTCTAATGGTCCTAATTTTATCATTAAAGAAGCTCATGAAGTCATTACTAGTTAGACCCAGAGGAGTAGATGGGTCAATAGAGCTGTGGTTCTCTGTTAGCCTGGCTACAGTGCTGAAGAGAAACCTGGGGTTGTTCTTGTTTTCCTCTATTAAAGAAGAGTAATAAGCTGTTCTGGCATTACGGAGAGCCTTCCTGTAGGTTTTAAGATTATCTTGCCAGACTAAGCGAGATTCTTCCAGTTTAGTGGCACGCCATTTGCGTTCAGAATTACGTGCCACTTGCTTTAATTTGCGAGTCTGCTGGCTATACCATGGTGCTAACCTCCTCTGTTTAATATTCTTCTTTTTCAGAGGTGCAATAGAGTCAAGTGCTGTCTGTAATGAGCCTGTAGTGCTCTCAATAATATGATCTATTTGTGAGGGGCCCATGGGAGCAGACAAGTTCTCTGCTACATTGAGACATGGCATTGAGTTCAGTACTGAAGGAATCACTTCCTTGAATTTTGCAACAGCACTGTCAGATAAACATCTGCTGTAAGAGTTTCTACAAAAAGGCTTATAGTCCAGTAATATGGACTCGAAGGTTATTAAAACATGGTCAGACAGAAGAGGATTCTGTGGATAGACTATAAGATGATCAAGTTCAATGCCATATGAGAGAACGAGATCAAGGGTGTGGTTCAGACGATGAGTCGGTTTATTTACAATCTGACAGAAGCCAATTGAATCTAATAAAGAGATAAATGCAGTACTAAGACTGTCATTGTGGTTGTCCACATGAATATTAAAGTCACCTACAATGATTACTTTATCTGTTTTAAGGATCAAGCCCGATGCAAATTCTGCAAATTCAGATAAAAATTCAGAGTAAGGGCCAGGAGCGCGATATATTATAACAAATAGGATTGGCTGTACTGTTTTCCATGTTGGGTGAGTGAGGCTAAGAACAAGACTTTCAAATGAATTAGAATTTAGTTTAGGATTTATTAATAGACTTGAGTCAAATATGGCTCCAACTCCGCCACCTCGACCATTACTTCGAGGAATATGAGTGTTACAATGACTGGGAGGAGTGGATTCATTTAAGCTAACATATTCACCCTCCTGCAGCCAGGTTTCAGTGAGGCAAAATAAATCAATATCATAATCAGATATTAATTCATTGACTAAAAGAGCTTTAGAAGACAAGGACCTGATATTCAAGAGTCCACATTTAATGCTCTTGTTTTGTACTGGTGGAGATGTTGATTTAATTTTTATTAAGTTTTTATGATGAACTCCTCTTCTGTTTGTTTTATCTTTAAACAATGTAGGTGGACGGGGGACAGACACAGTCTCTATACTAAAGTACTGGGTGGGCAACTGCTCTAATGGAGGCGCAGAGAAGCGTGTAAGACTGCAGCTCTGCTTCCTGGTCTCAACTCTGGGTTGTCACGGTTTCGGTCGTTTAATAAATTGGTCCATGTTTCTAGATATGAGAGCTGCTCCATCCAAAGTGGGATGGATGCCGTCTCTCCTAATCAGACCAGGTTTTCCCCAGAAAGGTGTCCAATTGTCAATGAAGCCCACATCGTTTGCTGGACACCACCTCGACAACCAGCGGTGAAATGACGACATGCGGCTATACATGTCATCACTGGTCACATTGGGCAGGGGTCCAGAGAAAACTACAGAGTCCGACATCGTCTTGGCGTATTCACACACCGATGAAACATTAATTTTAGTGACCTCCGATTGGCGTAACCGGGAGTCATTACCGCCGACGTGGATAACAATCTTACTGTATCTACGTTTAGCCTTAGCCAGCAGTTTCAAATTTGACTCGACGTCGCCCGCTCTGGCCCCTGGGATGCATTTGACTATGGCCCCCGGTGTCGCTAACTTCACGTTCCGTAAAATGGAGCTGCCAATAACCAGAGTTGGTTTCTCAGCGGGTGTGTCGCTGAGCGGGGAAAATCTGTTTGAGACGTGAAGCGGTTGGTGGTGTACCGTGGGCTTCAGCTTGGGGCTATGCCTCTTTCGGACAGTCACCCAGCCTCCCGGCTGCTCGGGAACTACCGGGGGACTGCTAGCTGAAGCTACCTTCGGTGGTACCGCACCGGCTACGGGGGACTGGCTAACTATAGCAGCCACTGACTGTTCTGTGGTGCGGTACCGTGCCTCTAACTTACTGAGCCTCGCCTCCAAATCTACAAATAAACTACATTTATTACAAGTACCATTATCGCTAAAGGAGGACGAGGAGTAGCTGAACATGTGGCACACAGGGCAGGAGAGAGGGGGAGAGGAGAGAGCAGGAGAGGAGAGAGGAGGAGAGCAGGGAGAGGCCATTGCTAAAGCTAGGCTAGAGAGTGCGGCTAGCAGAGAGACAGGTAAAACTATCGGACTGCGGTTACTAGAGTTTAAGAAACCTGTTCGTGTAGACAGAACAAGTTTAAAGGTAGTGTGGAGTTACGTAGATAGTCACTGATGTGAAAAATGTACGGGAAATTGTTTAAGTGAGCAGAGCAGAGGGCACCGTGGCACTAACACCGGTAACCGGAAGTGACAGAATACGCTTACCGCAAACAGAAGAACTACAACTCAAGAACTACAACTCAAGAACTAAAATCCAAAAAACTACAACATAAGAACTACAACTCAAAAAAACAACAAAAACTACAGATACATAACCTATTCTAACTCCAGAACTGGTACTAATTATAGAACCTGTACACTAAACCATCACTTATCGGAACAGGATTACTGTCTTAATAAAAATCATTATTGTATTAGCATGAATTCACAGCTGTTATTAATTTACACTATGTAACTTTGAGCTCCTGGTTGGGCGAAGTACATAACGCTTTATGACTTTTAGTGGTTGGTGAAACAAAAGGCTGAAAGACAGAAGCCGAGCTGGGCTGACTGCTGTTCATGCACAGGGGCTTTAGGACCATGAGGAGGAAACGTGTTCTGCTCTTCGTACACAAACACTCTGTATTCAACACACATGTAACCCTCATATCAGCTGATGCCCCCCCCCGACCTCCTCTTTCTCATCATCATATTCATCTATTCCCTGCAGGAGAACCATCCACCGACCAGACGGACACCTGCTTGCCCGCCTGCCTCCCTTCTCTCTCTTTCTACTCGGAGCAGCGGATCGTGTCACTGGGTCTCTTTCAGATCTGTATGCCGCCCAGAGCGCACTGAAGTCGTCCGAAAGGACGGAGGAAGGGTCGCTGTGAATCCTGGATGTATTGATTTGATGATGGATTCAGGGTATCGTGTCTCACCCTGGGAGATGAGTATGTGCGCGCGCGTGTGTGTTTTTGTCCTTTCATGATCACACGACATGTTTACCTTCACCGGGGTGACGTCAAAGCCACTGACACTGTCGGTATTCAGTTTTACAGCAGAAAATGATGGGATCATATATATATATATATATATATATATATATATATATATATATATATATATATATATATGTGTGTGTGTGTGTGTGTGTGTGTGTGTGTGTGTGTGTGTGTGTACAGCGGGTTTGAAGCTGTATTATTAATGTGTGGATTATTTTATTATGCTGAATTGAAGGTCGTCTAACATTTAAAAATATAAAAAATGATATTAGAACAATAATAATTCAATATTTCACAGTAGCATCCTTAAACTTGATCCAGCTTCAATTTAACTGATTATTAGAATATGATCAAACACCAACATGTTGACAATAACATCTGATTATATTATTTATAGTAAAAGATTATTATCCCTTATATGAGATTATCTGACAGACAGATAATGTCCTTCCTCTGATCCGGGCCGTGGTGGCAGCAGGTTTATCGGGGTGTTCGAGTCTTTCCTCTTCCCAGAAATAAATCCATGACCACAGGTGAGGGTTGGAACATAGATGGTCTGGAAAATCGAGAGCTTCACCCTCTGGCTCATCTCGCTCTGAACCACAACAGTCCAGTATAATGTCCACATTACATTCTTGCCGATGCTGCACCAATCTGCTTGTCTCATCTCATGCTCCATTACCTGTCATTCCTGAACAACTCTTTTACTCGGGACAGAAACTCACTTCCAACTTAGAGGAAGTGATCCACCACTTTTCAACAGAGTCTTCATGGTGAGGAAACCTGTTCCTGTTTGAATCTTCTCAGTTTTATATTTTAGATTTAGCTCTGCACACTCTTCATCCTCTCAGTCAGCTCCATCAGCTCAGAGAGAAAGTCTTTGAAATGATAAAAACAGGGGACATGAACAACATGAACGCACCCACATTCCTGGGTATTCCCCACCAGATTAAACTTTTATCAAAGAAAGATGACCTAATGACTGTCAGACTCATATTTTCATCAAGATGAAGTGAAATGAAGCGATTGAGGACTTCAACAGTTCCTCCTGGAGGAAGGTCAGCACTTCCTTCCTCCACAATAAAAGTCTTTAATATATAATAACTTTGAACACTTTCCTTCAACTGTGTCACAAGACATCATTGATGACATCAGCATGACCTCACATTCTTCTTTTGTTGTTTAGTCTGTGCCTGAGTCTTTATACTGTTCTTAGCCAAGGAGAATTAGAGACAGTCTCAAAGTACATCAGAAGAGTCTGTTTGATGCTGTTGGTCAGACTTTAAACCTAACACCACAAATACTAAACGCCCAGAACTAGACACAGAGAATGTTTGACCATGTTAGAGTTACTGTCAGCACATTCTAGTCTGGAGACACTGTTGACTGTTTATGTTAAAGAAACGTCACATCAAGCTACTGTATGTATTATGTCGAGGAAGGCAACATTAGGTCTCTTTGACCCTGTTAAGATCAGCTGGCACTTGCTGTTCTCAAGCAAAGCCAAACAACTCCTTCTGCCGAGGACCTCAAGGCCCACACATAGAAATGTTTGAAAATTACATAACATATACAACCACAGGAGAAGACGTTTGCTGTATGTTATGGAATTTTCTATCCTCAGGCTACACAAGGTCACATGTAGGCCTTGAGGTCCTTGGCAGTATCAATTGCTTGGCTTTGACTGGGAACAGTAGGTGCCAGTTTATCTCAACACTGTGGTGGCCAGGGTTGAAGAAACCTATTGCTGCCTGCTCAGACATAATAGATGGCTTGGCATTAATGTTCCTATTGTATGTAAACAGACATCTGTGTCTCCAGACTAGAATATGCTGACAATTGGTAAAAAACATTCTCTTTGTCTCATTTAGGGCATATAGTATTTGTGGTGTTATCTTGAGGTTTCAAGTCTGACCACCATGACGAGTTCTGCAGAATGTGAGACCCGACTCAGGTACTTCTGATGCACCATGAGAGTGTCTCTAATTCTCCTTGATCAAGCGTCAATAAATAATACAGCGTAAGATATCAGTGGCTCCTGAACACTGTCTTCCTTCCTGACCTTACCATTGACCTTTGACTTCAGCAATTTCTCCACAACACTGTATTCTGTAAAATGTCTAAATAAAATCTTCACTGTTTTTCTGTTTCTGTTTTTTTTTCTGTTTCTTCAGCTGACGACTAACCCCTGACCTCTGGGAGACACCTCTGGAGAGGAGTGACCATGTGTTGAGGGATGGCTAGACGGGAAGAAGAGGCAGAAAGCTTGTCTGAACTGGGGAGAGCCTCACTGGGGGGTGGAGGAGGCAGACAAAATGGCCTCATTAACACCCACAGGTTGGGGGTGGAGCCTCTGCTGACGATGTATTCGGCTTCTCAATATCAGGGTCATGTGGTGGTGAATGCCCCCCCCGAGCAGGACAGGAGCAATGGAGAAGGTGGAGGTCATCCTCAGCTCTTGAACCCAAGCACTCTGCTCTCGCACCAGGTAATATCAGACCCCCGTCTCAGGCCACCCCCAGGTCTCCTCCTGTGCCCAGAGAGGGTGGTGCAAGCGTGGGGTGAGGCTCGTGGAGGGGACTGCTGTGAGACCACCTTCATTGAGGGGCTCAGTCTGAACACCTCCTCCTGCTACTCCTCATCAGTGGCTCCTGGCTCCTCCTCCACAACGGAGGCACTGATGTTTGCTGACAGGAAGTTTTTGGACTTTTCTGGAGAGGACGCAAAAATTCAGACGCTGTCGTACGACATTGACGATGATGACGACTTCCAGGAGCTTGAGGTAATTCCATGCTTGATTGATTATTGATTATGAGCAGTGCTAATTGATTGATCATCCTCTGTCCTTCATCTTCCATCCTCCAGGCACTATTTTTCATCCTACAACCTACAACCTCCAACCATCATTTTTCGTTCTCCAACCTTCGTCCTCCAACCTCCATCCTCCAATCCATCCCTCCACATCCACACGTCCATCCATCCATCCATCCATCCATCCATCCATCCATCCATCCATCCATCCTCTGGCTGTGAGTCGGAATCAGATTAACTTTCTGCAGCTCTCTGAACATCTAACAGCCAATCTCTTCAGACGATTAGCTGAAACCCTGTGATTTTTTTCTGTAACGTCCAGATTTAATCTGTTGTGTGGCTCTAATCCCTGAGAGGGATTACTGACAGGGTCAGAGTAACAGTATACAAAGTTTCACATCACATCCTGGCTCAATGGAGACGAGTTATCGTCTGAAAAACAGTAAATGTAAGTTTTTATATTCAGTTCATAACAAAACAGCTGATGAACTAAACCTTGAACCCAAACAAAGAAATATTTCCTGTGAATATTTCATTACATTCTCAGCTCCAGTGGATCCACTCCCTGTCAGCAATCCCAGGCCCCAGGCCTCTAAAACTCCTCCTCTTCCTGGTGGTCTAAAACGCCTGTGGTACAAACAGTAAGCCCTATCTGCACAGGGGACGTAAGCGCCACGTAACGGCTGTGCCATGGTCACCAGTGCCACTCTAATCAACAAAACCATTCACACAGTGCGGAACGTTTCAGCAGTGTCCCAGCAGCGTCTCTCCGCTCTACAGCGCTATCATTCCATAGCACTTCTATTTTTGACGTGAGCCATTGCTAAACCACGTCAATCTCAAGAGAGCAGATTGCACCAGACAGGAAATCTGACACAGAATCAATGTAATACACTTCCACCCCTTTCAAAATACAACATTACGTCATGACCGGTGGCACCAGGTCATCAGTGAATTGATCAAAGGGTCTCAACATGATTGACAAGAAACTAATTGTTGAAGTGGAACAACACACAATAATTTATGACACAACAGATCCTTTTCATAATCTCTCCCACATCAGAGAAGCAAAGTTAGCTGTTTGTTGTTTCCACAGTTTATCACAGGGACTCGGGTATGTTTAGGATTCTCGCATGATCTCGTGAACTCTTGTGAATACGGCTGGGTCGCTATGCTGCTGTTATGCTGCTGTCACGTGCCTGGTGTGAATTGACGCTGGGCAAAGGACAGAGCTAAACCATAGGGCAACCGTTCTGCAGCACTTACATCCCCGGTGTGAATCCCCAGTAACACTCCCCCAGTGAATAATAATTTTAAAAAAAGAACAGATGTGTATTCAACGCGAAGCCAAGCATAGAGACGCTTCTGGGGCGCTTTGAGAAAGACCCACATTATGCAGTTTTCAATAGATGTAACAAAGAAAAAAACATCAGCATCGGCCAATAACCAAGTTGTTATTTTAAACATTGGTATCGGTATTGGCCCAGAATTTCACAATTGGTGCATCCCTAGTGATGATGATGAAGGTGATCAGGTGACTCGGTTGTTTGTTTGTGCTTGATCAGAGTGATTACTCCAGCGAATCAGAGAGCGAGGACACCTTCCTATTGATTCCTCCCAGAGATCACCTGGGCCTCAGTGTCTTCTCCATGCTCTGCTGCTTTTGGCCGCTTGGCATTGCCGCCTTCTACCTGTCGCATGAGGTGAGGACATGCCCACACATCTTCCTGAGGGACATTACTATACCTCATCTGACACACCAGAGCAGACACACATTAGCTAACACACCTGAGACCTAGACCTGGCAGAGGCTGGATTCTGAGTTTTTTAATGACTTGCACTGAGTTTTACCTGTTAGAAAAGAAACACTGCAAACAAAAAGAAACACTGCTGTATAAATGGCCTAACTATAACACAGTGACAAGTACAGTCACATTGCGACAGTAAACACTGACCTTTTCATTTACTTGTTCATTCATTTTTCCTCCTATTTCTCTCCTCCTTGTTCTTCTTCTTCAATTCAATGTAATACAGCTTTATTGGCATGGGAAACATATGTTGACATTGCCAAAGTGTGACATCAACAAGAAGCACAGATACATGTCTTAACATAAAATACAGTAATATGAAATAATAATACTTAAATTGTTCAATATATACAAAGTAAATGATGTCCATCAGGAGGGGATGGTTTATGTCTGTCCTTTCTGCACGCTGGACCTCCTTCTGTGGTCGCAGCAGTTCATGAATCTTGCAGCTATGTTTGCACATTGCTGTACTTCACCCAGCAGGTATGGAAGTTTTTTGATGTGGTCTAATGTCTCAAAGTCTTCCTCACTCACATAAAAAACATAGGTGCACTGGCAATACTCCCTGGTAATTCACTTTTTTATTTGCATCATTGCTTTTATTTGCAGTGGCTTTTTTTGTTTGCAGCGTTTCTTTTATTTGCAGCGGTGTTTCTTTTTGTTTGCAGCGTTTCTTTTAGTTGCAGCATTGAGGGTTCCCGGCCACTGTAGGAAACAAAACCAGATAGGGAAAATACAGAAAACTAAGAAAGCTACAAAGGATAAAATCTGAATAACACAAAATCACTCCAACCGGAGGAAAACAAAATGGCAATCTCTAAACTCAGACTGAATACTAAAGTAAAGCTTTAAAGTTACAAAGAAAAATCACTCTTTCAAGGAGAAAACTCAAAATGGAGATGAAGGCCAAAACTGTGGCTGTGGCAAAGATCTAGGATACAGGCTGGTATGACGATCAGGTCGAACACTCTAACACAAGACAAGGGACACACAGACTATTTAAACAGATGGAGGGAATGGAGCATCAGGTGCACACAATCAGTGATTAGGGAAGACAATCAGACAGGTGACACACATGGAAGGGTGAGAGTCACTTTTCAAAATAAAACAGGAAATGATGTGACAAAAACGCAGTACAAGACATGACCTTAACACAGTGTGACAGAGTGAAGTATAGTGAAGTAAAGTATAGTGAAGTGAAGTTGAAGTATTTTGGCATCTTCTTCACCACTGATGGGAATATGGAGCATGAGATGTGTCAAGGTATTGGGTTATAGGTAACTGACATCTGATGTAACCAATCAGAGAGATCCAGAATGAGCTGAGTCTCAGAGACTCAGGGACCTCTTGAGAAAACACAGTGTTGTTGTGTACATCCTGTCATGGTGACTAAATAAAATGGACGTTTGAGCACAAATAAGTTGCGTACATACAGGACATGATGGATGGAGTAACAGTAGCAGAACCAGGAGCAGTAGTAAGCAGTACTCATGATACTCACAGTACTTTGATCAGATACCCACACACTGACACACACACTGTTTGTTGTTTGTAATCAGCTGGTTTTCACTCTATCACACTATCATTGTTGCTTCGTGTTGTTGTGGATGTGGTTTCCATGACAGCTGCACACCTAAAGCACCAAAAGAAAGGTCTTGTTGCTGTGGCAACAGCTTGCACACTAAAATCCATCAATGAACAATAGAAAGCTCTGCAGGAGGAGGAGGAGAGTCACATTAAAGGAAGAACTCAACACAAACAAGAAAACATGGTCTATCCACTTCCTGTCTAAGGAGGTAAAGAGGAGCTGTTTCTTGATCTGACCCCCCTTCTGATTGGTCTGAACGTGTAATTCAATATTACTGGAAGTGAAGTGGCAATTGCATTGGGCTGTTTGCTGTCTTGTTATGTTGCCTCAGTTGCCCGGTCATGCCGCTTTGCACTTTACAATATCAGAAAAATCAGACCTTACCTAACGCAACATACCACTCATCTCCTGACACAAGCTGTGGTCATTTCAAAGCTAGACTACGGTAATGCTCTCCTGATGGGCCTCCCAGCCTGCACAGTGAAACCTCTTCAGATGATCCAGAACGCAGCAGCATGCCTGGTCTACAACCAACCCAAAAGGTCACATGTCACCCCACTGTTCATCGAGCTCCTCTGGCTACCCATTGTAGCCCGCATTAAATTCAAAGCACTAATGTTACCTCACGACCGCTGCACTCCTGCAATGAGTGACGCGTGGCTCTCCCCGCACACTCAAGACAATCCAAACTTTTTTCATCTGTTGTTCCCTGTTGGTGGAACGCACTACCAGTTCCTACCAGATCAGGGGCGTCCCTCTCTACCTTTAAAAAGACTCAGCTCTTCAGAGATTGCCTTCTCTCCTAACACTAGCTACAACTGGACATGAGAAAACTAGCCTTTAAGAATTATCTTAGCACTTATTGTTGCAATGCTTTATTATTGCACTGTACCTTGATTGTTCCCTTCTCTGTAAGTTGCTTTGGATAAAAGCATCTGCTAAATGACTAAATCTAAATGTTAATCATGATTAATGCAGCTCAGAATCTGATCTGATCATCTGTCACAGAGTCTTCTGTCTAAACTCAGGAACTGTGAACACAACATAAGCCAAGGGCAGATTTTTCCCGAGAACAGGCAAGCAGGCAGGTAGGTAGGCAGCAGCACAAACTAAGAACAAGTCAAACAGATACAGGACACACAGGCTGTACTAAAACACATAGCAGTCTAGAATAAATAATAAAAGTACAGTAATGAATTCAACAATATCAGTTAAAACAATGACACCATTATGATTCACCTCAAGCTCTTTAATTTGGATTTAAAATCATTCAAAGAAATCAGATCTTTGTGTTAAAAGATGTTTTCTAAATGTTCCAGTCTGACGGTGCCAAGGATCACCCTCTTCCCTAGTTCAGTACAAATGTTTGATATAGACATGTCCCTTAAACACAGCGAGTGCTGTTCATCAGACTTTTGAAAAATAAGAGAACAGAGATAGGATGGAAGCAACCAGAGAATCGCATTGTATATGAAAATATACCAGTGGGTGCACCTGCGGTTGCTGAGTAAACTATCCTACCTGAATATGAAGACCACAGTGATGACTCATTACTTGACATTTAGTAACTAGAAAAAGTTCTAAAGAAATTTTGAGTGTGCCTGACTCTGGCCCCGTCACCCCCATGCATTATTATTGACACTGCCCAGTAAATTCAGTATTAATACAACAAGCTGTGTCATCATTGCCTTTTTAATGGGCTCTTATTTTGAAGGGACACTTTTGTGTTGTGTTTTGTGTGTGGTCTTGTGTCTGTTAATCAGAGAGTTTTACAAAGTTTTTTATTTTGAAGGGATTCTTATTTTGAAAGACTTTTCTTGTCTGTGTTTATGTGTGTGTGTGTGTGTGTGCGCGCGCATGCGTCTGTGTATGTGTCTGCCTGTGTGTCTGTGAGAGGGGCCAGGTGCAGTCCACCAATCAGAGCAGAGCAATCACCCGCAGCTGCTCCTGTGACGTTTGACACCGCTGAGAGAGAGAAAGTGCCCCCGGAACAGGAAGGATTTCTGGCCAAACCGTATAGTCAATCGTATATATTCAATATTCAATTATTGAACCGTCTTCTGATGGGGGCTTCTTGTCGACTAGTTCTGTGTCAAGTATGAGAGTTAAATATTAAAAACTGGCCTGAATCATCTGGTAAAGAGCAGGTGGTCTCTGCCCTTCTGGAAATTTCTCAAATTAACATGAGAGTATATTGGGCAGGAGATGGGTGTTGGAGGTGAATCTTTGTGTCTGACACCAAAACTATAATACTGACAGCTTCAGCAGTGTTATCACTGCAACGGCAACAAATTTTCCTACATTTGTAGCTATAAATGATTTCTGTAGCTTGACATTTGTGGCTGCAGTCGCAGTTTACAATTTTATTTTAAACTTCACATTGTCTGTGAGCTGCTGCAGCTCCACCTGTTGACTTCCTGTTGTTTATAGACCTGCATACACCTGTCCTCTCAGACTCACCTCTTATCTCAACCTGCTGTTCTGTTAACATTAGTGACAGACTGAAAGTGGATCTACATCACAGCAACCATCTCAGCGTTCATAGTTCTTCATGTTAAAAAACCACAACATGGGGCGTCTTTGGTTCAAGAGGTAGAGCGGGTCGTCCACTAATCAGATTATCTGATGTTCAATCCCTGGCTCCTCCAGTCTGCATGTCAAAGTCTCTTTGGGCAAGATACTGAACCCCAAATTGCTCCCTGTAAGTCGCTTTGGACAAAAGCATCAGCTAAATGACTAAATGTAATGTCATGTGTTCTGTGCAGTTCTGTGCAGCACAGTCATCAGTACAGTTGGGTTGTGGCAGCAGTGGCCTGAAGTCTGACAGTAAACAGGATGTTGTTCTTTCTGATCTCATCAGCTCTATTACAAACTGATTACAGATCAGTGGCTGCTGCTGTTCCACTGCTCTGTTATCTGGTTTCTTCTTCTGTGTCTTTCTGTCATTTAACCTCCTGAAGCCACACAGTTCAGATTGAAACATGTCTTTAAAATCATCTGTTTGTCCTCTGAACACAGTTTGTCTTGCTCATCCTGATGAAGTTCTCTGAATGTAAAGCTCTCTTATTTTGAAATCAAAATGAACAGTTAAAGTCATTCTGTTCAGCTGAGCACTCAACAATATAGTTTGGTGCTGTGTGACTTAGTGCTGTGAACTGTTGGATGCTTTTATGAACACATCGTGATGTTTTTAGTTCCTGTTTTCTGGTAGCTAACTTCCTTTTTGTCTTTTTGTCCTGCCCCTCTTAGACCAATAAGGCGGTGTCTAAAGGAGACTTCCACTTGGCGAGCTCCAGTTCAAGGCGGGCTCTCTTCCTTGCTGTGCTGTCAATCACCATTGGGACAGGTATCTATGTGGGTGTGGCCGTGGCACTCATTGCCTACCTCTCCAAGAACCACCACTGGTAACCTGGTTGGGAGAGATATTACACATCAGCCACTGGGAATCTGTGTCATCTTTATCTGGAGTCTGACTCTCTGCTGAGCGTTCCCTCAACAGGTCACCCTGCAGTGACAAGGTGTAGGAAGACTTCCTGTTTGCAGACAGTGGTGATGTCAACAAGTGATTCTGGAGTCTTGAAAGACTTTGCCTGAAACCTTTAAAAAAATGAGAGCCAGGATCTGAGAAGGATTGTGGGAGTTTGAGGAAATCTCTGGTGGGAAACAGTTTATTTAATGGATGTTTCCAACATTTTTTCAACCCTCACCAAATAGAAATGCCTCCAAAGAACCTCATCAGTTTAATGTTTAACTTTTAATGTGAAACATGCAGCAAAGGGCCGGATTCGACCATGTGCCGTTGCTGATTCCGCGTACATGGGGCGGATGCTCTGCCAACTGAGCTACTTGACACCCCATTTCTATGATTTTTTTTAAGGCTTGTTGAATATTTGGACATGAAAAAAATCTGGAATAAATTCAATGAACTTCCAGCCTGTTCCCATCACATGATCACAGTCACATGATCCATTTGTCTACCTGTCAGAGTTTCAAACATTTTGTGCGATGTTAGGGCAGGAAATTAATGCCCCCTTTGTAATCCAGCCTACAAAGCTCTGATTGGTTGAAAAGAGCTGTCAGTGAACAGTGAATCTGGTGCATGACTGTTGAAAAATATTAATGATGTTGACTTGATCAGTGCTGAAAAAATGTTCATCAGAGATCAGAGAGCTCAGAGACTGGATCACTGAGACTGGATCAGCCGTACCAGTCTCTGTTTGTGGATGAGGATTTTCTGTCTCCTAAAAAACTGTTGATGTGTCTTTTTTGTCCAGCTTTTTTATCAGAAACACCAAACTGATCAACAACAAGCATCACAGTCAGACTGCCTAAAAGAACACCTACAAACCTGTTTGCTGTCAGGCTCAAAGTAACCACAATGTTCAGATCATCCATCATCACCTCCAACCATCATCCATCATCACCACTACCATCTGTCATCTCCTCCATCCATCGTCCATCATCACAACTATCATCCATCATCACTGCTGTCATCCATCCATCCATCATCACATTCAGCCATTATCTGTCATTCATCTGTCACGTCCATCAGCTTTGTGAAACCAAACAGAAACTCTTTGCAGATATTGCTGAGAGCTACAGGTCTGATCACAGTCACCACCACTACACCCTGATCAAATCAAGACTTGATGTGCTCCATGACTAGCTGTTCAAAGCACTTCATAAGAATGGGGGTGAGTGCAACCGGACAGTAGTCACATGTTCTTCTGACATTGTCCGTAGACAGTGTTATCACCTGGTCATCTGGAGGAGGAGGGGACTTCTGTGCAAGTGTTACATTCTGTGTCTCAAAATGAGTGAAGAACCCATTCAGCAGAAAGGTAGGTAGGTAGGTAGGTAAACAATATCAGACTCTGTAGTTTTCTCTGGACTCCTGCCCAATGTGACTAGCGATGACATGTATAGCAGCATGTCATCATCCCACTGCTGGCTGTCGAGGTTGTGTCCAGCAAACGATGTAGGCTTCATAGATAATTGGATCTGAATTTGCAGAATTTGCATCAGGCTTGATACTTAAAACAGATAAAATAATTATTGAAGGTGATTTTAATATTCATGTGAACAACCACAATGATAGTCTTAGTGTCAGGTCTGGACGGGAAGGAGGACTCAGGTGCACAGAGGTGAAAATTTCAGACAAATTTATTAAACAAACAAACAAACAAACAAAAAAGCCAATGGAGGGAAACAAAGAATACTCTGACGCGGAGGAAAATAGGCAAGACAAGAAAGCTCTGAAAAAACAGTGGACGTGGTCCATAGGGCTGGAGCACACAGGATGAAGACACTCTGGCACAGGAGGTTCTTATGGAGTCCCCTGGCAGTCTAGTCCTATGGCAGCACAACTAAGAGCCAGCCCTAACTATAAGTGCTATCAAAAAGGAAAGTCTTAAGTCTACTCTTGAAGGTGTTGACCGTGTGCCTCTACCTTGCCTCCCGAACCCAGAATGGTAGTTTGTTCCATAGAAGAGGAGCTTGATAGCTGAAAGCTCTGGCTCCCAATCTACTATAGAAACCACAAGGAAACCAGCATTCTGACAGTGCAGTGGTCTAGAGGGGTAGTAAGGTATTATGAGTTCTTTTAGATATGATGGTGCCTGGCCATGAAGAGCTTTGTATGTAAAGAGAAGAATTTTAAATTCTATTCTAGATTTAACAGGTAGTCAGTGGAAGGAAGCCAAAATGGGAGAGATGAGATTTCTGATCTTGGTTTCTGTCAGAACACGTGCAGCAGCATTCTGAATTAGCTGCAAAGTCCTAAGAGACTTATTGGGGCAGCCTGATAATAGAGAGTTACAGTAGTCCAGCCTAGAAGGAACAAATGCATGGACTAGTTTTTCTGCATCCGCTTGAGACACAATCCGTCTGATTTTGGCAATATTGCGTAAGTGGAAGAATGCAGTCTTTGAAATTTGTTTTATGTGGACATTAAAGGACAAACCCTGATCAAAAACAACTCCTCCTTTACGGTGGAGCTGGAGACCAGGGTGATCCAGTCTAAGATAACCAAGTCTCCGGAAAGAGAGTTTCTGAAGTCCAATTACAAGAACTTCAGTTTTGTCTGAATCCAACATCAGAAAATTGTAGGTCATCCAACTTTTTATATCCTTAAAGGGATATTTTGGGATATTTGACATGAATCTGTGTGGCATCCCCGTCAGTAGTGTCGCACAGCCACACCGACTTACCCCCGACAGAGTCCCGTGGGCCGAGTTCTGTCCAGGTTTGGTCAGCAACGAAAGTAGTCCGGCAGGTTTGCTGGGACACTTAAATAAAAAGTTTTTCTTCTCAAAACAGCATGTGTTCAAAAGAGTGATTTATTTGCATCACAAAACCGATGTCCACGAAAAAGTCACACCTCCTAATCACTTGGCCCTACTTTCTCTCATTTTGTATCTCTGCGCTGCTGCAAGATGACAGACGAGGGCTGGGCTGCTTGGAGAGAGCCTGGTGGGGCCAAAACTAAACAGTAGTGGCCACTTGCAGCAGCGCAGAGATACAATACGTCTTAAATACAACTTAAACCAGCGTAGGGCGGTTCCTTTGATGCCAATTTGATGTTCCAGTCTCTGTAAAAGAATTTGTTGGTCAATGGTGTCAAATTTCACACAGTTTCACAGTAACACATATGGACTTTTGAATGGAACATGATAAAGGCACACACATAGACATACAGAATGCACAAATACACAGATTACACAGCTAGGATAGTGCTGAATGTTTCTCTGCCAACAGATAACATTCAGTCTGTTTTCAGGTTGGCCTTGACCAAGATTAAGGAGTCGAGCACACACACACACACACACACACACACACACACACACACACACACACCATGCAGGCTCATGGGAAACACATAGACAATATTACGTTCACGTGACACTCAGAACACTGACATATGATTATAAGAAAGTACAGGATGGTTGGGTCCAGATCTGGTGATTTGACTATGTAACAGTGATGTAAGAATGATGTAAGAATGATGATAAAAGGTTGTGAAGAGAAAATGTAAAGATACGTTCGGATTCGCGAGCAGCTGTCTCCGTGTTGTTATTTCATTACATTTTGGCAGTTTTCTCTACAACATAATTGGTGACAAGGATGAGATTGGAAGAGAAGAACTGATCTACTGGCTGCATCTTGGACTGGGCAACACTGTAAAACAGTGCCATAAAAAGGTATTTCTTGGCACTTTAATTGCAGTCTCACCCAGACCTAAGTGTAGTAAGTAGTATCGAACATTCTCTCCAAAAAAGAAATTCCAAAGTTAGATGTTGGATGTACAGCTGCTGATCCAAAGTCACTGTCACACCGGTATGTCAGGTTGAGTTTTTTTGTCCTGTCTCCATGTTTGTTTTATGACTTCCTGTTCTATTTTGGAAATTAACTCCTCTCGTTTCAGGTCACTCGCCCTTCCTCATGTGTCACCAGTCTGAGTGTCTTCCCTGATTCCTGATTGTGTCCACCTTCCCCATTTCCCTCTGTGTGTTTATAGTCTGCATTTCCCTTTCTCCTGTGCCAGTGTGTCAAGTCTGTTGTCCTGTTCATCAGCCCTCTTGACACAGTCAAGTGTGAATTAATCTCATAGTCTAGTTTTTGTTGTTTTCTTATAGTTCCTTGAAAGAGTGATTTTTTTGTTGGCCTTGCCTTTTTGTAGTTTGAATATATTTTGAACCTAATTTTGATCCTCCCTCATTGTGAGGCCTTTTGTTCTTTCCTCTTGCCCTCTTTTTGAGGCATTTTGTCCAGACAGTTGTCCAGTTGTCACCCACTCATGCAAAAGCTCCCCCGTAGGAGTGAGAATTTAAGAGGGAGAGTAAAGGGGGGTTGCCTTTTGTGTGTTTTAATAAATTAAGATTTGAGTCAAAATTGTGAATTGGATCGTAGTAAATATAAATAGTAAAGAGTTGAAATATGTGTGTTTAGTTTAGGATTTATTAATAGACGAGTCAAATCTATCCACTGAGCTGCAATGCTGACAGAGTTTGAACAATCAGCCTGCAGGATGACTCACAGGAGTGTTTCACTGACAGGAAGTGACATCACACAGACGCAACAGTTTGTTCCTGCTGCTGTGAAAAGAGCTGGTCTGTGGTCAGAGTGTTGCTGCTTCACAGGAAACACAGACTGCATCATGACAGTGAAGACGCTGTTGCTTGTTGCTCTGCTCATTGCCCTGGGTAAGAAAATACCTTTTCCTTTTCCTTGAGTTTAAAACTTTTAAGTATTCTGGTTCAGTTCTGTGTCAGGCCCAGAACAAAGCGGCAGACTCAGATGCAGATTAGGCAGGTTTGGGAAGATACTTTTATTGCTTCCAAGCTGCTGATACAGCCTACAAAAGGTACAACAAAAATGGCTACACTGCCTGGCACTCTAACGCTAACTCAAACTTCACTACTCTTCTCTGAAAATCAAAAACACTAATCTAGAAAGGAAAACGCTTCACCAAAATGGGAAGGAATAACCTGACAAAATTTACCAAACAAAACACTCACTCAAAATGAGGAGGAAACAGTACTATCTGTATCTTTGACCTAATCTTCCTAAACTGACTCAGAAACAAAATCAATCCCGGAGGATGAAAAAACTTTATCCAAAGGAAAGAGACTAACAAACAAAAACAATCCCATAGGATGAATACAAGCTACAAAAAATACTCCCTAAACTTAAACTAGGGCTATGAAACTTACAAACAAAGACACGTGGAACAGACTTGGATTCTATGGCTTGGGTGCGACGACAGAACGTACGAAGACACTTTGGCACGGGACAAGGGAGACGCAGACAATATATACACCAGGTAATAGGGAACAGGTGGAAACAATCATGGCGGGGACGACAATCAGACCAGTGACACATGAGGAAGGGCAAGTGACCTGAAACGAGAGGAGAGTTAACTTTCAAAATAAAACAGGAAATGACAAGACATAACAAAAACCCAGCTTGACCTCACCGCGGTGTGACATTCTGGTTCCTGTGACCCATTATCAAAAACATTTAACCACCTTTAGAGCCACTTCCTTCTATTCATCTCTATTCATCTTTTCTCACAGCACTTCTTTATTTATGAATCTTTACTGTTTTTTTTTTTTTTTGGAAAAAAAAAACATTCTCCAAACATTTTCTCCAAACCATAGAGTAACAAACTATCAGTCTTCAGAGGAAACTTATTCTTCAGTCGATTAATGTATTAAAACAAACAACTGTTTTTTTCTTAGTTTGATCTCTGAACCACATGTGTTTTTTCAGACAAGCTATTACTTATCACTTATTTAAGTGCAGAAAAAGAAGAAGTTGACTAAGGCTTGCTCAACAGTAATTGGAACAGAGTGAAAAGGGCTGTGACTTATAAAGGACTTGTATAAATTGTTAGGTCATTTCATTTAGAACTTGCAAACAAACTAAAGTTGTCAGATATACAGTGACGTAAAAAATATGTACTGAAGTGCTCAAGTAAATGTACTTTAGAAACAAACACAAAGATTACAACAAACTGTATGGTCAAAGCAAAGGTCATCAGCAACATCGGTCTTCTCTTACAGTGGTAGTGTTGGTGGCAGGCAGACATCATGGCACCTCCATGCCCGGCTCTCCATTCAACATCTCGAAGAATGATAGCTGCCTGAAGCGGGTCGTCCTCATCGCTGCCTACTCCTTCAACAACCAATCAAATGACGCCTTCCTTTTCAAAGTCTCTGTCATCCATAGAGCCCAGCGGCAGGTACATCACAAAAAACACATTGTATCTGTGTGGCTAAAGGTGGTTGTGTGGTCGAACTTCTTTGGCAAGTCATTAGGCTACAGCTAACCAGTAATTAACAACTACTAACTTAACTGATTAACGTATTTAGTTAGCAGGCAACAGAACCAGGCTCAGCAGAACCTTTGAGACCAGACCAACAGGGAACAGCATTGTACTACTGTCTTGTGTTGTTGTACCCAGTCTGGGTAGATATTGACGTTAGCTGATAGTGCTAGCTGTAATGCTCTGTCACAGTCTGCTCCCCTTTCACCTGCTTCTCAGTACTTTTCCATTCCCTCTCTACTCACCTGCCAGCCACGCCCTCCTCATCAGACCTATTCCCCACACCTGCTTGTCTCACCTGCTTCCCATCACCAATCAAGCTAGTATTTAAGCCCTCCCTGCTCACTCACTCTCTGCCAGATTGTTCTACATGCTCACCCTAGACTCTCCAGCACTCTTCTCCAGACTGATCTCCCGTTGCCGACTCTGCCTGCCTTGGACTAACCTGTTTGCTGTAATCCCGGTAACCGACCCTGCCTTCTGTCTCCGACCACAAGCTTCTGGTCACTCTGGATTCTGCCAGCTGGTGTTGGCCCAGCTACTGGTAGCTCGCTTCTGGTATGTCTGCCTCAACGCCTGTCTACCTGCTTGCCGGACTGGTGTTCCCAGCCTAAGCCCCCGGACTTTCCCTCTGCCCAGATAGACTGTTTCCTCTGCTGTTGCTTTGAACACTGCTATTGCTCTTCAAACTGCCAAGGTTAATAAAAGTGACTTTCCTGTATTACCTTTGTTCAGTGTGCTGCATTTGGGTTCTCACTACACTTATGGCAATCTCCATCCACGACAAGTCCTTTCTTATCTGACTGATTTTATAGGCAACATGTAGAAATAAGGAAGTAAACAATTCTACTTCCTGTTTCTTTTACACTTTTCCCAACTTCATGTATTCTGGACATACAACGCACTGTTTAGCTGTTCACAGGCCACACCTACCTCTGCTGCTTGGCATCTGTGGTGGCTGCCGTGTCAGGATCAGGCAGACAACAGGAACCACAGAGGGTGAGGGTCAAAACCATAACAGTGAGGACAGGCAAAGGTACAGGACGCTGAGCAAAGACAGGTCAAGGAATGAACAGGGTCAAAACGCAAGGGAACTAATCACAAAGGAAAAATGACAGAGCAAAGCTACTCACAAACGGATGCAGACAATCTAACAGACAGTGGGAGATGCAGGCCTGTATACACACAAGGGGGAGGAGCTAATGAGGTGAAAACCCTAGAAAATCGGACACCTAGAAAGAAGACAAAAAGGAAGTGAGGGAAAACCCAAACAAAAAAGTAAAATACAAACTAAACTATAGGCCTGACATGCCGTCTCTGTGTGCTTGCTTCAGCCCTACCCCTGGTCCAACACACTACTGTGTTAAGAGAGTGATTAGCTAACTGGATGCAGGTGCACCAGTCACACTCAGAGAATTCTGAAACGCATCATTATCAATATTTGTAAAACTACACTAATAAGGCTATTTTCAAAGTAGGAATATTAAGACCTTTTTGATTACATGAGTAAGAACAATCAGCAAACCAGCATGTTTTTTTTCCTCTTAAAATAGCCCTGTGAGGTAAGTTTGTGTTTTTACATCTTAAAATAGTCCTGTGGGGTAGGTTTGTGTTTTTTACATCTTAGTTCCTGTGGGAGTCTGGGTGGGTGTGAATGTCCCTGATTCAAATCTTGTGGATACAGGAGTGATGACCATCATTTTTATGTCCACTGTTCCTCTATAGGGATGCCAGGGTGAAATTGGTCATGGGGCCACATTTTTTTCAAGTGGGACCTGGGGAGCAAATTACACTTTTGGCCTGAAAAAACAGTAACTCAACACATGGATATGCTATTTTATATTATTTATGAAGGCCTACATGTCAAAAAGGAATTGCAATGCAATAGCCTCACAATGAGGCATACAATTACACGGCAGCCAAAATCATCTACCCTCTGAAAATGTGACATTGACCTATGCATGCAAGTAGCCTACATTTATAAATTCAAAATGAGACAAAATGGACTAGGACACATAAATAACACAAGTGTAAACTGTAAATTACTTTGATCAGATTTATTGATGACTTGCACATAAAAAACATGATAAAGTAAAATCTGATTAAATTTACTCAGTTACTCTGTGTGTTTCAGGTGGTTCGGGGGATACGGTACATAATAGACCTGGATCTTTCCAGAACTGTGTGCCGTAAACAAAACAGTACTGATCTGTCAAACTGTGACTTCCAGTCCGACAGTCGTTTGAACCAGGTAAGTTAGAACAGGTGACCCTGATCACTGATGAGCTGTTAAAAAACAACAATCAGTTATGAATGAGTTTGAAAAGAGTGTTTTAATGCAATATGAGGTTCATTAGATGGGCTGATATTCTAATAGCTTATATTTTTTTGAAAATATCCACTTCATAGAAAGTTTCTCAAGAAATAGCTTCTTCCCACAGGCTGTCACTGTGATCAACAGCTAAAACCAGACACACTGCCAGTAACATTACTCTGTGCAATAACCTGAAAATATGTACAATATGTGTACATTATAATTTACTGATTTTCAGTTTACATTTAGCTTGCTGTGCAAATACATATATATGCTGTCCTATCTACCTTCCTCACATACATAAGTTGTAGAAACCATCTTTATTCTTATCTTTTGCACTCTGCACCCAGCACTATCACCAGTCCTTTATCCAGTGTACAAATGTTATAGTTTATATTTATATACACACACAATTCCTCTAATTCCTCTTGTGTATACACACACAACTGGCCGATTCTGATTCTTCTTCCTGTTGTGCTTTCAGACATTTCAGTGTCACTTTGAGGTTTGGTTGATCCCATGGCAGAATACTACCAAGACTCTGGTTTTATTGTGTAAATCCTGAAACCACCAATTGCCCCCATGCTTCATCTTAATCCTCCTCCTCATCATCATCATCATCATCATCATCATCATCATCTTCAGGGAAGAGCGAGTAGAGCATAATCTGCATCTGTATCTGTTAACCGTATGAATTACCTGTATCTGGAGTCAGTCAGGTTGTCTTGAAATGGGCGGTGCTTTATCCGGTATGTTATTTTAAGTATGCAATTGATACGGATTGATCAGAAATTGTTATATTTATTGTTGATTAGAAAACTATTTACAGGACAACATCAGCATTGAGCTTTAGATCAATGGTTTTCATGATGGCAAACAAACTATTTACAGAACAAGCTTTGCAACAATGAATATAACAATGAATAAAATTTAAAGAAAAATCACATATCATGAATTTAAAAAAAAAAAAAAAACATAACTTTAAAAAAGTTGTTTTTGTGTGTGCCAGCTGATGGTTTTAAAAAAGTGAGTGAGCAGAGCGGGGCACATCAACATAATACATCTGTGTGTGTGTAGGGCAAGTGCTATGACTAGCCACACACAGAGATGGGACTGCATCTCCATCAAGCCCCGCACTCACAGAACACAGACAGTCTCTTGTCTATGTTGTCTTGTGATTTCCCGTTTTATTTTGGTTCAACTTCCTGTCTGTGTCTATTGTCACCAGTTTAACTCTCCTTTTTGACTGCTTTCCCACTCTTGAAATTAACTGTCTTCACCTGATTGTCCATGTCTCCCTTTGACCAGTGACAACCAGTGCTTCACCCATTCCACTACCATTGTCAGGTCTTGTTTTGTTACTCTTTTGTTAGAATGATTTTCTGTTGTTTTCTTAGTCCTAGTATAGCCTCATGAGAGTGACTTGCTGTTGGTTTTCTTATGCCTAGTATAGCCTTGTAAGAGTGAGTTTCTCTTTTGTTCTTTCTTAGTCTAGCTTTAGTTGAGTGAGTTTTAGTTTCAGAAATTAGTGAAGAGTTTTTTCATTTGTGAAGAATTACCTTTTTTGCTAATAAAATTTTTATTTTGAAACTTCCATCTGAGAGTTGTCTAATTAGGTTCTGGTCCATAGTTTGTTTGTCATACTTGTCACACTTGTCACACAACCCTAACCCTCAAGGAACCCTGGCTGGCGCATGTCACTTGGGCAACCACCTCTCACTGTGCACTACTGGTGTTGGATGGATGAACTAACTCAATAACTCCCCCTTGTGGTCCAACAACTCATGCGGTTCGGTGTAGGGAGTCAACTGTAAGGATAACTGGATGATAACCAGGGTCTGGCCCTCTATATAAGTGAGAGGGGAGAGGGAGAGCTCATTTCTCTCTTGATCCTCACGTGGACAGCATCTACGGAGAGAGACATTTTGTTAGTTTTTAAGTCTGAAGAAGACCCATGGGGTCGAAACGTTGCTTTTGTTGCTTTTGTTGTTTAATTAATAAAAAGTTTTTTTTTTTTTAAATCTCTTAAGTGAAGAGACTCTCTTAGTTTTTTACCTTTAATTTTGACTGGATTATTTTCCTTCCGTACTGGAAGTGTTTTTTGGGTTAGGATGGGGTGAAAGAGAGCCCAGCCACCATCAGGTAGCCGGACTAGTGCACGGGACCGATTGGCTGGCCATGGGCGGCCACGATAACAGGCACCCAAGTCCCCGTCCCTGTGTTTGGGCTTAAAAATGGGCTCCGTAATTAGCCTCATGCCATTAAATTTCGAAATTTGGTTTAAATGATCACAAAGGTGTATTACCTTTTGTGGTGTTTCAAAAAATTGGACTCTAAGTTCCTCATGCTCTACACTCTGCCTGCATGTGCGCAACGTTTCGGTCCAGTTTGAACTTCATCAGGCGCGGGACAGAGTGGAATGAATACGGCTGGCTCCTGGCCTTTTATACTCGTGGGAGGCGTGGCCTCTGGGGAGCTGCTTGCTCTACCCCTCTCATTATTTCCTGTTATTAGGCTTATTTATGTCTCATTCTTGAGTTCATTTTTCATTTTTCATGCCGTGCTTTATGTTTTAAGTCTCTCGTGCTTGAGTTTACTTTTTTTTCTCTCGTTCTTGAGTTTGTTTTTTTCTGTGTTTATGTTTTAAGTATCTCGTGCTTGAGTTTACTTTTTTCTCTCGTTCTTGAGTTTGCTTTTTTTCATATTTTATTCTTAGAGTCATTCTGTTTATTTTCCCTCCTTATTTAGGTTTAGGGTTATGTTTTTCCCTCCTCTTTTAGGGTTAGGGCTCTTAGGGTTCAAATTGGTTGGGGTTAGGCAAAACCACAGGGCTGGGTGTCCGTAACGTATACGGCACGCCACACGACTCCGGCCAAGGCGCTGGCAGGGTTAGGATGGGGTGAAAGAGAGCCCAGCCACCAGGGTTAGGGTTAGGGGAATGAAATCTATCTCAATGACTCCCCCCTTTTGTGGTCCGACGACGCACGCGGTTTGGTGTAGGGAGTCAAGGGCAAGGCACTGGCCAGCGCATGTCACTCGGACGACCACCTCTCGCTATGCATGCCCAGCATCGGATGGGGGAAGGGGGGATGTCAGATGGCCGCATCAACTGCCAGGAGGCAGACTTGTTAGGAGGGCCTGGTCCTGAACCAAATGGTTGGGGTCAGGCACCATGTCTAAGAAATGGTTAGGGGTTAGGGTTAGGGTTAGGGTTAGGGGGTTAGGGGTTAGGGGTTAGGGGTTAGGGTTAGGGTAAGAAAAAAACTGGCTAAGCCAGTTGGTGCACTGGCCATTGAAGTGAGATGCATCCGAGGCATCGGACATCCTCCACTCCCACATCCCGTTATCACAAGCACGCCCCACTCCACATTCCCACACTATGCACAGTCCTGTTGCTGTGCCTCCAGAGCCACCAAAGAAAAATAAAAGATCCTCCCCACTCCACACATTCCGTCTCCGTAACACAAAGTCCCGCAAAAGCACACCCCAAAGTCCACACACACACTCTCTCCGTAACTTAGGCTCCTAGTCTTAAAGTGACACAGGGTGAGTTACCCTGCGTCGGTTCAAAAAATTGTTTTTTACTCACACTCCTTCTGTTGATGTGCTCTGCCTTTGCGCAACGTTTCGGATATATTTTTCCTTCTTCAGGCAGGTCAGAGCATCTATTTTTCTTATATTTAAGCTTTTTTTCTCATATATTTAAGTTTTTCCCTCTTTTTAGGTTCACGGTAAGTATTCATTTTACTTTTCTTCTTTCTTTCAGGTTTTTCTTCTTCATTTAGGTTACAGGTGAGTATTACTTTTCCCTTTCTCTCCCATTTTTTTCTTCTTTATTTAGGTTCACGGTAAGTATTATTTAACTTTAATTACTTTTCCCTTTCCCAACAGGTTTTTTTCTTCTTTGTTTAGGTTCACGGTAAGTATTCTTTCACTTTTCTTCTTCTTTTTAGGCTCAGAGTAAATATACTGGGAAAAGGGTGGAGGGAGGGGGACCCTCAATTAGGGTTAAATTTGGCTAGGGGACCCATGGTTAGGGTTAGGGCTGGGGCTAGGGCTGGGGCTAGGGCTGGGGCTAGGGCTGGGGCTAGGGCTGGGGCTAGGGTTAGGAGACGGCCCATTCATTCTGATTCGAGTTGGAAGCGGCTTCCCCTTGCTGTACTAAGTAGTGAGAATGTGGAATGTGGAAGCGGCCGTCCACTAGATGGCGGCGTCGGATAGGCTATGGGAGGCCGCTGAATGGGGGTCTATGGGGCGCGGAAGCGCGGGGCGCGGCGTGGAAGCGGACCCTTGCCGGGTCGGGCGCTGGCGGCGGATGGGAACGCGGAAGGGCTTCGGGTGGGCGTTCCCGATCGAGGGAGGGGGCGGGGCGGGCGGGCCCGGTCGGAGGGGAGGGGCCGCGGGCGGGGCTAGGCAGGGGCGGATGCCCGGAGGGGGTGGCCTGCGCAGGAAGGCGTGGACGGGGGGCGGAGCGAGGAGGTCGGCCGGCGGGGGCGGGGGTGGCGGGCGGAGCCCGTGCAGGGCCGGACCGGGAGGTCCGGGGGCCCTGGTGGGGGGGGGGGCCCAGGAGGCGCAGACCGAGGGGTGGAGTGGGGAGGTCGGCAGAGGGTATCACTCCCTGTACAGATTATTAAGCCCTCTGAGGCAGAATGTGATTTGTGACTTTTGGCTAGACAAATACAAGTATATACATATACAACTAAGTAGTGAGAATATGGAATCCACCACATTGTCACTAGTTACCATTGACTTTGTCTGGGATTGCCGAGCGGGGGCGGAGCTTGTGCAGGGCCGGACCGGGGGGGCTGGGGGCCCCGGTGGGGGGGGGCCCAGGAGGTGTAGACTGAGGGGTAGAGTGGGGAGGTCGGCGAGCGGGGTATCCCCCCCCCCCCGGCAGTGGGTGTCACTCCCTGTACAGATTGTCCTCCTGTCAAGCTCAGACTACAGAGAAGCTTGCCTCTCATGTTCCCTAAATATCTTAGGTCCCACATCCTCCAGGGCCATATCTCGGCGAGGGAAGGTCCGGGAGAGGCGTGGGGGGCGTCGTCCGAGAGCTGTCAGCGGTGTCTACAATATATCCGAAGCCCAGGCCGCTGGGACACTAGGGGGTGTAGTTGGTCAAAATGAATGTTAACTGATATGATTATGGAAGGCCACCATATTTGAACTAGTTAACATGGGCTTGACCTTTGACCTCTTGGGGGCGAAATGAAGGGGGCGAAACGAAGGGGGGTGACAGCCACGGGCCGTGGCTTCAGATATTCCCAGGGTTAGGGTGGGTTTCAGCCCCTCTGGAGCCCACAGCGTCCCTTTTTCTGAGCTCTCCTGTCAAGCTCAGACTACAGAGAAGCTTCTTTGATGCCTCTCTTGTGCCCTGAATATCTCAGGTCCCACATCCTCCAGGGCCGTATCTCGGCGAGGGAAGGTCCGGGAGAGGCGTGGGGGGTGTCGTCCGAGAGCTGTCAGCGGTGTCTACAATATATCCGAAGCCCAGGCCGCTGGGACACTAGGGGGCGTAGTTGGGGAAAATGAATGGTAACTGATAGGATTATGGAGGGCCACCATATTGTCACTAGTTACTATTGATTTTGGGATTGGGAGCAGGGACAGAGCTCATGCAGGGGTGAAGCAGGGGAGCCAGAGGGCCTGGTGGGCCCGGGGCGGGGTGGCCCCGAGGCGGGGTGGCCCCGAGAAGGTCTCAGGCCCCTCTACTGTCTATGTGAGGAGAGGCAAGGCACCCACACGTTTTGTCCATTGGCTCCCAGTCAGAAAGCCTAGTCAAAGGCCAAAACCCTGAGAGGAGGGAGCTGGACAGCTCCATGTGGATTAGGGTTAGGGTTAGGCCCCCCTGGATCCGAGAGCCACAATCCAGGTGTCTACGGAAAGGTCCGGCCGAGGCGAGCGCAATGCCATTGGAATGGAGTCTCTTGGTGGCTCCCCTGTCGAGCTAGGGGGCGACAAAGAGTCAAAATCCCCACATTCTCCGGGGCCATTTCTCAGCGGGGGAAGGTCCGGGAGAGGTGCGGGGGGTATCATCCAAGAGCTCTCAGTGGTGTCTATGACATATCTGAAGCCTGGGCTGTTGGGACTTTAGGGGGCGTAGTTGGGGAAAATGAATTTTAACTGATAGGATTATGGAAGGCACCATATTGTCACTAGTTACTATTGATTTTGGGATTGGGAGCAGGGACAGAGCTCATGTAGGGCTGGAGCAGGGGGGCCGAGGGGCCCGGTGGGCCCGGGGCGGGGTGGCCCCGAGAAGGTCTCAGGCCCCTCTACTGCATATGTGAGGACAGACAAGGCACCCACACGTTTTGTCCATTGGCTCCCAGTCAGAAAGCATAGTCAAAGGCCAAAACCCTGAGAGGAGAGCTGGACAGCTCCATGTGGATTAGGGTTAGGGTTAGGCCCCCCCTGGATCCGAGAGCCACAATCCGGGTGTCTACGGAAAGGTCCGGTCGAGGCGAGCACAATGCCGTTGGAATGGAGTCTCTTGGTGGCTCCCCTGTCGAGCTAGGGGGTGACAAAGAGTCAAAATCCCCACATTCTCCGGGGCCATTTCTCAGCGGGGGAAGGTCCGGGAGAGGTGCGGGGGGTATCATCCAAGAGCTCTCAGTGGTGTCTATGACATATCTGAAGCCTGGGCTGTTGGGACTTTAGGGGGCGTAGTTGGGGAAAATGAATTTTAACTGATAGGATTATGGAAGGCACCATATTGTCACTAGTTACTATTGATTTTGGGATTGGGAGCAGGGACAGAGCTCATGTAGGGCTGGAGCAGGGGGGCCGAGGGGCCCGGTGGGCCCGGGGCGGGGTGGCCCCGAGAAGGTCTCAGGCCCCTCTACTGCATATGTGAGGACAGACAAGGCACCCACACGTTTTGTCCATTGGCTCCCAGTCAGAAAGCATAGTCAAAGGCCAAAACCCTGAGAGGAGAGCTGGACAGCTCCATGTGGATTAGGGTTAGGGTTAGGCCCCCCCTGGATCCGAGAGCCACAATCCGGGTGTCTACGGAAAGGTCCGGTCGAGGCGAGCACAATGCCGTTGGAATGGAGTCTCTTGGTGGCTCCCCTGTCGAGCTAGGGGGTGACAAAGAGTCAAAATCCCCACATTCTCCGGGGCCATTTCTCAGCGGGGGAAGGTCCGGGAGAGGTGCGGGGGGTATCATCCAAGAGCTCTCAGTGGTGTCTATGACATATCTGAAGCCTGGGCTGTTGGGACTTTAGGGGGCGTAGTTGGGGAAAATGAATTTTAACTGATAGGATTATGGAAGGCACCATATTGTCACTAGTTACTATTGATTTTGGGATTGGGAGCAGGGACAGAGCTCATGTAGGGCTGGAGCAGGGGGGCCGAGGGGCCCGGTGGGCCCGGGGCGGGGTGGCCCCGAGAAGGTCTCAGGCCCCTCTACTGCATATGTGAGGACAGACAAGGCACCCACACGTTTTGTCCATTGGCTCCCAGTCAGAAAGCCTAGTCAAAGGCCAAAACCCTGAGAGGAGAGAGCTGGACAGCTCCATGTGGATTAGGGTTAGGGTTAGGCCCCCCCTGGATCCGAGAGCCACAATCCGGGTGTCTACGGAAAGGTCCGGTCGAGGCGAGCGCAATGCCATTGGAATGGAGTCTTTTGGTGGCTCCTCTGTCGAGCTAGGGGGCAACAAAGAGTCAAAATCCCCACATTTTCTGGGGCCATTTCTCAGCGAGGGAAGGGCTGGGAGAGGCATGGGGGTGTCATCTGACAGCTCTCAGTGGTATCTATGATATATATGAAGCCTGGGCCGCTGGGACACTCTGTGGCGAAGTGCATGTTTTGGAATCCTTGGGGGGCCATTGAGTTAGACTTTGGGGCAGCTTCCAGATTCTGGACAATTCCATATTCTGGACAGTTCCAGCTTCCACATTCTCGTCAGTGAAAGAGTTAGACTTGGGGCAGCTTCCAGATTCTGGACAGTTCCAGCTTCCACATTCTCGTCAGTGAAAGAGTTAGACTTGGGGCAGCTTCCAGATTCTGGACACTACCACCTTCCATATTATGGACAGTTCCAACTTGGAAGTGCAGAATTTGGAAGCCTTCCACATTCTCGCTTACATCGGGTTAGACTTGGGGCAGCTGGGGGTTAACTGTTTCACTTCCTGTGTCAACAGGAAGTAGCAGCCACGAGGGCAGAGCAGAACCAAGTGGGGAAGAGCAAGTCTGGCAGCTTCCGAGCACGGTCCAAGTGGTGTGAGTAAGAAATGCAGGTAAGTCATGCTTGGTGTCTGCAAGAATCTGAAGTGCCCCTTTCCCTCTGGCAACCAAACAAGTGTTGCATTCATTTGCATGGCTTTGATTTTTCTCAATATCTGTGGTTGTCATTTAGCATGCTATTGCTAGTGGAATAGATGAGAATCTGGAGGCATGCGCTTTGCTTCCATGTTTTAACCAGTTACATTGTTTTTCTAGGCAGTGTCTGCTTTTGATGTGGCGTGAAGATGGTAAGCAGATGGGCCTGGCAAATCAGTTGTATGGTATTTTTGTGATGTGGTTTGTCATGCCATTCACCTGTCTTTTCCATACACAGTTCAAACATACCTCTCAATACAGCCGTTCATCCAGACTCAAACATCTTTTGAGAGTTCAAACCAGCAGCCCATCATCCACAGACCAAGACATCTCTGGAACCAGCAGCACATACCTCTCAAACCAACAAAGTGAGGGTGATGGGTTCCCCCCCCCACCATCCCCGTGCCTACTGACCTCTGGGGTCCCAGGCTCTCCTCCTGGATTCCTCAACCCACCACCCACCCCGCCAGTTAGGCATAGCTCGATTCGACCGCCTCTTGGCTTCCTCTACCTCCAACCCCAACCCAGCGCCCCAACCATTGTGTTGGTTCCCCAATGGAAGATGAGCAATTGTGTGTCTGAACAACCCAAAGAATCAGAGCCAGAGTCAGGCTGCTGCCTCAAATTTCCTGATCTCAGGGCAATCTGGTGCTGTAATGCGTGTCGTCATGAGTAATTAAAGTGAAATTGATGTTTGACCTGTTTGACTTCATTGTTTTCATTTCCTAAACTTTGCTTGGGTTTAGAGTTGGGGCAGCTTCCGGATTATGGAGTATTCCAGATTCTGGACAATTCCATATTATGGACAGTTCCAGCTTCCACATTCTCGCCATTGGGGAGGCTCAACTTCCATATGCTGGACAATTCCACATTCCATATTGTGGACAGTTCTGATATGGAAGTGCAGAATTTGGAAGCCTTCCACATTCTCGCATAATGGTGTTATTTAGACTTGGGGCAGCTTCCAGATTCTGGACACTTCCACATTCCATATTGTGGACAGTTCCAACTTGGAAGTGCAGAATTTGGAAGCCTTCCACATTCTCGTCAGTGAAAGAGTTAGACTTGGGGCAGCTTCCAGATTCTGGACAGTTCCAGCTTCCACATTCTCGTCAGTGAAAGAGTTAGACTTGGGGCAGCTTCCAGATTCTGGACACTTCCACATTCCATATTGTGGACAGTTCCGATATGGAAGTGCAGAATTTGGAAGCCTTCCATATTGCTGCCTGCTGAGTTGAAATGAGGAATTGCTTGTAGGTGAAAATATGGAATCTTCCACATTCTCACTTGTTAGCAGAGGTCAACTCGTTCACTTCCTGTGTCAACAGGAAGTCGGCCACTATAGTTTCTAAAGACGAGCTCGGCAACTACACAAACAGCAGCTCTACACTGGTGCTGTTAAAATTACATTTGAGAGAAGGTAAGTGTATGTGGGTGACCCCAAAAACCTCAAGTGGTGTTTATCCCTCAGGGAACCAAAATCAGTTCATGTTTATTTTTGTAAAACCTTTTTTTTGTTGGTTGAAAAAAAAACAGCACTAGCAAGCTAATGCTAGCGCATTAAATAACATTTTGGAACCATGCGGTCTGCTTCCACATTCTCACCTTTTACATTCCTTTTGTATCACAGGAGGCACATTTCCCCCTGGCTGATTTTGACACAAGATGGTAAGTACACAAAGGATGTTTAACTGATATGTAAGCTGTGATGCAGTTTTTCATCCCCATACAATGTCCCCCAAACCACGCAGTCGGGCCAACAACCAAATCCAAGCCAAGGTGGAGCAGGAGCAAATGACCCTCCGCCTGCGTACACCTCCTGCGTTGTCTCACTGGAACGCACCACTTCCCAGACGCCCACTGATGAAATCCCGAAATTGCGGATGTCCCAGGATAGTAAGCCAGGAGAAGAAAGTGACAAGAAGAAGGCTGCAACGAAGTCAGATGAAGGAGGGTCAGAGAAAAATGTGGGTTAGGATTCTGTTCCTTTGGAGCTTTGTTCACTGTTCACTTTTACTGTAGGTTCTCTGATGTGTCAATGGAAGGAACATGTTGCAAGCAAATAAATGTTTTTGCTAAAGGTATCTGACTTGTCCTTGGTTTCGGCTTGGGGCAGCTTCCAGATTCTGGACAGTTCCACATTCCATATTGTGGGCAGTTCCAGCTTCCACATTCTCGTCAGTGAAAGAGTTAGACTTGGGCAGCTTCCAGATTCTGGACACTTCTACATTCCATATTATGGACAGTTCCAACTTGGAAGTGCAGAATTTGGAAGCCTTCCACATTCTCGCTTAATGGTGTTATTTAGACTTGGGGCAGCTTCCAGATTCTGGACACTTCCAGCTTCCACATTCTCGTCAGTGAAAGAGTTAGACTTGGGGCAGCTTCCAGATTCTGGACTGTTCTACATTCCATATTATGGACAGTTCCAACTTGGAAGTACAGAATTTGGAAGCCTTCCACATTCTCGCTTAATGGTGTTATTTAGACTTGGGGCAGCTTCCAGATTCTGGACACTTCCACATTCCATATTGTGGACAGTTCCAGCTTGGAAGTGCAGAATTTGGAAGCCTTCCATATTGCTGCCTGCTGAGTTGAAATGAGGAATTGCTTGTAGGTGAAAATATGGAATCTTCCACATTCTCACTTGTTAGCAGAGGTCAACTCGTTCACTTCCTGTGTCAACAGGAAGTCGGCCACTATAGTTTCTAAAGACGAGCTCGGCAGCTACACAAACGGCAGCTGTTCGCTGGTGCTGTTGAAATTACATTTGAGAGAAGGTAAGTGTATGTGGGTGACCCCAAAAACCTCAAGTGGTGTTTATCCCTCAGGGAACCAAAATCAGTTCATGTTTATTTTTGTAAAACCTTTCTTTTGTTGGTTGAAAAAAAAAAACAGCACTAGCGAGCTAATGCTAGCGCATTAAATAAGATTTTGGAACCATGCGGTCTGCTTCCACATTCTCACCTTTTACATTCCTTTTGTATTCCAGGAGGCACATTTCCCCCTGGCTGATTTTGACACAAGATGGTAAGTACACAAGGATGTTTAAATGATATGTAAGCCGTGATGCAGTTTTTAATCCCCATACAATGTCACACAGTGGAGCCAACAACCAAATCCAAGGCAATCCGGAGCAGGAGCAAACGACCCTCCACCTGCGTACACCTCCTGCGATCCCTCACAGGAACGCCCCTTTTCCCCGACCCCCACCGATGAAAGCCCGAAATTGCAGATCTCCCAGGATAGTAAGCCGGGAGAAGAAAAACAGCCCAAGAAGGCCACAGACAAGTCCGATAGAGGGTCAGAGAAAAATGTGGGTTAGGATTCTGTTCTGTTGGAGCTTTTTTCACTGTTCACTTACTGTAGGTTGTAAGAAACATGTTGCAAGCAAATAAAGGTTTTTGCTAAAGGTATCTGACCTGTCTTTGGTTTAGACTTGGGGAATACTCCATAATCCGGAAGCTGCCCCAACTCTAAACCCAAGCAAAGTTTATGAAATGAAAACAATGAAGTCAAACAGGTCAAACATCAATTTCACTTTAATTACTCATGACGACACGCATTACAGCACCAGATTGCCCTGAGATCAGGAAATTTGAGGCAGCAGCCTGACTCTGGCTGATTCTTTGGGTTGTTCAGACACACAATTGCTCATCTTCCATTGGGGAACCAACACAATGGTTGGGGCGCTGGGTTGGGGTTGGAGGTAGAGGAAGCCAAGAGGCGGTCGAATCGAGCTATGCCTAACTGGCGGGGTGGGTGGTGGGTTGAGGAATCCAGGAGGAGAGCCTGGGACCCCAGAGGTCAGTAGGCACGGGGATGGTGGGGGGGGGGGACCCATCACCCTCACTTTGTTGGTTTGAGAGGTATGTGCTGCTGGTTCCAGAGATGTCTTGGTCTGTGGATGATGGGCTGCTGGTTTGAACTCTCAAAAGATGTTTGAGTCTGGATGAACGGCTGTATCGAGAGGTATGTTTGAACTGTGTATGGAAAAGACAGGTGAATGGCATGACAAACCACATCACAAAAATACCATACAACTGATTTGCCAGGCCCATCTGCTTACCATCTTCACGTCACGTCAAAAGCAGACACTGCCTAGAAAAACAATGTAACTGGTTAAAACATGGAAGCAAAGCGCATGCCTCCAGATTCTCATCTATTCCACTAGCAATAGCATGCTAAATGACATAACCACAGATATTGAGAAAAATCAAAGACATGCAAATGAATGCAACACTTGTTTGGTTGCCAGAGGGAAAGGGGCACTTCAGATTCTTGCAGACACCAAGCATGACTTACCTGCATTTCTTACTCACACCGCTTGGACCGTGCTCGGAAGCTGCCAGACTTGCTCTTCTTCTGTTCTGTTGGAGCTTTTTTCACTGTTCACTTACTGTAGGTTGTAAGAAACATGTTGCAAGCAAATAAAGGTTTTTGCTAAAGGTATCTGACCTGTCTTTGGTTTAGACTTGGGGCAGCTTCCAGATTCTGGACAGTTCCACCTTCCACATTCACGCCAGTGCAAGAGTTAGACTTGGGGCAGCTTCCAGATTCTGGACAGTTCCACATTCCATATTGTGGACAGTTCTGATATGGAAGTGCAGAATTTGGAAGCCTTCCACATTCTCGCTTACATCAGGTTAGACTTGGGGCAGCTTCCAGATTCTGGAAACTTCCAAATTACATATAGTTGAAAATGTGGAATCGCTCGTAGGTTAAAATCTGGAATCTTCCACCTTCTCACCTTATTACCTGAAGTCAACTTTTCCACTTCCTGGGTCAACAGGAAGGAAGTTGGCCAAAGCAAAAAAAAAGCTGAGCGGCAGAAACAGCAGCAGCAGCAGAGACAACACAGCAACACGACAACACAACCACTAGCAGTCCCTGCCACCAAAGGTGCCTGGGGGGCATCTGGAGGTGCAGGTATGCTACATCGGTCACCTTGACATCTGCAAGTCATGGTTGCATTGCTTACTTTTGCCAGTGTTTGAAGCAGTGCTAATTAGTGGGCTAATGCTAGCAGAATTGATAGGAATTTGGAAGTGCTTCCAAGTTCACACCTATTACCATTGTTTTCTTTTTTAGGTATAGGAGCCAATTTTGCCTGTAAGACACATGCTACCATGTACAAGCAGTTCTTCCGACTTTTAATCGTAGCCCTAACGGCTAAAGGACTGGAAATCAACACCAGTAACAACAAGATCGTGGAGAAGGCCGTGGGAGAGAATGTGAAGCTTGACTGCTTCTTCACCACTGGCCCAGAGGATGAAGGAATGTTGGAGATCGAATGGAGCGTGAAGTCCGTACGCCACCCAATGGAAATGGCAGGGGTACTCCTATATACGGCTGAGCATATCTACAACAATCTTTATGAACATCTAAAGGGAAGAGTCTACTTTGATGCACAGGACCCTGAGCAAGGAGATGCCGCCATTCATCTTTCGCAGCTGACTCAGCAAGACACCGGCATCTACTATTGCCAGGTTAAGAAGGCTCCAGGCATCCAAAGAATCAAGGCAGTCCTCAGAGTGCTGGAATGGCCATCAAAGCCTAAATGTTATTCCACTGAGGAGGATGGAGAGTTTGGCAAAACCAAAGTGCTACATTGTGGATCTGAGGAAGGTGCAGCACCTATCTGGTACCGCTGGTCAAGATTGCCACCCTGGGAACACTTGCCCTCCTTGGCAGTGTTGGATCAAACAGCAGGCACACTCACCATTCCATATTTCAGCGAGAGCGATGCAGGAAGTTACAAATGTGTTGCGATCAATCGTGTCGGTCAGGAGAAGTGCATCCTGGAAGTGAACATACCATATTCTCCATCGGTGGAAATTATTGCTGGATCTGTGGCGGGCGCTGTGGCAACCATCGGGATCATCGCTTATGTCACATACTTTACCATACGGCGTCGTCGACGGGAGTTGGAAAATTCCAATGAGATTGTTGAGGATGCAAGTCCCCCAACACCCCGTTAGATGATGAAGACCAAGAGGCAGCTGAACAGGAGTCAGCCTCCGCTGTAGCCTACAACATACATATTTATTTGTTCAATTATAGCTATCTTCAGTTGACTTGAAGGTGTTCTCTACTGTTTTTTTGTTATTGTTCATCAGCACAAGGCTATGTGAGTCTTGCTGTGAATCAATTAAAGTCTGTAAAAGGCCCTTTCTTGTCATCATTGCTGCAGCCTTTGGCACTAGACTTGGGGGTTAGGGTTAGGCTACTTCCAGAATATGGACAATTCAACATTCTGGACAATTCCATATTCTGGACAATTCCAGCTTCCACATTCTCGTCAGTGAAAGAGTTAGACTTGGGGCAGCTTCCAGATTCTGGACACTTCCAGCTTCCATATTCTCGTCAGTGAAAGACTTAGACTTGGGGCAGCTTCCAGATTCTGGACACGTCTACATTCCATATTATGGACAGTTCCAACTTGGAAGTGCAGAATTTGGAAGCCTTCCACATTCTCGCTTACATCAGGTTAGACTTGGGGCAGCTTCCAGATTCTGGACACTTCCACATTCCATATTGTGGACAGTTCCGATATGGAAGTGCAGAATTTGGAAGCCTTCCATATTGCTGCCTGCTGAGTTGAAATGAGGAATTGCTTGTAGGTGAAAATATGGAATCTTCCACATTCTCACTTGTTAGCAGAGGTCAACTCGTTCACTTCCTGTGTCAACAGGAAGTCAGCCACTATAGTTTCTAAAGACGAGCTCGGCAACTACACAAACAGCGGCTCTACACTGGTGCTGTGGAAATTACATTTGAGAGAAGGTAAGTGTATGTGGGTGACCCCAAAAACCTCAAGGGGCAGTTATCCCTCAGGGAACCAAAATCAGTTCATGTTTATTTTTGTAAAACCTTTTTTTTGTTGGTTGAAAAAAAAAAACAGCACTAGCAAGCTAATGCTAGCACATTAAATAAGATTTTGGAACCATGCGGTGTGCATCCACATTCTCACCTTTTACATTCCTTTTGTATCCCAGGAGGCACATTTCCCCCTGGCTGATTTTGACACAAGATGGTAAGTACACAAAGGATGTTTAACTGATATGTAAGCTGTGATGCAGTTTTTCATCCCCATACAATGTCCTCCCAATCACGCAGTGGGGCCAAAAACCAAATCCAAGCCAATGCGGAGCAGGAGCAAATGACCCTCCGCCTGAGTACACCTGCTGCGTTCCCTCACAGCAACGCCCCACTTCCCCGACCCCCACCGATGAAAGCCTGAAATTGCAGATGTCCCACGATAGTAAGCCGGGAGAAGGAAACCAGCCCAAGAAGGCCACAACGAAGTCAGATGAAGGAGGGTCAGAGAAAAATGTGGGTTAGGATTCTGTTCCGTTGGAGCTTTGTTCACTGTTCGCTTTTACTGTAGGTTTTCTGATGTGTTCTCTGATGTGTCCATATGTGGGCACGAGGCACAGGGTAGGTTTGGATGGATCTAGTTTTTGTTCTTGAGTATGTATGTAACTGTGCTGCTGCTCATGGGTGCCCACATTTCTTTGTATTTAAAGTGATGAGGACAAAGTGGGAGGTCTGTGTTTTTGACTTGTTGTCAGTGAATAAATTTTTTTTCTAAAGGTATGTGACTTGTTTTTAATTTCAGGGGTGGTTTAGGCCTGGGGCAGCTTCCAGATTCTGGACAATTCCACATTCCATATTGTGGACAGTTCTGATATGGAATTGCAGAATTTGGAAGCCTTCCACATTTTTGCTTAATGGTGGTATTTAGACTTGGGGCAGCTTCCAGATTCTGGACAATTCCATATTCTATATTATGGACATTTCCAACTTGGAAGTGCAGAATTTGGAAGCCTTCCACATTCTCACTTAACGGCAGTATTTAGGCTTGGGGCAGCTTCCAGATTCTGGACACTTCCAAATAGTCGAAAATGTGGAATCGCTCATAGGTTAAAATGAGGAACGTTCCATCTTCTCAACAGTTACTGTAGAAATCAAATTCAATCTTCCACATTCTCACCTTTGAACCTGTTGTGCACACCCACCATATGACAACTTCCTGAGTGTCTACAGGAAGTACTGTAGAGTGGAAAGGAGGAAGGCTGGTGGCTGTACAGTCCCATCGTGTTAAAAACGTATGTAAGTGTTTGTTTGTTGTAGAAAAAGCTGTTTGCCTGCTTTGGCGTGTTACATGCTGATTGAGTCAGATTGTGTGTTGTTTCTGTGAGAAATTGAGCGTTTTTTTAAGCTTTGGAAAGATGCTAATTAGCACGCTAATTAGCACGCTAATGCTAGTGTAACTTATGAGAATGTGGAAGCACACGGTTTGCTTCCATTTTTTCACCAGTCGTGCTTCCAAATTCTCCAACATTGTTGTTTTTCAGGACCAAGGGTGTGTGTCAGCCTGAGAACATGGTAAGTAGAGCCTCGCACCAGCTGTTTTTAGTTGCCTGCCTGCCTGCCTGCCTGCCTGCCTGCCTGTCTGTTTTCCATGTGTCTGTTTTCCATCCATCACCTGCAGCCAAGCTTTCCAAAGCTGTGTGCAATATGCTACAAGAGCTATTCGAGACTGAAGCAGCACCTGCAATGCATACACACTGTTCAGAACAGTGCCGAGCTGGCCCTGCTGATAAAGTATGGGAATGCCAGGTAAGGAGATGCATTGTCATATTTGCATGCATGCATGCATGTTTTGTCTTGTGCGTGTTTTGTCCACTGTCCCTTTGGAAAGTGTACCACTGGGGGGTTAGGCTTGGGGCAGCTGAAACTGTCCAGAATGTGGAAGATGGAACTCTCCAGAATTTGGAAGCTGGAACTGTCCAAATTCTGGAGAGTTCCATCTTCCACATTTCCACAGTTTCAGCATGGAAGTGCAAAATTTGCTTCCATATTTTTGCTTATAAGAATACTGAATGTGCCTCCTTCTCTTGCTTTCTGCAGAACTTCGGGGCCGTTGGACTGTCCAATGTGTTCCAGGCAACGCCTCGTGCGCCTGGACAAACACCTCCTGGATGGCCACCAACTCATGTCAGCTGCGGTAAGTTGAGCTGCCTCGACACCTGTGTCAAAACACTGGGTTGTCGGCGGTGGCATCATCTGACCAAATTCACCATTTTACTACGCAGGAACGAGAGCCAATAATGATAGAGGCGAGGAGGCTTGCCATCGCCCGGGAGTTTATGGTCCTCCGGGAAACCGACCCCTACCCGCCTATGGTCTCCACACTTGGGGCTCTCAGCGATCCAGGTAAAGCCCAGACGAGCTTAGGTTTAGGGAAGAGAATGAGTGTGTCAAAATCAGGCATGCGCTTTCTTCATTCTTCAGACGACGATGGAGCTATGGACCTGACCGTGGCATCCCCCGCGCCCAGCATGAGCAACAGTGCCCAGCAAGCCACCCAGGTGGTGCATCCGGACTCATCCGGACAGCCGGTCCAACCACCTACCCCTCTCAAGAGTACATGGCATATCAGCCTCGAGAAAGAGGACATGGAGGAAGAAGAGGGAGTAGAAGAGGAAGAAGAGGAAGCCATGGTGGAGGAAGAAGGCATAGACATGGCAGTAGCGGAAGAGGTGGAGATAGTGGAGGAAGAGGTGGAGGAGGAGGGGGCCACAGCAGTTGCGGAGGAGGAGCAGGAGCATGGTCCGACGACTTCGGCTCCGCCGTCCAGCCAGTCCAGTTGCCAGCATTACAGTTCCCAGACGAAGGATGGTAATCCATCATCCTGCGGCAACTGTAAATGCCTGGAACTGTTTAAGCGGGTGGAAGCACTGGAAGCCACCTTGAGGAAGATGACTGAGGAAGCTCCATCAGCAGCTAGGACTTCGTCAGCTTGGGCATCCTCCGACATTCAGTTGACGACAGCCGAGAAGCGCGCACGGCGGGAGCCGCTTCAAAAGACCCCCGATTCTGCCCTCAAAGGAGATCAAGTGCTGAAACGCGGGAGGAAGGGGACGCTGTATGGTAAGTGTGCCTTTGATTGTTGGTCTGTCAGACTTAGGTCAGCTTCCAGATTCTGGATGATTCCACCCTTCCACCTTCTCACTTACTGCCGGATTAGGCTTGGGGCAACTTCCAGCTTTTGGACAGTTCCGACGTGGAAGTGCAGAATCTGGAAGCCTTCCACATTCCCGCTTATTACTATTCTTTGTCTGTCCTGTGCTCTGCACCCCCCCCCCCCCCCCCCCATCCCTCACAGAAAAGGCCATCGATGACCTGCAAGAGTTCAAATTGGCAGGCCGGAAGGGCCGGAAAGCAATCGACAATGCAAAGCAGGTCGCTACACATTGCTTCCGGTTCTGTTATTACATGGTCGGTAGCCTGCCTGAAAGCGCCACAAAGCACGACTTGCGATTTCTTGTCCGGATGGACAAGCTCAGGAAGTAAGTGTGTGTCATGTCATGATGCTGTATAAAGCCCTTTGAGACAAACTGTCTCTGAAAATGGGCTATACAAATAAAAGTGCCTGTCGGTCACACCTCTCTTGCGCTGTCCTTCACAGATACCCAAATTACCTGAAGAACAAGGGATATATGCCAACCACGATTCGGAACATGATGCTAAATATCGTCAGCCTCTACAAACATGTCAAAAATGTTTTCTTGGAAGAGAGCAGACTGAAGGTGGAAGACGTTGAGCGTGTACTGTATGAGCTGACCAGGCTCCAAGCTGAGATCAGAAGGGATGTTGTCATCCAGCAACAGCGGGTCAAGCGGCAAAAGACCAGTTAGTTCTTTTATCAAGTGTCAACATTCCACATTCCCTTCGCGTGGTGGGCTGATGCTCCATCTCTCTTCTCTTCTTCACAGACAACCAACTTGATTCAGAGCAGGAACTAAGCTTCCTTTATGCCGCCAAGAGACAGATCCCCATGCTGATGGGTAAGACGCCTAACTGTCCTGGGTTAGGGATCTCTCTGTTGCTCTCGAGATAAACTGTTTGTGAAAACAGGCTATACAAAATAAAGTTGCCTTGCCTTGCCTTTTTAGATGCCTTAGACAAAGATGGGTCCCAAAAGAACACACACTCTACTCTCATGGGTTACTTGATGGGTTACCTATGTATAATCAGTGGCCACCGGTCAGTGGTGCTGACAAACATGACAAAGGAGCATGTGGCCAATGCAGATCAGTGGAATAATGGCACAAGATTCCAGGTCTTGGTGAGTAGTCCTTCTTTCAATGTTCTCACTTATTGTCGGTTTAGGCCTGGGGCAGCTTCCAGATTCTGGACACTTCCAACTTGGAAGGGCAGAATCTGGAAGGCTTCCGCCTTCTCACTTACCGTCAGTGTTAGACTTGGGGCAGCTTCCAGATTCTGGATGATTCCATCCTTCCACATTCTCGCTTAACTGCCGTATTTAGGCTTGGGGCAGCTTCCAGATTCTGGACAGTTCTGACTTGGAAGCATACCAAATTATAACTCTTCCCTCTCCCTCTCACTGACAGGTGGATGAGCACAAGACCGTCAAGACTTTTGGACAGGCGTCACTGGTGCTCAATTGCGTGGAATTCAGCTGGCTTCGCTGGTTCCACGACGGAAAAT